>CM040240.1:62328894-62357603 GCA_022545495.1 Chrysanthemum lavandulifolium
ATATTGATCGTATGGGACAATATTGATATTACCCATATTTTCAATATTTGATTCAAAAGTTTCAGTTGGTTGTACTTTGTCATGCATCCGTTGCACATCGGCCATCGTATAGTTTTAATACCTCGTAGATGAGTTTGTCCTTGGATGTGCCGACTTGTGGTGAGGAAGAGATCTTGGGAGAAACCATTGGAGAGATGCTAGCCATAAAGATTGTGTGTGCGTGGGTCCATCATCTACATCGTAATCGTAAGCATCACAGTCGGCGACTTGAAAGGCATTCGATGATTGTGACCTATTTCCAATAGGTCGCTCATCCACATCTCGCATCATAGGTCTTTGCATTGCCCTCAAGAAGAAACAAACAATTCCTCTTCATCCAACGCAACACCATTGTCCCGAGCTTGTGCCAAGAACATCTTATCTACAAGTAATCGGCATTCGAGGACGCTTTGAGATGTGCGCCTTGCAATGTGTCCTTCACCACCACAGTTATAGCATTTGATCGGCTTAACTTGACCTTGGTTACCATTCCTTCCTCGATTCGATTGCCCACATATCCTCTACCAAAGACCACCCTTCCCCGATCATCTTGTCTTTCTGAATCGGTTGCACCACGATCCTTCCATCTTTAATAATGGCTTGATTATGTGGGTTAGATGCGATTCAAAGGTTGTTGTTGGTTTGTGGGAGAGAATTCATGTTTTGACTAATGAGTAGAGCTAGTTGATTAACAATGTTATCCACGCGTGCATCAAGATCTGCTTGTTTGAACTTAGGATCGGGAATGAGTTTGTGATTACCATTACCCAAGGTATGACTTGTGATGCTTTGGTTGTGATTCCAATGTTTGAGTAGAAAGTCGTTGAGTCATTAGACGAACTTGTCTCTCCCTCGGTTGGTTTTGAACCGATTGAGAATCAATTTTTCAAACATGGCATGTCTCTCATTCGAAGGAGGAAGGCATAGAGTTGCTCATAGTTTGTGTTCTTCAATCCTTTAGTAAGCTTCACAATGTAACAAACTTGTGCCATTCGGGATTCATGTTGTTCACAAATTTTGAATTCAATCAATGTTAGGCATAGTCATTCGATGTTCCTCATGTCATTAACTAACTTATGAAATCTCATAGTACTCATAGACACTCTCATCGGGTTTCATCTTGAAGTGCTCAAATTCGTCATAGAGTTGGGATTCTCCGTCTTCCATAGTTAGTTCGAACCCGAGAGAAGCATCTTAACATTATCCCAAACCGCTTTGCTTCAGTGTTATGATTGATCACTTGTAGATGTCTTTAGGAAGACCTTGAAGAACAATGTTTGAAGCCACGATATCGCATCAAATCTCTTTTCTCCTTATCATCAAGCTCATCATACATCTTAGGTCCGCTCCATTCCGTAAATAGGAGTACCATCTTCATTAGTATCAAGTATGTCTCTAGTCGTTTCAACTCGATATGGTCCTTCATCAATGGATTTTAGAATATTGACACCATTTTCCTTTCCAAGGCAATACAATCGATTCGTTGAGCCCAAGAATCGTAGTCGATTCACAAGCATGGGTGGACGAGTATCCGATCCACCGCTTGTACATCCTCGACAATCGTGGAGATGACAGTAGGGACGTTGGTGGACATGTTATCGATTATGCGGGATTTTATAACTCAATGATTAAACCGGAAATAGATTCTTTCACGGGATTTTACTAAATCAAGAGAAAACCGTAAACAATCACTCAAGTCGCTAGATGATAAAGCTCTAAGTCGCTAGAAACAAATCCACTAAGTCGCTACCAATTAATTCGCTAGATGCCCAAGTCGCTAGAATCCCAAGTCGCTAACAAAAACAAGTCGCTAAGTAGTAACTCGCTACGGACCAAGTCGCTAACCAAATTTTGGCGAAGAATTGCTACACAAGTCGCTAGAAACACAAGTCACTAAAGAGCAACTCACATCGACCAAGTCGCTACCACAAGTCGCCACCCGTAGTGAAGAGTCCACTACTTGTCCTTTAACTCGCTAGCTCTAACTCGCTAGCTTTTAACATCGTAAGTCGCTACAAAATAATGAAGCAAGTCGCTATGAAGAAAGGTTATCCGTGAACTAACTCGCTACCATGAAAACCATATAAACATCACTTTTCAATCCAAAACAACCCAACCAAGATGATTCAAGCTTACCATATGAAAACCTAAACACTTATTATGATTCTAAACACAAAAGTACCAACAAAATTCAAACTTTAACACAAGAAATCAACCAAATGATGCAAAACCACTAAACTTTTGCAAACTCAAAACCACCTAAAACCACTATAAATCCAAAGATGTGCAAGATATGATCTAACCATGGCTCGATACCAATTGTAAGATATAACTTTTCACATACACATCAAACCATAACACAAGGTGGCGTATAAGATGAAATTCTAGAGAGAAAGTTAGAGGTTTAGGGAACTTAGTGAGAAAGTGAAAGATATTATTATGAGCTCCAACTCTCTACCTTGGGAGATAGAGAGTATTTATAGTCTTACACAAATCGCCACACTTTGGGCGTGGATCGGGCATACAGTGGGTAAAGACCCGTCTGTCCTCCACGGTGTTACTTAACTAAATTACTACTTAACTTAAAAGAACTACGACTACGAGCTTTCTAACGATTACATATACTTGAGGTGACCGACTCTTTAATACCGGAATTTCTAATTCCTAACATATTTGATGGTCGATGCAATCTTGTTGAACCATCGAATATGTGCATGAAGATCATCCGCTCAAAACCATAAAATTGGCTCAGGTTACAAGATTAAGCAACCCGGTTTTGAGCTCAAAGGTATCGACCACGATGGTTGGGACAACAATGGCATCTCCGTAACCCTCGATGGGTGCTTGGAGAAGCTCATTCATCGGCTTATCTTACGCCATTACGACGGTGGTGATACTAGACGTTCCTCGATCACGGTGAAGGAGCGAACGTCCTCTATGTCGATGTGGAATATTTGCAATCTCCAAAGTGGACTTGTAGAGTGGAAGAACGAGTGCGCATGCACTAAGTATAAAAATCGCCAAAACAAATGCGAGGCAAAGCGACAAGTGAACTTAAACCAATAATCACAAATGAAATGGCTTCTTTGAAAAGGTACACCAAATCACAAGGACACAAAGGCAAGTTTTGATCTTTAAGATTGGGAACTTATTAATGTTCACACCCCAGTTGGTAGTTGTCTCGCCTTGATTTCGTGGTTGATTTTATGTATTTATTAAGTACCACCGAAAAGACGTAGGTATGGATTTGTGCTAAGGGTTTAAATACTTTTGGATAATATTTTGGTATCATCTCGTTTAACCAAATCGCATCGCTTTAAGAATCACCTTAAAGAAAATACAAGATAGAAAACGTTACGATTGTTGTGTTGTTTTATTTTTATTTTTTTATTTTTTTTGTGTTGTTAACACTTTAGGAAAGTGTTAATGAACTTTTGATTTGGATAACTTTACAAAAAGCTGCTTACAAAAGTGGTATATGTGCAAGCATGGGTCCGAAAATGCTTATAACACGCTAAAGCCTCCCCGGCATCGGCGCCAAAATTTGATTGGATCCCAACTGTCAAGTTTATTACACAAGTCAACCACTTGTGAATGGTCAACCATAATAAAATTCAGACAGTCTAAAACCAATGCAATTTCCTTGGAATATAGTGGATTCCCGGTCGTTAAGTCCCACCTGGAGGATTAATGGTGCTTAAAAGCGTTTAGATGTCGAATGATCACTAAGGATAATGATCGGTAAGGATTTTGATTGATAACTACACTCTTGATTGATTGGAATGGTATTTGGATACGAATTGTAAAGCACAACAATCGATTAAACAAGCGAAATACGTCGTTTATTAATTTTACGTAAACGCACAAAATAAAACGTGAGTTTTAAGAAATAAAAGACCTACAAATATGAAAATGATATTTTACAATTCTAATAATAAAAGAAAATTATTAGAAAAGAAAATTATTTTTATGACTATTTATCTAATTATTATTAATAAAACTATTTTTAACTATTTAATAATACTCTAAAATATAAGAAAATGTGAAATAAAACTAGAAAAATGAAATTATGATTTAGAAAAATCTAAAATATTATAAAACTTATTTTAAAACTGAAAATATATTTATTACACTTTTTATCTATTTATTATTAATTAATTACTATTTAAAATACACTTAAATACAAGAAAATAGAAAATTAATCTGGAAAAATGAAATTTTAACTTAGAAAAATCTAAAATATTGGAAAACTAATTTTAAACTGAAAAGATATTTTTTATGCTTTTTATTTATTTATTATTAATTATTTAATACTTTTAACTATTTTAAATTCTAATAAGTACTAAACAAGCTAAGAAAATTATGAAATTGTTTATAAAATTATCCTATGGTGATAGAAAGCTAAGAAAATTATAAAAACTGAAAGTGCTTAATAATGAGCTGAAAAAGAAAATTAAAAAGCTAATTTCTATTAAATAAACGCTATCACTATTTTTAAAATGATGTTTTTGTGATTTTTCTTTTTGAAAACTATTTAACTACTGAAAATAAGAAACTTTAATAAAGACAAAAATTTCACAACTTGAAAATAAGCAGTTTTAGGCACAAAGTACTGAAAACCCTAAAACGACTCTCTCTATGGCGACTAAAACAAACCTAACTTGTCCAAATCGTTCCTTCTAAATCTGCCTATAATCTGGAGTTTCTTCCAACGATCCGTAAGAATTAGTGTTTAGCATTCGTGTTATCACTAATTTGTTCGCTTTTCTTGCATTAAACTTATAGTGTTTAGGTTTTTGGGTGTAATCGCAGCTAGGTTTTATTCGTGTTTTAATCGGTTTTGGGTTACATTAATCGCACCACTCATTCCGATTGTTTTAAGTCTTTATTTACATTCCTTGCTATCTTAATTGGTGTTAGGTTTGTATCCGAATCGATTTACTATTCTATTGGGTCGATTATCATCATGGGAGCGAGTTAGATTTTGGTGCGTCGGTTCAAAACCCTAACTTTTTAGTTAGGGTTTCGCTTGTTAACCGCTCGATCGTTTAGTTAGTCGTTTCGGGATTGTTTTGTGGGGTTGTGGAGAGATGGACAAAGGTTTTGAACAAGGGTAGCTCTTCGTGAAAGCTACAAACCAGCCATCAACTGGCCGATCAAGTTGGTGTAAATCGACACGAATCCGTATCAAAGGGTTGATATTCGGCGTTGAAAGATAGGTTACAACGTCTCAATGGTGAACGTGATATAGAAAGTGACATCGATCCGAGTTGCGTAAAGATGCTAGGGTTGTTCTTAACCCTAACACACATGATGTTCAATCGGATTCTATTTGGGGTAATACTAATCGGACAATACAAGTTATAGTACTACGTTTGTGGGTGGTTTGGATTCGAGTACTAAAGCTGGCGATGTGTTGATGTCTCGTCCTAACGTGGTGAATACTTCTACTTGAGGCCCTAACGAGATTGGTAGTGAAACTAACGGTGAGGTCATTTGCTAATGTATTAAATCCGAACGTGGCTCTAGGAAAGTGAATTTTCGTGCCTTGGTGAATGAGACGCGAATTGAAAATCATGATACGGTGCTTCCAAAGGTCGCTATGGAGGTTTATTTAACCGTTATGAAAATACACTTGTTGGCTTCTTTGTTGGCAAGAATGTTGCTTTTCATTTGGTTCGAACTACGCTCCAATACGTGGGGTAAGTTTGGTTTTAAGAAACTAATGAAGAATGATGATGGTGTTTTCTCTTCAAATTCGATTCTAAAGAGGGTGTTGAGAGTGTTCTTCAATGGGGCCCATGGATTATTCGTAATTCTCCTCTTATTCTCACTAAATGGACTCTGATGTGCTATTGTCTAAAAGTGAGGTAACTAGAGTTCCGCTTGGATTAAATTGCATAATGTGCCATTACTAGCATATTCGAAAGATGGATTGAGCTTAATTGCTACTCGGTGGGTGTCGATTATGTTAGATGCTTTACTAGTTCCATGTGTGTTGATTCATGGGGTCGCATTAGTTTTGCACGTGCTCTTGTGGAATTATCATCTGAATTTGAGCTTAAACATGTGGTGACTATGGCGATCCCTAATAAGGATGATAGTGGTTTTACTACGGCAAGTATAAAGGTGGAATATGAATGGAAGCCGCCACACTGTGTTGAATGTAAAGTGTTTGGGCATGATACTGCTTGTTGTCCTAAGAGTATTAAGGAGCATAATGATGTTCCTCCCAGCTTGAATGTGGACGAACCTGATGATGGTTTTAAGGTGGTGCACAATCGGAAAGCCAAACCTAAAGGTACGAAGATGACTGGAGGTATTAATATGGGTAAGGGTCCTAGATTTGCACCTAGGAAGCAGGTATATGTTGCAAAGACGAAGACACCGGCAGCTGCAAGTGGTAATGCTAAAGATACACCGATTACTACGCCTAACTCTTTGGGACTCTTGAGGTGGAAGATGATTTGGGCAACCAGTCAAGACTGGAAGTCTTCTGGTACAACTAAGGAAGCGGTATTGATGGATCTCGGGACGGACTCTTGTATTGGTGAGGCGCCTAAGCCTCCTGAGGCTGGGACTTATTCTCACATGCATTGTGAGTGATTCAATGGGAACAATGGATGGTGGTTCTACTCCCATAGTCGAGAAAATTGGTAAGCTTGAAAAGCTAATTATTGATGGAAAGCTACTCTTGTGGATGATGATGGTCAACCTATTCCGCCTACCTCTTCTACTAAGAGTTAACCCTTTCTCTAAAGTGGGAGAGATTGAGGTGTCGATTCGAAGATGAGGTTGTTGCTAACCCATTTGATGAGTCTGCTAATATTTTGGTGGGGCCAAGAATTTGAAGATGAATATGATGACTATGATTTCGATGACTATGCGAAAGCAGTTCGTAATCTTCCGTGGAATTTGATTCCTTTAATGCCATGTATGGCACAACTTTTCAAGGTCCTAGGAAGTAGTTTTATTGTTGTGTCTTATGTTATCATTTGAGTAGTGGTTTGTTTTCTTGTTTAGAGAATTGGAAGTAACTTGTTATGTAAGCTTTATGCCTATGTAACGGTGAGATATGGGATTTCACTCATATCCATTGTCCTTAAACGCTTATTTGGTTAATATATTTACCGTGCAGGATTACTCCCTTTACCCAAAAAGAAAATAAGCGGTTTATGAGCTTAAAAGCTAAGCAGTTAGCTTATGAGCTTATTTTGATTTTTCAAGCTTAAATAAGCTTACAAACTCGAACCAAAGGTAAAATAAGATACAAGTAAGCTAAATGAACTCAAATTAAGCTAAAAAGCAAAGAAAACACACCGATAAACTTATAATAAGCAAATAAGCACTTATCCTAAGTCTACTAACCAAACAGCTCGCAACCATATTAACAAGCAATTTAAGCTTATGTAATAAGCTAAAAAGCTCAAAACAAAGACTGAGGTGTCAAGATGGACTGGTGGGCTTTCCAAAAAGTCCAAGCTCACACTGTGGGAACCACTGTAGAGCTTATGAAAAGCTTGAGAAAAAGCTTGTAAAACTGATTAATGACTCAGTATATACTGAGTCAGTTGTATACTGAGTTTGTTGGGCAGAACTAAAAGCTTAATGCAGCCCTACCAAATAAGCTAGAAAAGGAGAAATAAGTACTGGACTAAAAAGATGTCTAGATTGGCTTTCCAAAAAGCCAAGGTTCACAAGCTGAGGTTCATTAATAAGCTCAGTGTGAGCTTGTGAAAAAGCTTGTAAACCGTGCATGGGCACTTTTCGCACAATGGTTTAAAACAAGCTAAGAATTAAGCGGTTTAATAAGCTAACTAGGAATTATAAAAAATACCATGATAAAGATGAGCATTTGAATATTATTATCCCACAAGCTCAAATCTTGAAACTTACTATTAAGTCCTATATAAAATTATCTATTTTATTCAAAAACGACTAAACCGAAATTTTGACTTTTAAAGTTATACTAAAAATTGACTTAAGTGAACTTTGGAACAATCCTAATCACCGATTATGTTGTATTAAGGTGGATTAAGACCGATTTGATCAACAATAAGAACTTATGAATACAAAACCATGATTATGAAACATGAAATCTACAGTTGATGAACAAGGAGTGATCAAAGGCTATTTTGACTTTTCACAAATGAGCACTAGATTTTATGGTTGAACTGAGTTATTTTGACCTAATGTGACACGTAATAACAACAAACAACAACACAAACAACCTCTAACACATGTTTACTCACAAATCCAAACAACCTTTAAACTAAGCGATTTTGTGATTTTCAAAAGTTTACAGATTAAGACCATGCAATTGATTAAAGACTTTATATTATCACTTAATGAGATCAAGAAACATAAAACAACAACAATAATAAAGATAAAACTAGGAAATGACAATTATGCTATATTAATCAAATTACAATTTTTAACAATTACAAATTCTAATGAACAAGCAACTGGTTTTAATGATTAATTCTACTTAACTACCACTAAGAAACATAAAAACACAAAGCTTAAAGTTAATTAATTACTTTAACAGTAAAATGCTAAAATTGAGCAAAAGGCTTACAAGATAGAAACCAAGTGAAAACTTAGAACCAAGGCACAAGACCAATCCTAATAGCTTTCCACAAAGCTTCTAACCCAAGGCAATCCAATATTCACCCTGCTCCAGCTGTAATAACCTTCACCATTGATTTTTGATTTTTAACTAATTTTTTTTGTATTTTTGGTATTTTTTTCTTTTTGATACTAAACAAAGTTTTAAGGTATCTAAAAGCTTTAAAAAGCTTTCTAGGAGCTTAAGTGAGCTTATTCAGTCCTTAACAACAACTATAAACAACTTTAAGATAACATGAGATTTTTGAAATGAAAGTTGCATAAACTGAAAGTGAAGCTTGATACTGAAATTGATTATTTGAAAAAGGTTCACATACACTGAAATAACTTAAACAAAGTACTTGGAAGCTAAGACATACACTGGAAAGTTAAAATTAAGCTATTCGACATTCATAAACTAAAATTACACTAGATATGTCACTCCTCGGCTTCTCCTTCTTTCTTTATAGACTTTAGAGACTCCCCACATGCTTCTGATCATTTCTCACTTGCAATCTTGGCCATTGCTTTCTCTCGAATTCATCCTAGCCTTTAAAAGCTTTTGGCGCCAAAAGTCTTGATAGTGGATTAGAGTAGGTTTTGAGGCAATTAAAGAATTGTGGATGTTTGTGGAGGTGGAGGGGACAAAATGAGAAGTAGGCATGGAGCTAGGGTGAGGTGTAAAGCAAAAACAGGGGTTGTGAGGTGAGGTGAAGTATTTGATGGTGGGGATGCATTAAATGCAAGGTGGCTGGTATAGGAGGAGGAGGGATGAGCTGGGAGAGTAGGTAGTGAGGTGGAGAGGTGGTGAGGTGGTGGAAAAACCACCTGGTTTTGGGTTTACAGGCGATGGTGAAGGAGATGAACAGTGATACTGGTTTTTGGCGCGTTTGACTTAGTTTGACCGAGTATTAATAATACGGGGTTGGGCTGGGTTGGATATTGGGCCAGGATATGGGATTGGGTTTTGGATTGGATTTAATATCAAAAGGGTCCGTTTGGTATAAGTTAAGCACAAGGACCATTCATGTAATTTTTGTTTTATGAGGGACCAAACCTGCACTTTTTCCAATGTTAACACAAGGACCAAACCTGCCAAGTATGAATAGTACAAGGGTAATATTTGATTATTTTTACTTTTTAAATTCACCAAGGACTATTTTTGACATTTTTCAAACTTTAGGGACTAAAGTTGTCATTTTGTAATTTTTGAACTTTGAAGGGTTTGTTTTGACAACTTTTGAATCCCATGGACCTTAAATGATATTTTGCTTTATTTTGATTTACCAGGGACTATTTTGACAACTTTTGAAACTGGGGACTAAAGCGCCAATTATGCAAACTTGATACGTTTTTCACCGATTTTGGAATTTTGCATTTAAAACACATAAAACACTTATTTGTGATATTTTTATCATTTTGATGCATTTCGAGTGTTTTCAAATGTTTCAGAGACTAAAGGTACAAAAATGATGAGTATTTGAACCTCATCATAAGGTTTAGACTATGTTTTACCTACATGTTTGGTTCCATTAACCCCAAACCAAGTCTAAGAAGATTAAATGGTTCTTGTTTGAGAGGCTTAGTTAGAATGTCGGCAATGTTGTCTTCGGAGGATACTTTCTCAATTGAGATGTTTCCTTTTGAACATTGTCGTGAAGAAAGTGATGACGATTTCAATATGCTTCAGATGAGCATGTTGGACGGGATTTTCTTGAGATCAATAGCTCCTTTGTTGTCGCAAAATATAACTATATCGTTGAAATGAATTTTGTAATCCATGAGAGCTTGCTTTATCCAAAGATCTTGTTGACATGCTTTTCCTAATGAGACGTATTCGGCTTCATGAGTTGAGATAGCTAAAGCCGCTTGCTTTTTGCAAACCATGAGGTGAGACAATGTCGACAAAGTGCAAATACCACTTGTACTTTTTATCGACATAGTCACCGGCATGGTCCGAGTCGGCATATACTATAGTTTCTACACCCGTTCCTTTGGGATACTATAATCCTAAACATGTCGCCCCTTAATGTATCTAAATATCCTTTTCAAGGCTTCTAAGTGTGATACCTTGGGATTTTCTTGAAAGCGAGCACATAGACAAACACTAAACATAATGTCGTCTAATAGCCGTGAGATAGAGTAGGCTACCGATTGGTCCCAAACGGTCGGGTTTATTACACAAGTCAACCACTTGTGAATGGTCAACCGTAATAAAAGTCAAACAATCTAAAACCAAAGCAATTAAGTCCAGGAGAGTTTAGTGTTTCCTCAGGTCGTTAAGTCCCAACGAGCTGTGCGACTGAATAGCTAAACGGTAGTGATCGGGTGATATTGAACAGGAAAGGGGGTATGATAATACTAGATGACAAAGGAAAAATCTGAGAAAATTTCTAAAAATACTTTAATATGACAGAAACTTAAGAAAAATATAAAAAACATATAAGTGCTTAATAATAAGCTGAAAAGAAAATTAAAAACTAAATTATATTAAATAAACGCTATCACTATTTTTAAAGTTGGATTTTCTTGATTTTTCTTTTATAAATTTGAATTAAAACTAATTTTAAACTTTAAAACTAAATTAAAATACTAAAAATTATGAAAATTAATGGGAAAATTATAAAACTATTTTAAAAATCTAAAATACCTAAAGAGAATTTTGAAAACTAATTTTGTATTTTTCGATTTATATTCTAATTTCTATGATTTAAAACTATTTAAAATTAATTAAATTGCTAAAATTTACTATTTAAACTAGGAAAATTATGGAAAAATATTTTTTTGGCTTTTTATATTTATCTTAATCTATGAAAATTGAAAACTTATTTTTTTGAAGCTTTTCTGAGTTATTTGCAATAAAAGCTAATTAAATAGTCCTAAAAACTGTTTTAAAATAGGAAAAATACTAAACAGTGATGAAAAATTATGAAAAATTCAGGAAAAGTCTAAATTATTACTATAATTTAAGGAAAAATGAGAAAAGCAAGTCTAGTGTACTGGAATTAAGGGCTGAAATGAAACTGCTTATTAATAAGCTACCTAAATTAAGCTATAAGCCACTATGGTGAACCGTAACCTACCACTACTTGAAATAGGCTAAATCTAAGTGGAAACAACTTAATTCAACTAGCCTACACCTCAAGATAACATGCTACAAGTGAAATGACCAATTTCAAGCAATAAACCAAACAGACTTATGAGCTACTTTGAAGCTTAAACACAGTCGATTTAATGGACTTAAGTGAAAACCAAACTTTAGACTTCAAGACCACCACCGGTGAGCCAATAAACCAAGTTTCGACCCTAGTGATCAAAAACAAGACCCACACAGTTCTGAAAGTTGCAGGTTCACACTCGCCATGACCGAGTGTGAACAGGCAAATGGTACCTAGTTGAGGAGCCGATTTGAAGCTTAAAGAGATTTGGAAAATTTTCAAAAAATTCAGTTTTAGAAACTAGACCAGCTCAACTTGTTAAATCCAAAATACCAAAAGCTCTTGACCAAGGATTAACAAATGATAAATCTACAAAGATTTGGAAGAACTGGTTTTTACAACTTTTGACTTTTATGAGACAGTAATGGATCTTTGACCAAACTGAGATTTGAATCCAATTTATGAACTGAAAATGATGTAGCAAGCTATAATAAAGCTAAATTAAGATACTCCTATGAATTCTAAACACAATTCAAGCTTATGATCTCCTAATTTCTAACTGAATTGGAAACTAGAAATGAATGAAGACGATTTTGACTTTTAGTGTTCTAAGGTGCAAACTGATGACTAAAATGATTATACTAGACTTAAATTGGACTCAAGTAACTGAGCTTAACCACTTAACAACCTCAATCTCAGAACAATGATCTGATCCAAACACACTATTATGAGACTAATATGCAAGTATTTTACTTCTGCACTACAAACCTAACCATGACTGCAATTTAATCAAGTCTTAATACCTAACTAATACAAACACTTCATCTAAAACTATTAATGGAATAAAATACTAATTATTCAAATGAAACAGTAATGAAATAGAGATGGCAAGATTAGATGAGCAGAACTTACATAAGTCCAGTCACAAGGACTTCTAAAACAACACAGAATACCACTACTTAACTGATCTCAACCCAAATCAATATTATCAACCCATTTTCAACTCCAAATCAGCAATCCAGAAACACCACTTCATGTTTGACTTAATTTGACTGTTTTTGTGGATTTTGAAATTGAAACAAGAGAAAAGCTCACTATAAGCTATAACAAGCTTAAATGAGCCTAATGAAACAGTAGCTGAAGCTTTAGATAAGCTTATAAGAGCTTGAGAGTATATTTTTTATTTTTCAAATATTTTTTCTGATTTTTTTTTTTTGAATAAATGAAGAAACAAGCTGAAAATAAACTTTGATATAAGCTAATATGATTCAAACAACAATAATAAGCTGAAATTTAGAACATCAAACACTTTAACAAAAATTAATAAGGAAAGCTGAATTTTATTACAACTTCTAAAAATGAAAGTACAAAGCTGGAAATTACTTAAAACATGAAAACTGAAATGAAATTACAATTTAAGAAGTTTAAACTAAGACATTGATAATAAAAACGATTTTGAAAGAAATTATAAAAATTAACTACTACTCTTCTCTAGCTTCTCTTCCCTCTATTTATCAACAAAAGTCTTCCCACTTGTGTTCTGAGCATTTCCCACTTCTTTTTAGAGCCATTGGATCACTTGGGCTCTTTTTAGCCATTGATGGATTTTGGCGCCAAAATAGATTTTGCCAACTGGGGAGGGTTGAGTGCAAGGGAAGAGATGCATTAAATGCATTTGGATGTTTGGTGAGGTGGAGTGATAAGGGTGGTGGTATGTGAGCTGGAAGAATGGCGATGTGAGTGTTGCAGAGAAGTTGGTGAAGAAGGTGAAGTGGAGGGAAAAAGTGTGGGCGGGGTTTGACCTGGTTTGACCGGGTTTATATTAATGGGAAGGGTTCAAGTTGGGGGGTCACGGGTTGTTTTGGCAGGGGTTCAAGGGTCAAGGTTAATAATACAAAAGGTCCGTTTGGTTTTGGATTTATCACAAGGCCAATAATTGTAATATTCTCAAACTTGAAGGTCGAACTCGCTAATTTTCAAAGTTATTACAAGGGTCAATCTTGCCAAGTTTCATTAGTACAAGGACCATAAAGATAATTTTCCATTTTTAAACTTCCAAGGACTATTTTTGCCAATTTTGAAACTTGAAGGACCAAACTTGTAAATTCTCCAAAATTTTTACCCAAGGATCATTTTGATAAATTTTGATTTTGAAAGGACTTGGGTTGACTTTTATTTCAAAACAAATGCTCGTGGACCGATTTTGTCAAGATTTGAAAGTTGAGGGATCAAACCGCCAATTATGCAAACTTAGCTCGTTTTCATCGATTCTAAACATTTTGCATCTCAAACATATAAAATACAATCCTTGGATATATTTTGTATTTTGTCGCATATTTGAGTGTTTTTAAGTGTTTTGGCAATGATAAGACAAAAATGATGAGTATTTACACACTCATCAATCCCCACTAAACTATTGCTAGTCCCTAGCAATATTTTGAGAAAATTAATGGATTTGAATCTCTTTACCAAAAGCCATTACTTACGAGTAGCCAATTGTTTCAGTTCAAGTAAGAACCTTGGTACAATGATAACCAAATGATTTTGAGCAAATCACCAACTTTTCAACGGTTTTGATTTGTCTTTACCAAGAGCCGCTTGCTTCGGACTAGCCAACTCTTAGATAAAATATCTTTGGTGAGTCGATTACCAATTATGGTTTTCAACGCCTTTACCACAAGCCATAAACTTGCGGGCTAGCCAACTCTTCACTAATTAAAGATATGGTGGTGAACACCATACAATTTTGGGCAAATTGCAAGTCAACGGATTTGAGATATCTTTACCAAGAGCCGTTTGCTCTGGATTAGCTAATCCTTTTGTTTATTAGACATGGCGGATCGATAACCGTAATCCGAGTAAGTGCAAAATACTTACTCCAAAAAAAAATTTGGCCAAAATGGGGAATTGGGTGGTATAATTACATGATAAAATTCGTGAGAATTCCCCCACACTAGAAATGAATATTGCCCTCAATATTCAAAGTACCGCGGTTATGCGAAACATAGAACGATAAAGGAAATACTACGGCCATTATTTTTGTGATTTTTTTTTTTTTTGAAACTTATATACAACAATGGGCAACTCCCCACACTAGGGTGGTAGAAAACAGAAGAAGTCGAAATACGGTGAAAACCCATATAGTGTGCTCTGCTTTTGATTCCCACTCGCTAGCTTGACTCGATCCCGCATTCATTGGTTCATGTGGAAAGTTTGTAGATCCGGACAACCACGTGGAATGTCCTCTCAAAATAGTGCTTCAATCAATAACCATTCACTTTAAAATTTGGACCATCGGTGAGATAACTCAATGGTTCCATAAGGAAATATGTTAGGAATTAGAAAATTCCATGTTAAAGTGTCGGTCACCCCAATTATGATCTAGCATAAGTTAGCTCGTAGAGCGTGTTGTTATTTGTCGTTGTTTACGTTATTTATTAGTTTTTAGTTAGTTATTAGTTTAGTTTAGCGTAGTGTTTCACCGTGGAGGAAGGACGGGTCTTTACCCACCGTATCCCCGATCCACGTGCCGATAGGAGGTCGCTTTCTCATGTAACTATAAATACCCTTCCATCCATGGAAGGGTGGTGCTTCTTCATTAATCTAATATTCAACATTTGTGTAAACCTCTAGCAAGAACACCTCTCTCTACTCTCTCTCTAAAATGGAAAACATGTATTTTAATCTCCCAAGACCACCCGAATCATCTAACACAATAATATTAAAGATCCTACAATTGGTATCAAGAGCCATGGTTTATTGTGTTGTGTTGATTTGTTGTGGTTTGTGTATCTCATTTAATCTGTTTTGGTACTGTTTTTGGTCGGAAAATGTGTCAAATAGTTTACTCATGGTTTGTATCCTCCTTTTTGGTCAAAAGTGTCAAGTGGTTTGTTGTTGCTATTATCTGTTTTGTATCTAATGTCCATACAGTCACTTTTGTTTACTAATATTGTTTCCATGAATGAATCAGTGGTCAAACATTGTTAATACTGGGTCTGTATAAGTCTTTATGGTAATAAGTTTTTGTGGTCAAAATGGGCAAAAAGAAGCTTTCTTATGCGGTTTTTTCTCTGGGTAACGTTGAAGCTAAACGGTTTTTTGTTGGTCGGAATACTCATCGGAAATTTTCAAAAATCTTCATAGCGACTTGCAGTATTCAGTCCAGATTCATTGTATGCTTAGCGACTTGACACATAATGTTAACGACTTGCCATGAGTCTTTACTCATGGTAGCGACTTAGTCCCAGCGACTTAGTCCTAGCGACTTAGTCCCAGCGACTTAGTCCTAGCGACTCGATCTAGCGAGTTGTGACATGTAGACTTAATGTAAAGGAAGAAGAAGAAGACGACTTTGACCAAGACCTTGACTCTAAACAAAATACAAATACTCATCTCAAACCCGCTAATAGCTTTCTTTTTGATCGTAGTCATCGCAAGAACGAATTAACAACATCAAACATATAATCACTTAATGATCTCGATTTCATTGTGGGATAATGAGTTTACAATGACCGCTTTGGATCCAATCTTCCACAAAATAATATCATCACGGATCCAGTAAAACAAATGTATCTCATCTCATCGACATCCAAACCCAACATTAAACTTCAAAACTACATCTCAACCCAACATCATCCTCATATTTATCCTAACAACTCCAATCTTATCTAAGACTCAAAAGGAAAATTATTCAAAGATCTCGCTTTTTAATCCGTGGTTCTCAAATGAAACATCGAGACTATCAAGTCTATAACACTAATTAAAAACTTCATCATTGATCATGTGTTGGTGAAATATACGACTCATGAAATAAATTTAACATGTTATGTTAAACTGCTTTTCATTCGGTCGGGTATACGATACAAAACAATAACACAAGTGATCTCGTAATCGATTCAAACTTCTCCTTTTCAATTAAAGATCCGTAAGTTTGAATTCATATACATCACCGATCAAAGTCCAAAAGTTTTGTTTATGTCCGAAAAGTAAACATAGTTGTATAACTAATCGCTTATAAACTATATTTGTTTCGAGCTTAACATAATAAAAAGGGCATAACAAAACCTACCGTGACATCATCTTAAGATATCGGCCGAATCAAAGTCACTCAAGCCAACCCTGTGGCGAGTGCTCATTCCGAGACCGATTATTTCTATAAGGCTAAATAGGGTTTCGTGAGAGGAACGTTAGAGATGATATGATTTATGTGAGTCATATATCCCCGTTATTTGGGTTAAAAAGGGATGTTCGGATTTTGAGCGATGAGAGGATGGTGTTAATTATTATGATGATTGCGTTTTTGTGATTAGGGTTGTAAGAGGAGAAAATTTTGGGTGAAGTGTGTGGTAATGAATGTTTTATACACACGAATTTAGGGTATTGATATTGATGTGGCCTCTTTTCTTTCAACCGTTGGTTCATTGTGTTAAAATCTTGGATTTGGATTAGTTGTTTGGGCCTCTAATCGTATTTTGGGTTGATCGACTAAACTGTTGGATCAATGAGTACGTGATCTTCTACAAGTTGGATCCGATATGTTTAAACGCTCATATATTACCACTCGTTTAAAATGATTATCACATCTATGAATCTCATCATCCATGATACATATTTTTGATAATAATTAGTGAAAAGTGGTCATTATTATTAGCCGGTGAATCAAAGGAGGTTCAATTTCAGAAATTCTCATGAAATATTCAACGCCACAAACTGACAATGACACTTCACAGTCTAAGCAAAATCTTTCTAAGAATCGTCAGCGAAGTTGTCTACATTCGGGTAAAGAATTGTTGATGGTATGACGATGATTGTTGTTGTGGTATGAGGGTTGATACTTTGGTATATACATTTTCACGATGATTATTATGTCACGGCTTGGCTTGAATTGATTAAGGTTGACTACGGAGTTGGTTGTATGGTATCTCTTATTTGGATTTGAAGTGTGGTTTTTCGGGCTCGTTTACTTATTTCGTCTTCTTTCTTTCTACCCTTCCGCGAAGATGACTTGTTTGGGCATTTACAGAGGGTGATAAAGACTTGGCTATTTAGTTACGTTTGTGATTCTTTCTTGCTTAACTCACAACGTAGCTATCACTTCGGTGTCTCACTCAGTTGAGAATGTCAAGAGGTTTTGTACATTGGGTACACCGCTTCTTTTCACAAGGATTAGTACAAGTTTAAGTAACAATTGGGAACTCTACTTCATGATCAAGTTTGACATATCGGATTTACTTCACCAAGTGGTCACAGCTCTGCTGACGAGAATGCGTGAATGATGTGTTTACCAAAGTGTTGATTGGATGGTTGATGATGTTGGATAATGAACCATTGATGAACCGCTGCATGTTCCCCTAAAATGATATTCACCGAAACCAAAGTTGTCGTAACATTCAAGTCGACATTGTTTACGGTTTTGTCTTGATTTTGTAAAATCCCGCGAAAGAACCTATTTCTCGGTTTAAATCATAGACTTGTAAAATCCGTGACAATGGAAACATCCCGGTATTTGTAAAGTGCATTTCGGATCTATCTTACGGTTTATTCTTGGTTTTGTAAAATCCCGCCGAAAGAAACTATTTCTCGGTTTAAACCATAGAGTTGTATAATTCGTAATGATGGAACCATCTTGGAGAAGAGAAAGTGTAAATTTGGATCTTACTTGATGCTAATGCTACGGTTTCGCTTCAAAGAAGGGATAAAGGTTGTACTTCATGAATTGGGTGTGTGTTTGGGTTGTCTTCATGGCGCTTTGGTTATCATATGGTTTTACGGGATACGTGCTTTTAACCATGGTCGGATGAAACCATTATCAAAGTTCATTTCTATCACAAAGAAGGCTAGATTTGAGTCGTTAATCGGAAGATGTGACAACAGAGTTAATTCACTATTATTTATTTGAGGTTGAAGTGAATTATCACGGGTGAGTGTACTTAGTATCTCGAAGGTATCGGGGATGGATGGATGAAGATTCTTGAGATCCTTGTTCGAGCTTATTATAAAAATGAAGACTTGGAAATCTAGTTATTGTTGGGTGTCTTTTACCTCTTCATTACCACTTGAGGAATTGGGCTCTTATCACCTCAAAATAACTATCACTTAAAGGAGTTACGTTGTAGTGCTCGATGTCACATTCAATTGTGGATTTTCAAGAGGTGATATCGCCTTATACTCGATGGTTGGTTGGTTGAAGAGTATAGAGTACTTAGAGATTCAAATGGGCATGAAGTCTCGGCACCGCTCTTTGTTACATATGTGCAAGTATAAGTCACGAGTTCGGGTTAGTTTACTTCAGGTCAAATTCATCATATTGGGTTATCTCCATCAACCTGTCACTACAAAGAGCCTCTTGAATGATAATGGGGTTGATTACATGTTTTGCTATGAGAGTGAAAAGAGAGATTATGATGTCTGCTCACTTGATTCGAGGCCTCGTACTCTAAAGAAAAGAAATGTACGCTTTCAAAGGCGCATTATCTTGGAAAGAAGAGAAATCTTCTTATGACGCTCATCACATCGATTCAGCCTCGTTCTTCAACACTATGACGTTTGAATACTTCAATTCAAACCTCGTTCTCTAAAGAAAAGAAAAGTGTACGTGTCAAGGCGCTTTATCTTCCGAAGAAGAGAAATCTTCTATTATGACCATTCTCATCAACATGCTTCATACTTTTCCATGCGCTTGGTCATCAAGTGAACCAAAGCATCGTTGATTGTTTTCGATTCCACTTTCTCAACTATAATGACGATGGCGACATCCTGTGCTAATTTTATGGGGAGAAGTGTGAATAGACTACATTTGGATGATGTTCACTTGTTTAATCAAGAATGGCATCTCCGTATGCAATTCTTGAGGGGAGAAGAAGTGTGAATTTTTTTGCATTGTTGATTGATATTTGTGAATTAATGGTCATACGGCTCTAAACTCATGTAAGAACTGTGCCTCTTCTTATCGTATCGGGTCATCTTTACATAGAGTTTTCTCTTCTAAGAGCCGTTGGTTGACATCTTCACTCGGATTGATGAGTTTATCGACAAAGTGCTTCCGGTTAATGCTTCACGTATACATCAACATGATGATTCCGAACAATCTCTCGTTCTTGTTTGATGTGATTGGTAGTTTGGTGTTACCATCTTGTGTGTTCGTTATGGCCCGATTGTCGATTTCCTTGATGAACATCTTTCGTTCTTGTTTGATTGGGAGGATTTTAGTTAAGGGATTTGCAAGATGTAAGTTGATTGGGATGCTTTTGGTGATGTTCTTATTTTGGTGAGTTGAAGATGTCAACTATCTATTCCCAACCGGACAATCTTGAAGAAGGTCGAGCCTACCGTCTATTCTACATTTTCGCTACATGTTAGAAGACTAAAGACGAGTTGCATTTAACGATCTAAAGACTTCTTCTTAACTGGCATTTATCAAACAGTTGTCGGTTTAGGGAGAGCACTAATTGGGAGAAAGTTATAAGTCCGATTCAATTCCCAATTAGATTTGCTCATATTCTTTAGCAGTGACTACTCGAGACGTTGATATTGACTATTGTTGGACATTTGACAAAAGGTGATTACTTGAGTTAATCATTTATCACTTATTTGAGATTGAAGTTGACTTTCACAAAGGCGTGTTTTATTTGATAACTTGCTCGGGCTTAAGAAATTGAGTTGAAGACTTGGCTTATCTAGTTACCAAGTCAAGGTGGATGGTTGAAGACCGGTTAACTATCACTATTAGGAGTTACTTTGTTTTACTCGATGTCACACGATATGACGGTGTGGATAAACGCAAGAGGTGCTAAGGTCTCATACTTTGTTTGGGTAGTGAGTACTTAGAGATTTGCTTGAAGCATAAATTCTCTACACCGCTCTTCCATCATTAGTGCAAGCTTAAGATACAAATGTGGGAAGTTGACTTCAGCCAAGTATGGTATAGCGGGTTTTCTTCATCGGTGGTCACTTCAAATTGTCTACATAAGGATTGATAAAATAGTCGAGTAAGTCTTCAAGAAGTTGATTCTCACAAAGACTTCAAGCGATCTTCTCAACAAATTTCAAGTATTTAGGAATTCAAAGAGTTGCCGATTACAAGCATCAAAACCAAAGAAGGGAAAGGAGACACGATCTAAACGCGAGTAATCTTGATGAGCTTAATTCTTCTAAGTGTTTGAAGATATCCGGGAAGACAAATGTTATTACCGCAGAGAAACTCAAGGTTTGACTCATGGTGAGTAAACTTGATGAACTTAACTCTTCTAAGTGATCAAGATATTCCGGAAAACAAATGTCATGACCGCAGAGAAACTCAAGGTTTTACTCATCAAGGCGTTTAGTGTTCTTATTCCAACTATGTGGGGAAGAGATGTTAGAGAAAGTTTCAAGATAAAGAGGTACACAAGTACGATATATTCGGGGGAGATAAATGTGTAACATGAGGAGGTGTTATAAGTTATTCTCTCGTTGGGAATGTGTGTACTTTGGATTCTTGGGCTTCATACACATTCATCGTGGATGAAAGATGTGAACATAGGGAGGTGTTCTTCATTACCCTCATGATGTGTATTCGGGAGAGTTCTTTGATATTGGTGTACTTCGGTTCTTGAGCTTCATACACGCTCATCGTGGAAGAAAAATGTGAACATGGGAAGGTGTTCTTCATTCCCTCATGAAGTGTATTCGGGAGAGTTCTTGAGCATTATACTAAGAGACCGACTACATCAACTCAACTACTTGGGGAAGTGTTCTCTTGACACCTTATGGAATGGATTGCGCCGTAATTCAAAGTGGTTATGAAATTTGAGAAGATTATTTATGAGTGGGATGATACGTTGCTTATTCTTCTTGTTGATGATATAACCCGAATGGAGATCCTCGATTATCGTTCTTAAATGGAGCAATGGATTTATGATTATGGTGTGCTTCTCTGCACTGCTAAAGCAAGCTTGAAATAGAGCTTGAATCGCTCATCTTAAGGATTTTCGGTTTGGGGAAGCCGCGAGTCTCTCTTCGATGGTTCTATTTCTTTCTATTCAAGAGCCCTTGGAAGCTTTGGTGGTGGATGTTTAAGAGATGACGAATTCTATCTTCTACGACGTCTTTTCGATATCCTTATCTCGGTACTCGTATCATCATCCTCTTTAACTATATCATCTACTCTATCCTTGTATATATTTAACAGAAAACAAAATACAAAATTATAAAACCAACAAAAAGAAAATAGAAAAATATAAAACCATCAAAAAGAAAATAGAAAAATATAAAACCTTCAAAAACCATAAAAATCAGAAAATTTCAAAAATTCCAAAAATATGTTTTCTCATGACATGTCTTCTGGTATCGATAACATCTACGGTTTTAGAAATGTCATTCAATAATGGCACGGGACCATAGATGAAGTTCGAGCAGAAGGTGTAAATAATTTTTTCTAAACATGTCAAAAACAATGGCTTACGCTTATTTCGCATCAGAACCCGCGCTTCAAACTATGGCTTGCTATTATTTCGATAGCAACCCGTTCTTTAAAGGAAGGAAAGTCTTTGCGCTAAATCTATTTTCAAAATATTTCGTGCACTTATCCTTAAACAAAACAAGGAAAGCATGTCTTCAAAAGATCGTTGCTCCCACACAAATGTTTTTCCGCCTAAAATTCTTCGTAAAATATTTGTTGTGTTTTCAAAAATGGTGGAAAATGAGTTGCTTAAAATCAATCGATTCGAGTTTTTATAAAATTTTGGAAACTCAATCAATGACTTTAGCACTTTTAAAATGTTTTATAAAATGAGTTATTGGTTGAGGGAAAATTTTTCAAATCTATATCTTCTAACAGCTTTCTTAATTATCCTAATATGCTTAATTAAAATGATGTTAACCTATGTTGAAGGACTAGGTGCCTAGGATACGATTGCTAGGATTAGATGATTAGAGTTTGATGTACACATTATTCCCATACATTTATATGATCCGATTGATATGTTACATTGACTTTTATTAGTCGATTGATGTTTGGGTGATGTCGACCACCATATATCAGATGTGTGTTCACTAACGTATGCGGTATATTGGTTATAAGAATGTTCCCGATCCGGATCCCACAATTGAAGATGATTGGATGCCGAAAGGAAAGGGTAACTATATCTTGGGTTGACAAATGAAGAAACGGAGCTTAATCGGACTTCAATGGAGAGTTGGCATGAAATGCAACGTAAGAGGTCTTATCGCATCGCAGATGGTTTTCTTCTAAGTGATTGAAGAAACGGAGCTTAATTTGACCTCGCTGGCATTCAAAATGCAACGTGAAGAAGTCTCACCGCATCGGTGACGGTTTTTCTTCCAAACCCTCAAAGAACAACGAAGCTTCTCAACCACCTAGCATATCTTTGTGCAGGATAATCGTGATGATACCATTTTTCTAAAATCTTGAAAAATATTGTTTTTGAAAATGGAAAAATATTGTTTTGAAAATATATTGGACTAAATTTTGAAAATCACCGGACTTCTTTTTACCAAAACATAAGTCACTCAATTATTGACTTCTGTCATTGATTGAGGGGGAGAGTGATTTAAAATAAAATATTTTCAAACGATGTTTCTTCACAAATGTTCCGACTTGTACGATAATAAGTGGTGATCTAAAGATTTAATGTTATGTCATGGTATGATTTTTCTTTTGAATCAAGGTCTTTCAAAATGAAATTTTTCTCGTTCTTGTTTGATTGTGAAATTGTTTTATTTTACTAAAAGATCTCTTAAAAACTATCATACTTGACACTAACAATCTTTAATGTCTTAAAATGGTCCTTATCTATCATCTTTCAAAATTGAATCTTGCCACGCCTTTCCCAAATTTTTCTAAATGATTTAAATCGGTTGGGATCACAAATCTCGAATGGTTTGATATTTCGATCGGGGTAGAGATCGTGGTTTAAATCTCAAATCTGCTTAAATGGAATTGGTCTTAGTCCTTTAAAGGCACTCCCGCCTCCATGTGCCAAACGATTTCATACACAATGCACATGTTGAGGAGGAGGATTTATCCAAAAACATGATGAGTATTTAAACCAGCCACATATTCTCCCATGTTTTATAAACCGTATTAAATCACTTGGGATCCAAAATCTCAAAGGGTTTGATATTTTGATCGGGGAGAATTTGTGATTTAATAATGAAATTTGATAAAAGGTGATCGCTTGGATTCAATTGTGCAGTTTCTCTCGTATGTGCTAAACGCTTTCGTCTCGAAGCACATATTGAGGGGGAGCAAAACCATCGAGGTACAAAAGTTTTTTTAAAAAGAGATTATAAAGTACCTTGATTGTGTTTTCAAATGGTTTTCTTAATGGATTTTGTGATTGTGGATGTGCTTCAAATGAACTCTTGCCTCTATGTGATAAAAATGATTTCACTTATCCTATGCACATATTGAGGGGGAGAATTTTACCATGAAAATCAAATGGCTTTTTCCATGGAAATTGTGATCAAGAAATTATTTCAAAGAAATTATTTCAAAGAACTCTTGCCTCCATGTGCTAAACAATTTCAAAATCATATGCACATGTTGAGGGGGAGCATTTTCTAAATGATCAAAACTATTAAGGTACAAAATGCTTTGATCTCGTATCACAAGTACCTTGATTGTTTTTCCAAATGATTTTTCAATTGGTTTTAATGAAGAATGAACTGTACCAAAAGACCGACCAATTTACTTTATGCATGGTGTTATAAGGATGGTTAGGTTAGGTATTCGTTCCCACGATCCGCCAGAACCGGAGGGATCTACCCAGGGACAATCCACTAGATAGTGTAGAGTCCTTAGGTATATTGAAAAAAGGAGAAAAGTGAGGAATGGGAAGAGTGCGGACCGAGACAGAGCTAGTATCGGAATAAACCCAACAAGGTTCTAGTTATGAAGTCTCGGTAAGCAGAAGGGTTGAAGAATGAAAAGAACCGAATGTGAAAAAGGGTGAAAAGAAATAGCCCTCCATCAATTCAACCTTAGGGCAGAAACCGGGTTCAATTCATATGCTACTGGTGGTTACTAAGGTAACACTGGTATTGAAGACAAGAAATCATGGACCCAGTGATGCAATGCACTTAACTTCCCAAACCACTCAAGTTCCTCTTAAAAGGGCTTGTTTCATTCTCACGGGGAACCGACATTATCTATCGACTTTCTCTTAGAGATTGTTGATATTGAAGAAGGAGACCCTCTCCCTAGTCTCCGACAGAACCAAATATGCACGATTGAGTCTAGAGCCAAGAGATTATCCACAATATCTCGTTAGGACACTAAATTCTTGAAGACTTGCTTTTCACCAATGTGGAAAGTAAGTATATATTAAGAGTCCTCGCATTATCCTTGTGGTATTGCGTAACATCCGAGTGATATGAAAATATTCACGATGAAGATGGAAATCCTTCTAGAGCCAACATCAAACAAGCTCTTGGTGGGTGACATGTGAGATCTTTTCAAAAGATTAAGCTTGTGACAACCGGATAGAAACGATGGGAGATTCTTTCTTGAATCAACCTTGGTCCGAGAATGGAATTGACGAATACTTTTGGAAAACCGTTCGATGTGCAAACCTTCTTTCTCTAGCACGTCGAATGTGTACTTATGTTTTCAAAATTCAAAAGTATCTCGATTGAAAAATACTTTTAGAAAAACCGGTCGATGTGCGAATCTCTTCTTTTCACTAGCACGCCGATTGTGTACTATTTTCAAATACAAAAGTGTTTTGATTGAAAATTGATCTTTCTCATAAAACCTTCGTCGTGTTGTAAACTCTTTATTCTAAGCAATACGCGATTGTTTTCAAATCAATTTTTCATCAATCGCTGAATCTCAATTCACCGGGTTCACTCACTCCGTGTTGTCTTCTTTGAGACGTTCGGTTTGAGAACATTGAACAACGCGAAACCCCGTCAAGGAGATTCTTAGGAATCCTACCGATCACAGCGAGATTGTACCGATCAACGGGGAACCGTGGGCGTGTACCTCAATTCAAAGAAAGTGATCAAAGACACTTTTGTGTGTTTTATTGCTAACTGTTGTTTGCAGTACACTTGACGGTTGCACCGATCGAATCGAGGTGTCAATCCAAAGCCGCATGCTCACGCCTTCCACACTTAATTTGAAGAAATCATGATCGGTGCATATCTACATAACTGGCTCGATATTTCATACTATGCTTATGCTTCACGCGCAAATATCATGAACCAAGAAGGCTTCCGCTACTCGATGGAAAGATGTCATGATTCAAAAGTGTGAGCATGTCGGTCCAAAAGTCACAACTTCACATGATGGCAACACAATAAAGGGTGATCCGAGATTTACTGTGGCTGATGATCTCAAAGAAAGCTCGAAGATCATCAAGATGTGGATCAGTTCAAAGACCTCCACTGAAAGTACAGATCAATGCGGACTTTGAAGAATCACTGCTTAAGCACAAAGATTGCAGAATTGAAGAATTGAAGTCTACGAGCTCAAGAACGAAGTCAAAGATAGAATGCTAGGAAGCAAAATATATTTCATGGGGTGACCTCCCTTAGGGGGAGATTGTTAGAAATTAGAAAATTCCATGTTAAAGTGTCGGTCACCCCAATTATGATCTAGCATAAGTTAGCTCGTAGACGTGTTCTTATTTGTCGTTGTTTACGTTATTTATCGCTTTTAGTTAGTTATTAGTTTAGTTTAGCGTAGTGTTTCACCGTGGAGGAAGGACGGGTCTTTACCCATCGTATCCCCGATCCACAGCCGATAGGAGGTCGCTTCTCATGTAACTATAAATACCCCTTCCATCCATGGAAGGGGTGGTGCTTCTTCATTAATCTAATATTCAACATTTGTGTAAACCTCTAGCAAGAACACCCTCTCTCTCTACTTTCTCTCTCTAAAATGGAAAACATGTATTTTGATCTCCCAAGACCACCCGAATCATCTAACACAATAATATTAAAGATCCTACAAAATACTTTAGTGATGGTGAATGGTCCGCACCGGTGATTTTAGTTTTCCAGAAAATCTTCAATCTTGAATTGAAAAGAAGGACTCGATCGCCGATGTTGAAAACGCGGTTCTTGATTTTGGAGTCATGAATCTTCTTTGTCTTTTCTTTGTAGATCAAAGAGTTCTCGTATGCTTGATCACGGAGTTCATTTAATTCATTCATTTGAACTTTCGATGATCACCGCTTGTCCGAATATCGGTTGGCATGTTTCAAGGCCCAAGTATGCCTTGTGCTCAAGCTCAATCGGCAGATGACACGCCTTTCCGTACACTAGCTTGTATGGAGTACACCCGATGGGTGTTTTATGTCGCACGGAAGGCCCAGAGTGCGCCATCTAGCTTATCCGACCAAGAGGCACGGTTTTCGCCATCGTCCTTTCCAAAATTCTTTTAATCCTCGGTTGGAAACTTCCACTTGCCCACTTGTTTGGGGTGGTACGCAGAGAGAGACGGTGAGTTACACCATACTTTTGCATGACTCTATCAAACCGGTCATTGCAGAAATGCGTACCACGATCACCGATTATAGCTCGTGGAGTTCTAAACCTAGCAAAAGAGATTTTAAGAATTTCACAACAACTCGGGCATCGTTGGTAGGTAAAGCTTTCGCTCAACCCATTTTGACAAATAGTCAACGGCCACGAGAATGTATTTATTTCCTCGAGATGAAGGAAATGGCCCTATAAAGTCAATGCCCCAGATGTCAAAATCTCACACACTTGAATGGCGCTGCGGCATTTCATTTCTTTGTGAGATATTTCGTGACGCTGACAAGCGTCACATGTTTTGACAAATTCGTGGGCATCTTTGTAAATCGTGGGCCAATAAAATCCGGAATCAAACACCTTCTTGGCGCAGTAGTTGGGGCTATGATGTCCCCAGAGGTCCGAATGGCAAGCTTTGAGAATGTCATTTGCTTCCCGACCATACACACATCGCTCGATGACTTGATCCGCGCAAATTTTGAATAAGTAGGGTCGTCCCGTAGTAATGTTTTACATCTTTAAAGAATTTTCTTTTCTGGGACGACATCCCTTTCACCACAAAGTTACCCGCATGGTAATTTGCAAAGTCAAGAAACCATGGGGTAGAAGAGTCTCTACGAAAAGAAACCACATTGAGTGTTTCGAGAGGAAATGTTTCGTTTATTTCCTTTTCTCGAACACATCCCGGTGAGGGTTTTCTAGACGGGACAGATGATCGCCACCGTGTTCTCGGCTCCTTTTTATCACGTATAATGATATCAAATTCTTCTTTGGAGGAGAACCCAACGGAGCAATCTCGGTTTTGCATCTTGTTTTGCAAAGAGATATTTGAGAGCCGAGTGATCCGTATACACCACGCATTTAGTCAAGATTAGGTATGGTCGAAACTTCTCAAACGCATACACCACGCCTAATAATTCTTTTTCCGTAGTGGTGTAATGGGTTTGAGCTTCAATATAGTCTTACTCGCGTAGTGGATAGGTGAAAATGCTTGGTTTTACGCTGCCCCGGACCGCACCGATAGCAAAATCACTTGCATCGCACATGAGTTCAAAGGGTAAATCCCACGGGGCAACGAGAATGGGTGCTTCCGTAAGCTTTTTCTTTAATGTTTCAAAAGCTTCGATGCACTCGTGTGAGAAGATAAAAGGAGCATCCTTCTCAAGGAGATGAGTCATAGGCGAGCGATTTTAGAAAAATCTTGTATGAATCGCAATAAAACCGGCATGACCTAGAAAACTCCTAATACCTTTGACGGTAGTAGGATGAGGCAATTGGCAATGACATCCACTTTCGCTTTGTCAACCTCAATCCCGTTTTTTGAAATCTTATGGCCTAGGACAATTCCTTCCTTGACCATAAATGGCTCTTCTCCCAATTTAGACAAAGATTGGTGTCTTCACACCGTTTAGCATTTTTTCT
>CM040240.1:62357703-62557703 GCA_022545495.1 Chrysanthemum lavandulifolium
ACTTTTGAATCCTATGGACCTTAAATGATATTTTGCTTTATTTTGATTTACCAGTGGACTATTTTGACAACTTTTGAAACTGGGGACTAAAGCGCCAATTATGCAAACTTGATACGCTTTTTCACCGATTTTGGAATTTTTGCATTTAAAACACATAAAACACTTATTTGTGATATTTTTATCATTTTGATGCATTTCTGAGTGTTTTCAAATGTTTCTGTAGACTAAAAGGTACAAAAATGATGAGTATTTAGACACTCATCATAAGGTTTAGACTATGTTTTACCTACATGTTTGGTTCCATTAACCCCAAACCAAGTCTAAGAAGATTAAATGGTTCTTGTTTGAGAGGCTTAGTTAGAATGTCGGCAATGTTGTCTTCGGAGGATACTTTCTCAATTGAGATGTTTCCTTTTGAACATTGTCGTGAAGAAAGTGATGACGATTTCAATATGCTTCAGACGAGCATGTTGGACGGGATTTTCTTGAGATCAATAGCTCCTTTGTTGTCGCAAAATATAACTATATCGTTGAAATGAATTTTGTAATCCATGAGAGCTTGCTTTATCCAAAGATCTTGTTGACATGCTTTTCCTAATGAGACGTATTCGCTTCGATGAGTGAGATAGCTAAAGCCGTTTGCTTTTTGCAAACCATGAGGTGAGACAATGTCGACAAAGTGCAAATACCACTTGTACTTTTTATCGACATAGTCACCGGCATGGTCCGAGTCGGCATATACTATAGTTTCTACACCCGTTCCTTTGGGATACTATAATCCTAAACATGTCGTTCCCTTAATGTATCTAAATATCCTTTTCAAGGCTTCTAAGTGTGATACCTTGGGATTTTCTTGAAAGCGAGCACATAGACAAACACTAAACATAATGTCAGGTCTAATAGCCGTGAGATAGAGTAGGCTACTGATTGGTCCCAAACGGTCAGGTTTATTACACAAGTCAACCACTTGTGAATGGTCAACCGTAATAAAAGTCAAACAGTCTAAAACCAAAGCAATTAAGTCCAGGAGAGTTTAGTGTTTCCCTAGGTCGTTAAGTCCCAACGAGTTGTGCGATTGAATAGCTAAACGTGTAGTGATCGGGTGATATTGAACAGGAAAAGGGGTATGATAATACTAGATGACAAAGGAAAAATCTGAGAAAATTTCTAAAAATACTTTAATATGACAGAAACTTAAGAAAAATATAAAAAAAAACATATAAGTGCTTAATAATAAGCTGAAAAGAAAATTAAAAAACTAAATTATATTAAATAAACGCTATCACTATTTTTAAAGTTGGATTTTCTTGATTTTTCTTTTATAAATTTGAATTAAAAACTAATTTTAAACTTTAAAACTAAATTAAAATACTAAAAATTATGAAAATTAATGGGAAAATTATAAAACTATTTTTAAAAATCTAAAATACCTAAAGAGAATTTTGAAAACTAATTTTGTATTTTTCGATTTATATTCTAATTTCTATGATTTAAAACTATTTAAAATTAATTAAATTGCTAAAATTTACTATTTAAACTAGGAAAATTATGGAAAAATATTTTTTGGCTTTTATATTTATCTTAATCTATGAAAATTGAAAACTTATTTTTGAAGCTTTTCCGAGTTATTTGCAATAAAAGCTAATTAAATAGTCCTAAAACCTGCATTTTAAAATAGGAAAAATACTAAACAGTGATGAAAATTATGAAAAATTAGGAAAAGTCTAAATTATTACTATAATTTAAGGAAAATGAGAAAAGCAAGTCTAGTGTCTTTGGAATTAAGGGAATTGAAATGAAACCGCTTATTAATAAGCTACCTAAATTAAGCTATAAGCCACTATGGTGAACGTAACCTACCACTACTTGAAATAGGCTAAATCTAAGTGGAAACAACTTAATTCAACTAGCCTACACCTCAAGTATAACATGCTACAAGTGAAATGACCAATTTCAAGCAATAAACCAAACAGACTTATGAGCTACTTTGAAGCTTAAACACAAGTCGATTTAATGGACTTAAGTGAAAACGAACTTTAGACTTCAAGACCACCACCGGTGAGCCAATAAACCAAGTTTCGAGACCCTAGTGATCAAAAACAAGACCGCACACAGTTCTGAAAGTTGCAGGTTCACACTCAGTTATGACTGAGTGTGAACAGGGCAAATGGTACCTAGTTGAGGAGCTGATTTGAAGCTTAAAGAGATTTGGAAAATTTTCAAAAAATTCAGTTTTAGAAACTAGACCAGCTCAACTTGTTAAATCCAAAATACCAAAAGCTCTTGACCAAGGATTAACAAATGATAAATCTACAAAGATTTGGAAGAACTGGTTTTACAACTTTTGACTTTTATGAGACAAGAATGGATCTTTGACCAAACCGAGATTTGAATCCAATTTATGAACCGAAATGATGTAGCAAGCTATAATAAAGCTAAATTAAGATACTCCTATGAATTCTAAACACAATTCAAGCTTATGATCTCCTAATTTCTAACCGAATTGGAAACTAGAAATGAATGAAGACGATTTTGACTTTTAGTGTTCTAAGGTGCAAACCGATGACTAAAATGATTATACTAGACTTAAATTGGACTCAAGTAACTGAGCTTAACCACTTAACAACCTCAATCTCGTAACAATGATCCGATCCAAACACACTATTATGAGACTAATATGCAAGTATTTTACTCGCACTACAAACCTAACCATGGTACAATTTAATCAAGTCTTAATACCTAACTAATACAAACACTTCATCTAAAACTATTAATGGAATAAAATACTAATTATTCAAATGAAACAAGAATGAAATAGAGATGGCAAGATTAGATGAGCGTAACTTACATAAGTCCAGTCCACAAGGACTTCTAAAACAACACGAATACCACTACTTAACCGATCTCAACCCAAATCAATATTATCAACCCATTTTCAACTCCAAATCAAGAATCCGAAACACCACTTCATGTTTGACTTAATTTGACTGTTTTGTGGATTTTGAAATTGAAACAAGAGAAAAGCTCACTATAAGCTATAACAAGCTTAAATGAGCCTAATGAAACAATACACAAGCTTTAGATAAGCTTATAAGAGCTTGAGAGTATATTTTTATTTTTCAAATATTTTTCCGATTTTTTTTTTTTGAATAAATGAAGAAACAAGTTTGAAAATAAACTTTGATATAAGCTAATATGATTCAAACAACAATAATAAGTGAAATTTAGAACATCAAACACTTTAACAAAAATTAATAAGGAAAGTTGAATTTTATTACAACTTCTAAAATGAAAGTACAAAGTGGAAATTACTTAAAACATGAAAGCGAAATGAAATTACAATTTAAGAAGTTTAAACTAAGACATTGATAATAAAAGCGATTTTGAAAGAAATTATAAAATTAACTACTACTCTTCTCTAGCTTCTCTTCCTCTATTTATCAACAAAAGTCTTCCCACTGTGTTCGAGCATTTCCACTTCTTTTAGAGCCATTGGATCACTTGGGCTCTTTTAGCCATTGATGGATTTTGGCGCCAAAATAGATTTTGCCAACTGGGGAGGGTTGAGTGCAAGGGAAGAGATGCATTAAATGCATTTGGATGTTTGGTGAGGTGGAGTGATAAGGGTGGTGGTATGTGAGCTGGAAGAATGGCGATGTGAGTGTTGCAGAGAAGTTGGTGAAGAAGGTGAAGTGGAGGGAAAAAGTGTGGGCGGGTTTGACCTGGTTTGACCGGTTTATATTAATGGAAGGGTTCAAGTTGGGGGTCACGGGTTGTTTTGGCGTGGGTTCAAGGGTCAAGGTTAATAATACAAAAGGTCCGTTTGGTTTTGGATTTATCACAAGGCCAATAATTGTAATATTCTCGAAACTTGAAGGTCGAACTCGCTAATTTTCAAAGTTATTACAAGGGTCAATCTTGCCAAGTTTCATTAGTACAAGGACCATAAAGATAATTTTCCATTTTTAAACTTCCAAGGACTATTTTTGCCAATTTTGAAACTTGAAGGACCAAACTTGTAAATTCTCCAAAATTTTTACCCAAGGATCATTTTGATAAATTTTGATTTTGAAAGGACTTGGGTTGACTTTTATTTCAAAACAAATGCTCGTGGACCGATTTTGTCAAGATTTGAAAGTTGAGGGATCGAACCGCCAATTATGCAAACTTAGCTCGCTTTTTCATCGATTCTAAACATTTTGCATCTCAAACATATAAAATACAATCCTTGGATATATTTTGTATTTTGTCGCATATTTGAGTGTTTTTAAGTGTTTTGGCGACTCGGATAAGACAAAAATGATGAGTATTTACACACTCATCAATCCCCACACTAAACTATTGCTAGTCCCTAGCAATATTTTGAGAAAATTAATGGATTTGAATCTCTTTACCAAAAGCCATTACTTCGAGTAGCCAATTGTTTCAGTTCAAGTAAGAACCTTGGTACAATGATAACCAAATGATTTTGAGCAAATCACCGACTTTTCAACGGTTTTGATTTGTCTTTACCAAGAGTGCTTGCTTCCGGACTAGCCAACTCTTAGATAAAATATCTTTGGTGAGTCGATTACCAATTATGGTTTTCAAGCGCCTTTACCACAAGCCATAAACTTGCGGGCTAGCCAACTCTTCACTAATTAAAGATATGGTGGTGAACACCATACAATTTTGGGCAAATTGCAAGTCAACGGATTTGAGATATCTTTACCAAGAGCCGTTTGCTCTGGATTAGCTAATCCTTTTGTTTATTAGACATGGCGGATGATAACCGTAATCCGAGTAAGTGCAAAATACTTACTCCAAAAAAAATTTGGCCAAAAATGGGGAATTGGGTGGTATAATTACATGATAAAATTCGTGAGAATTCCCCCCACACTAGAAATGAATATTGCCCTCAATATTCAAAGTACCGCGGTTATGCGAAACATAGAACGATAAGGAAATACTACGGCCATTATTTTTGTGATTTTTTTTTTTTTTGAAACTTATATACAACAATGGGCAACTCCCCACACTAGGGTGGTAGAAAGCAGAAGAAGTCGAAATACGGTGAAAACCCATATAGTGTACTCTGCTTTTGATTCCCACTCGCTAGCTTGACTCGATCCCCGCATTCATTGGTTCATGTGGAAAGTTTGTAGATCCAGGACAACCACAGGTGGAATGTCCTCTCCAAAATAGTGCTTCAATCAATAACCATTCACTTTAAAATTTGGACCATCGGGCTGAGATAACTCAATGGTTCCATAAGGAAATATGTTAGGAATTAGAAAATTCCATGTTAAAGTGTCGGTCACCCCAATTATGATCTAGCATAAGTTAGCTCGTAGACGTGTTGTTATTTGTCGTTGTTTACGTTATTTATTAGTTTTTTAGTTAGTTATTAGTTTAGTTTAGCGTAGTGTTTCACCGTGGAGGAAGGACGGGTCTTTACCCACTGTATCCCTGATCCACAGGCCGATAGGAGGTCGTTTCTCATGTAACTATAAATACCCCTTCCATCCATGGAAGGGGTGGTGCTTCTTCATTAATCTAATATTCAACATTTGTGTAAACCTCTAGCAAGAACACCCTCTCTCTCTACTTTCTCTCTCTAAAATGGAAAACATGTATTTTAATCTCCCAAGACCACCCGAATCATCTAACACAATAATATTAAAGATCCTACAATTGGTATCAAGAGCCATGGTTTATTGTGTTGTGTTGATTTGTTGTGGTTTGTGTATCTCATTTAATCTGTTTTGGTACTGTTTTTGGTCGGAAAATGTGTCAAATAGTTTACTCATGGTTTGTATCCTCCTTTTGGTCAAAAGTGTCAAGTGGTTTGTTGTTGCTATTATCTGCTTTGTATCTAATGTCCATACAAATCACTTTTGTTTACTAATATTGTTTCCATGAATGAATCGGTGGTCAAACATTGTTAATACTGGGTCTCAGATAAGTCTTTATGGTAATAAGTTTTGTGGTCAAAATGGGCAAAAGAAGCTTTCTTATGCGCTTTTTTTCGGGTAACGTTGAAGCTAAACGGTTTTTGTTGGTCGGAATACTCATCGGAAATTTTCAAAATCTTCATAGCGACTTGCAAGATTATTGATCAGATTCATTGTATGCTTAGCGACTTGACACATAATGTTAACGACTTGCCATGAGTCTTTACTCATGGTAGCGACTTAGTCCTAGCGACTTAGTCCTAGCGACTTAGTCCTAGCGACTTAGTCCTAGCGACTCAGTCTAGCGAGTTGTGACATGTAGACTTAACAGAAAGGAAGAAGAAGAAGACGACTTTGACCAAGACCTTGACTCTAAACAAAATACAAATACTCATCTCAAACCTGCTAATAGCTTTCTTTTTGACTGTAGTCATCGCAAGAACGAATTAACAACATCAAACATATAATCACTTAATGATCTCAGATTTCATTGTGGGATAATGAGTTTACAATGACCGTTTTCAGATCCAATCTTCCACAAAATAATATCATCACAGATCCGTAAAACAAATGTATCTCATCTCATCGACATCCAAACCCAACATTAAACTTCAAAACTACATCTCAACCCAACATCATCCTCATATTTATCCTAACAACTCCAATCTTATCTAAGACTCAAAAGGAAAATTATTCAAAGATCTCGCTTTTTAATCCGTGGTTCTCAAATGAAACATCGAGACTATCAAGTCTATAACACGAATTAAAAACTTCATCATTGATCATGTGTTGGTGAAATATACGACTCATGAAATAAATTTAACATGTTATGTTAAACTCGTTTTTCATTCGGTCGGGTATACGATACAAAACAATAACACAAGTGATCTCAGAATCGATTCAAACTTCTCCTTTTCAATTAAAGATCTGTAAGTTTGAATTCATATACATCACCGATCAAAGTCCAAAAGTTTTGTTTATGTCCGAAAAGTAAACATAGTTGTATAACTAATCAGTTATAAACTATATTTGTTTCGAGCTTAACATAATAAAAAAGGGCATAACAAAACCTACCTGTGACATCATCTTAAGATATCGAAGCCGAATCAAAGTCACTCAAGCCAACCCTGTGGCGAGGTGCTCATTCCGAGACTGATTATTTCTATAAGGCTAAATAGGGTTTCGTGAGAGGAACGTTAGAGATGATATGATTTATGTGTGAGTCATATATCCCTGGTTATTTGGGTTAAAAAGGGGATGTTCGGATTTTTGAGCGATGAGAGAGGATGGTGTTAATTATTATGATGACTGCGTTTTTTTGTGATTAGGGTTGTAAGAGGAGAAAATTTTGGGTGAAGTGTGTGGTAATGAATGTTTTATACACACGAATTTAGGGTATTGATATTGATGTGGGCCTCTTTTTCTTTCAACCGGTTGGTTCATTGTGTTAAAATCTTGGATTTGGATTAGTTGTTTGGGCCTCTAACTGTATTTTGGGTTGATCGACTAAACTGTTGGACTGGGCTGAGTACGTGATCTTCTACAAGTTGGATCCGATATGTTTAAACGTTCATATATTACCACTCGTTTAAAATGATTATCACATCTATGAATCTCATCATCCATGATACATATTTTTGATAATAATTAGTGAAAAGTGGTCATTATTATTAGCCGTGAATCAAAGGAGGTTCAATTTGTAAATTCTCATGAAATATTCAACGCCACAAACCGACAATGACACTTCACAGTCTAAGCAAAATCTTTCTAAGAATCGTCACAAGTTGTCTACATTCGGGTAAAGAATTGTTGATGGTATGACGATGATTGTTGTTGTGGTATGAGGGTTGATACTTTGGTATATACATTTTCACGATGATTATTATGTCACGGCTTGGCTTGAATTGATTAAGGTTGACTACGGAGTTGGTTGTATGGTATCTCTTATTTGGATTTGAAGTGTGGTTTTTCGGCTCGTTTACTTATTTCGCCTTCTTTCTTTCTACCCTTCCGCCGAAGATGACTTGTTTGGGCATTTACAGAGGGTGATAAAGACTTGGCTATTTAGTTACGCTTGTGATTCTTTCTTGCTTAACTCACAACGTAGCTATCACTCGATGTCTCACTCGCTTGAGAATGTCAAGAGGTTTTGTACATTGGGTACACCGTTTTTTTCACAAGGATTAGTACAAGTTTAAGTAACAATTGGGAACTCTACTTCATGATCAAGTTTGACATATCGGATTTACTTCACCAAGTGGTCACAACACTCACGATGAATGCGTGAATGATGTGTTTACCAAAGTGTTGATTGGATGGTTGATGATGTTGGATAATGAACCATTGATGAACCGCTGCATGTTCCCCTAAAATGATATTCACCGAAACCAAAGTTGTCGTAACACATTCAAGTCGACATTGTTTACGGTTTTGTCTTGATTTTGTAAAATCCGCGAAAGAACCTATTTCTCGGTTTAAATCATAGACTTGTAAAATCCGTGACAATGGAAACATCCCGGTATTTGTAAAGTGCATTTCGGATCTATCTTACGGTTTATTCTTGGTTTTGTAAAATCCCGCGAAAGAAACTATTTCTCGGTTTAAACCATAGAGTTGTATAATTCCGTAATGATGGAACCATCTTGGAGAAGAGAAAGTGTAAATTTGGATCTTACTTGATGCTAATGCTACGGTTTCTGCTTCAAAGAAGGGATAAAAGGTTGTACTTCATGAATTGGGTGTGTGTTTGGGTTGTCTTCATGGCAGTTTGGTTATCATATGGTTTTACGGGGATACGTGCTTTTAACCATGGTCGGGATGAAACCATTATCAAAGTTCATTTTACTGTCAAAGAAGGCTAGATTTGAGCTGTTAATCAGAAGATGTGACAACAGAGTTAATTCACTATTATTTATTTGAGGTTGAAGTGAATTATCACGGGTGAGTGTACTTAGTATCCGAAGGTATCGGGATGGATGGATGAAGATTCTTGAGATCCTTGTTCGAGCTTATTATAAAAATGAAGACTTGGAAATCTAGTTATTGTTGGGTGTCTTTTACCTCTTCATTACCACTGAGGAATTGGGCTCTTATCACCTCAAAATAACTATCACTTAAAGGAGTTACGTTGTAGTGCTCAATGTCACATTCAATTGTGGATTTTCAAGAGGTGATATCGCCTTATACTCGATGGTTGGTTGGTTGAAGAGTATAGAGTACTTAGAGATTCAAATGGGCATGAAGTCTCGGCACCGCTCTTTGTTACATATGTGCAAGTATAAGTCACGAGTTCGGGTTAGTTTACTTCAGGTCAAATTCATCATATTGGGTTATCTCCATCAACCTGTCACTACAAAGAGCCTCTTGAATGATAATGGGGTTGATTACATGTTTTGCTATGAGAGTGAAAAGAGAGATTATGATGTCTGCTCACTTGATTCAGGCCTCGTACTCTAAAGAAAAGAAATGTATGCGTTTAAAGGCGATTATCTTGGAAAGAAGAGAAATCTTCTTATGACGTCCTGCTCACATCGATTCAGCCTCGTTCTTCAACACTATGACGTTTGAATACTTCAATTCAAACCTCGTTCTCTAAAGAAAAGAAAAGTGTACGTGTCAAGGCGCTTTATCTTCAAGAAGAGAAATCTTCTATTATGACCATTCTCATCAACATGCTTCATACTTTTCCATGCGCTTGGTCATCAAGTGAACCAAAGCTCGTTGATTGTTTTCGATTCCACTTTCTCAACTATAATGACGATGGCGACATCCTGTGCTAATTTTATGGGGAGAAGTGTGAATAGACTACATTTGGATGATGTTCACTTGTTTAATCAAGAATGGCATCTCCGTATGCAATTCTTGAGGGGGAGAAGAAGTGTGAATTTTTTGCATTGTTGATTGATATTTGTGAATTAATGGTCATACGGCTCTAAACTCATGTAAGAACTGTGCCTCTTCTTATCGTATCGGGTCATCTTTACATAGAGTTTTCTCTCTTCTAAGAGCCGTTGGTTGACATCTTCACTCGGATTGATGAGTTTATCGACAAAGTGCTTCCGGTTAATGCTTCACGTATACATCAACATGATGATTCCGAACAATCTCTCGTTCTTGTTTGATGTGATTGGTAGTTTGGTGTTACCATCTTGTGTGTTCGCTATGCGGCACGATTGTCGATTTCCTTGATGAACATCTTTCGTTCTTGTTTGATTGGGAGGATTTTAGTTAAGGGATTTGCAAGATGTAAGTTGATTGGGATGCTTTTGGTGATGTTCTTATTTTGGTGAGTTGAAGATGTCAACTATCTATTCCCAACCGGACAATCTTGAAGAAGGTCGAGCCTACCGTCTATTCTACATTTTCGCTACATGTTAGAAGACTAAAGACGAGTTGCATTTAACGATCTAAAGACTTCTTCTTAACTGGCATTTATCAAACAGATTGTCGGTTTAGGGAGAGCACTAATTGGGAGAAAGTTATAAGTCCGATTCAATTCCCAATTAGATTTGCTCATATTCTTTAGCGATGACTACTCGAGACGTTGATATTGACTATTGTTGGACATTTGACAAAAGGTGATTACTTGAGTTAATCATTTATCACTTATTTGAGATTGAAGTTGACTTTCACAAAGGCGTGTTTTATTTGATAACTTGCTCGGGCTTAAGAAATTGAGTTGAAGACTTGGCTTATCTAGTTACCAAGTCAAGGTGGATGGTTGAAGACCGGTTAACTATCACTATTAGGAGTTACTTTGTTTTACTCTGTCACACGATATGACGGTGTGGATAAACGCAAGAGGTGCTAAGGTCTCATACTTTGTTTGGGTAGTGAGTACTTAGAGATTTGCTTGAAGCATAAATTCTCTACACCGTTCTTCCATCATTAGGTGCAAGCTTAAGATACAAATGTGGGAAGTTGACTTCAGTTTCAAGTATGGTATAGCGGGTTTTCTTCATCGGTGGTCACTTCAAATTGTCTACATAAGGATTGATAAAATAGTCGAGTAAGTCTTCAAGAAGTTGATTCTCACAAAGACTTCAAGCGATCTTCTCAACAAATTTCAAGTATTTAGGAATTAAAGAGTTGCCGATTACAAGCATCAAAACCACAAGGGAAAGGAGACACGATCTAAACGCGAGTAATCTTGATGAGCTTAATTCTTCTAAGTGTTTGAAGATATCCCGGAAGACAAATGTTATTACCGCAGAGAAACTCAAGGTTTGACTCATGGTGAGTAAACTTGATGAACTTAACTCTTCTAAGTGATCAAGATATTCCGGAAAACAAATGTCATGACCGCAGAGAAACTCAAGGTTTTACTCATCAAGGCGTTTAGTGTTCTTATTCCAACTATGTGGGGAAGAGATGTTAGAGAAAGTTTCAAGATAAAAGAGGTACACAAGTACGACATATTCGTGGGAGATAAATGTGTAACATGAGGAGGTGTTATAAGTTATTCTCTCGCTGGGAATGTGTGTACTTTGGATTCTTGGCTTCATACACATTCATCGAGGATGAAAGATGTGAACATAGGGAGGTGTTCTTCATTACCCTCATGATGTGTATTCGGGAGAGTTCTTTGATATTGGTGTACTTCGGTTCTTGAGCTTCATACACGCTCATCGTGGAAGAAAAATGTGAACATGGGAAGGTGTTCTTCATTCCCTCATGAAGTGTATTCGGGAGAGTTCTTGAGCATTATACTAAGAGACCGACTACATCAACTCAACTACTTGGGGAAGTGTTCTCTTGACACCTTATGGAATGGATTGCGTCGTAATTCAGTGGTTATGAAATTTGAGAAGATTATTTATGAGTGGGATGATACGTTGTTATTCTTCTTGTTGATGATATAACCCGAATGGAGATCCTCGATTATCGTTCTTAAATGGAGCAGTGGATTTATGATTATGGTGTGCTTCTCTGCACTGCTAAAGCAAGCTTGAAATAGAGCTTGAATCGCTCATCTTAAGGATTTTCGGTTTGGGGAAGCCGCGAGTCTCTCTTTCAGATGGTTCTATTTCTTTCTATTCAAGAGCCCTTGGAAGCTTTGGTGGTGGATGTTTAAGAGATGACGAATTCTATCTTCTACGACGTCTTTGCTCGATATCCTTATCTCGGCACTCGTATCATCATCCTCTTTAACTATATCATCTACTCTATCCTTGTATATATTTAATGAAAACAAAATACAAAATTATAAAACCAACAAAAGAAAATAGAAAATATAAAACCATCAAAAGAAAATAGAAAATATAAAACCTTCAAAACCATAAAAATCGAAAATTTCAAAATTCCAAAATATGTTTTCTCATGACATGTCTTCGGTATCGATAACATCTACGGTTTTAGAAATGTCATTCAATAATGGCACGGGACCATAGATGAAGTTCGAGCGAAGGTGTAAATAATTTTTTCTAAACATGTCAAAAACAATGGCTTACGTTATTTCGCATCAGAACCGCGCTTCAAACTATGGCTTGCTATTATTTCGATAGCAACCCGTTCTTTAAAGGAAGGAAAGTGTCGCTAAATCTATTTTCAAAATATTTCGTGCACTTATCCTTAAACAAAACAAGGAAAGCATGTCTTCAAAAGATCGTTGCTCCCACACAAATGTTTTTCCGCCTAAAATTCTTCGAAAAATATTTGTTGTGTTTTCAAAAATGGTGGAAAATGAGTTGCTTAAAATCAATCGATTCGAGTTTTTATAAAATTTTGGAAACTCAATCAATGACTTTAGCACTTTTAAAATGTTTTATAAAATGAGTTATTGGTTGAGGGAAAATTTTTCAAATCTATATCTTCTAATGCTTTCTTAATTATCCTAATATGCTTAATTAAAATGATGTTAACCTATGTTGAAGGACTAGGTGCCTAGGATACGATTGCTAGGATTAGATGATTAGAGTTTGATGTACACATTATTCCCATACATTTATATGATCCGATTGATATGTTACATTGACTTTTATTAGTCGATTGATGTTTGGGTGATGTCGACCACCATATATCAGATGTGTGTTCACTAACGTATGCGGTATATTGGTTATAAGAATGTTCCCGATCCGGATCCCACAATTGAAGATGATTGGATGCGAAAGGAAAGGGTAACTATATCTTGGGTTGACAAATGAAGAAACGGAGCTTAATCGGACTTCAATGGAGAGTTGGCATGAAATGCAACGTAAGAGGTCTTCTTGCATCGCAGATGGTTTTCTTCTAAGTGATTGAAGAAACGGAGCTTAATTTGACCTCGCTGGCATTCAAAATGCAACGTGAAGAAGTCTCACCGCATCGCAGACGGTTTTCTTCCAAACCCCACAAACAACAACGAAGCTTCTCAACCACCTAGCATATCTTTGTGCAGATAATCGTGATGATACCATTTTTCTAAAATCTTGAAAAATATTGTTTTGAAAATGGAAAAATATTGTTTTGAAAATATATTGGACTAAATTTTGAAAATCACCGGACTTCTTTTTACCAAAACATAAGTCACTCAATTATTGACTTCTGTCATTGATTGAGGGGGAGAGTGATTTAAAATAAAATATTTTCAAACGATGTTTCTTCACAAATGTTCCGACTTGTACGATAATAAGTGGTGATCTAAAGATTTAATGTTATGTCATGGTATGATTTTTTCTTTTGAATCAAGGTCTTTCAAAATGAAATTTTTTCTGTTCTTGTTTGATTGTGAAATTGTTTTATTTTACTAAAAGATCTCTTAAAAACTATCATACTTGACACTAACAATCTTTAATGTCTTAAAATGGTCCTTATCTATCATCTTTCAAAATTGAATCTTGCCACGTCTTTCCCCAAATTTTTCTAAATGATTTAAATCAGTTGGGATCACAAATCTCGAATGGTTTGATATTTCTGATCGGGGTAGAGATCGTGGTTTAAATCTCAAATCTGTTTAAATGGAATTGGTCTTAGTCCTTTAAAGGCACTCCGCCTCCATGTGCCAAACGATTTCATACACAATGCACATGTTGAGGAGGAGGATTTATCCAAAACATGATGAGTATTTAAACCAGCCACATATTCTCCCATGTTTTATAAACCGTATTAAATCACTTGGGATCCAAAATCTCAAAGGGTTTGATATTTTGATCGGGGAGAATTTGTGATTTAATAATGAAATTTGATAAAAGGTGATCGTTTGGATTCAATTGTGCAGTTGCTCTCGTATGTGCTAAACGCTTTAATCTCGAAGCACATATTGAGGGGGAGCAAAACCATCGAGGTACAAAAGTTTTTTAAAAGAGATTATAAAGTACCTTGATTGTGTTTTCAAATGGTTTTCTTAATGGATTTTGTGATTGTGGATGTGCTTCAAATGAACTCTTGCCTCTATGTGATAAAAATGATTTCACTTATCCTATGCACATATTGAGGGGGAGAATTTTACCATGAAAATCAAATGGCTTTTTCCATGGAAATTGTGATCAAGAAATTATTTCAAAGAAATTATTTCAAAGAACTCTTGCCTCCATGTGCTAAACAATTTCAAAATCATATGCACATGTTGAGGGGGAGCATTTTCTAAATGATCAAAACTATTAAGGTACAAAATGCTTTGATCTCGTATCACAAGTACCTTGATTGTTTTTCCAAATGATTTTTCAATTGGTTTTAATGAAGAATGAACTGTACCAAAAGACCGACCAATTTACTTTATGCATGGTGTTATAAGGATGGTTAGGTTAGGTATTCGTTCCCACGATCCGCCAGAACCGGAGGGATCTACCCAGGGACAATCCACTAGATAGTGTAGAGTCCTTAGGTATATTGAAAAAGGAGAAAAGTGAGGAATGGGAAGAGTGCGGACCGAGACGAGCTAGTCTTGGAATAAACCCAACAAGGTTCTAGTTATGAAGTCTCGGTAAGCAGAAGGGTTGAAGAATGAAAAGAACCGAATGTGAAAAAGGGTGAAAAGAAATAGCCCTCCATCAATTCAACCTTAGGGCGTAAACCGGGTTCAATTCATATGCTACCGGTGGTTACTAAGGTAACACCGGTATTGAAGACAAGAAATCATGGACCCAAGTGATGCAATGCACTTAACTTCCCAAACCACTCAAGTTCCTCTTAAAAGGGCTTGTTTCATTCTCACGGGAACCGACATTATCTATCGACTTTCTCTTAGAGATTGTTGATATTGAAGAAGGAGACCTCTCCCTAGTCTCCAGACAGAACCAAATATGCACGATTGAGTCTAGAGCCAAGAGATTATCCACAATATCTCGTTAGGACACTAAATTCTTGAAGACTTGCTTTTCACTCAATGTGGAAAGTAAGTATATATTAAGAGTCCACGCATTATCCTTGTGGTATTGCGAACATCCGAGTGATATGAAAATATTCACGATGAAGATGGAAATCCTTCTAGAGCCAACATCAAACAAGCTCTTGGTGGGTGACATGTGAGATCTTTTCAAAAGATTAAGCTTGTGACAACCGGATAGAAACGATGGGAGATTCTTTCTTGAATCAACCTTGGTCCAGAATGGAATTGACGAATACTTTTGGAAAACCGTTCGATGTGCAAACCTTCTTTCTCTAGCACGTCGAATGTGTACTTATGTTTTCAAAATTCAAAAGTATCTCGATTGAAAAATACTTTTAGAAAAACCGGTCGATGTGCGAATCTCTTCTTTTCACTAGCACGCCGATTGTGTACTATTTTCAAATACAAAAGTGTTTTGATTGAAAATTGATCTTTCTCATAAAACCTTCGTCAGATTGTAAAACTCTTTATTCTAAGCAATACGCGATTGTTTTCAAATCAATTTTTCATCAATCGGTGAATCTCAATTCACCGGTTCACTCACTCCGTGTTGTCTTCTTTGAGACGTTCGGTTTGAGAACGGCTTGAACAAACGCGAAACCCCGTCAAGGAGATTCTTAGGAATCCTACCGATCACAAAGCGATGCTTGTACCGATCAACGGGAACCGTGGGCGTGTACCTCAATTCGGTGAAAGTGATCAAAGACACTTTTGTGTGTTTTATTGCTAACTGTTGTTTGCAGTACACTTGACTGGTTGCGGTGATCGTAATTGAGGTGTCAATCCAAAGCGCATGCTCACGGCTTCCACACTTAATTTGAAGAAATCATGGTGGTGCATATCTACATAACTCGGCTCGATATTTCATACTATGCTTATGCTTCACGCCGCAAATATCATGAACCGAGAAGGCTTCCGCTACTCGATGGAAAGATGTCATGATTCAAAAGTGTGAGCATGTCGGTCCAAAAGTCACAACTTCACATGATGGCAACACAATAAAGGGTGATCCGAGATTTCATCGTGGTGATGATCTCAAAGAAAGCTCAAGATCATCAAGATGTGGATCAGTTCAAAGACCTCCACCGAAAGTACGAGATCAATGTGGACTTTGAAGAATCACCGCTAAGCACAAAGATTGCGAATTGAAGAATTGAAGTCACTGAGCTCAAGAACTAAGTCAAAGATAGAATGCTAGGAAGCAAAATATATTTCATGGGGTGACCTCCCTTAGGGGGAGATTGTTAGAAATTAGAAAATTCCATGTTAAAGTGTCGGTCACCCCAATTATGATCTAGCATAAGTTAGCTCGTAGACGTGTTCTTATTTGTCGTTGTTTACGTTATTTATCAGTTTTTTAGTTAGTTATTAGTTTAGTTTAGCGTAGTGTTTCACCGTGGAGGAAGGACGGGTCTTTACCCACTGTATCCCTGATCCACAGGCCGATAGGAGGTCGTTTCTCATGTAACTATAAATACCCTTCCATCCATGGAAGGGTGGTGCTTCTTCATTAATCTAATATTCAACATTTGTGTAAACCTCTAGCAAGAACACCTCTCTCTACTTTCTCTCTAAAATGGAAAACATGTATTTTGATCTCCCAAGACCACCCGAATCATCTAACACAATAATATTAAAGATCCTACAAAATACTTTAGTGATGGTGAATGGTCCAGACCAGCGGGATTTTAGTTTTCCCGAGAAAATCTTCAATCTTGAATTGAAAAGAAGGACTCGATCGCCGATGTTGAAAACGCGGTTCTTGATTTTGGAGTCATGAATCTTCTTTGTCTTTTCTTTGTAGATCAAAGAGTTCTCGTATGCTTGATCACGGAGTTCATTTAATTCATTCATTTGAACTTTCGATGATCACCGGTTGTCCGAATATCGAAGTTGGCATGTTTCAAGGCCCGTATGCCTTGTGCTCAAGCTCAATCGGCAGATGACACGCCTTTCCGTACACTAGCTTGTATGGAGTACACCCGATGGGTGTTTTATGTTGCACGGAAGGCCCAGTGCGTCATCTAGCTTATCCGACCAAGAGGCACGGTTTTCGCCATCGTCCTTTCCAAAATTCTTTTAATCCTCGGTTGGAAACTTCCACTTGCCCACTTGTTTGGGGTGGTACGCGAGAGAGACGGTGAGTTACACCATACTTTTGCATGACTCTATCAAACCGGTCATTGCAGAAATGCGTACCACGATCACCGATTATAGCTCAGGAGTTCTAAACCTAGCAAAAGAGATTTTAAGAATTTCACAACAACTCGGGCATCGTTGGTAGGTAAAGCTTTCGCTCAACCCATTTTGACAAATAGTCAACGGCCACGAGAATGTATTTATTTCCTCGAGATGAAGGAAATGGCCCATAAAGTCAATGCCCCAGATGTCAAAATCTCACACACTTGAATGGCGCTGCGGCATTTCATTTCTTTGTGAGATATTTCGTGACGCTGACAAGCGTCGCATGTTTTGACAAATTCGTGGGCATCTTTGTAAATCGTGGGCCAATAAAATCCGGAATCAAACACCTTCTTGGCGGTGTAGTTGGGGCTATGATGTCCCCGAGAGGTCCGAATGGCAAGCTTTGAGAATGTCATTTGCTTCGACCATACACACATCGCTCGATGACTTGATCCGCGCAAATTTTGAATAAGTAGGGTCGCCCGAGTAATGTTTTACATCTTTAAAGAATTTTCTTTTACGTTGGGACGACATCCCTTTCACCACAAAGTTACCCGCATGGTAATTTGCAAAGTCAAGAAACCATGGGGTAGAAGAGTCTCTACGAAAAGAAACCACATTGAGTGTTTCGAGAGGAAATGTTTCGTTTATTTCCTTTTCTCGAACACATCCTGGTGAGGGTTTTCTAGACGGGACAGATGATCGTGACCGGGTTCTCGGCTCCTTTTTATCACGTATAATGATATCAAATTCTTCTTTGGAGGAGAACCCAACGGAGCAATCTCGGTTTGCATCTTGTTTTGCAAAGAGATATTTGAGAGCCGAGTGATCCGTATACACCACGCATTTAGTCAAGATTAGGTATGGTCGAAACTTCTCAAACGCATACACCACGCCTAATAATTCTTTTTACGTAGTGGTGTAATGGGTTTGAGCTTCATCATAGTCTTACTCGCGTAGTGGATAGGTGAAAATGCTTGGTTTTACGTTGCCCCGGACCGCACCGATAGCAAAATCACTTGCATCGCACATGAGTTCAAAGGGTAAATCCCGGTCGGGGCAACGAGAATGGGTGCTTCCGTAGCTTTTTCTTTAATGTTTCAAAAGCTTGATGCACTCGGTGAGAAGATAAAAGGAGCATCCTTCTCAAGGAGATGAGTCATAGGCGAGCGATTTTAGAAAAATCTTGTATGAATCGCAATAAAACCGGCATGACCTAGAAAACTCCTAATACCTTTGACGGTAGTAGGATGAGGCAATTGGCAATGACATCCACTTTCGCTTTGTCAACCTCAATCCCGTTTTTGAAATCTTATGGCCTAGGACAATTCCTTCCTTGACCATAAATGGCTCTTCTCCCAATTTAGACAAAGATTGGTGTCTTCACACCGTTTAGCATTTTTTCTAAATGGGAGAGACATGTTTGAAATGAGTCCCCAATGACCGAGAAGTCATCCATAAACACCTCCATTTTTCCCCGATCATGTCGTGGAAAATTGTCATCATACATCGTTGGAACGATGCGGGAGCGTTACATAGGCCAAAAGGCATACGTCCGTAGGCAAAAGTTCCGTATGGGCGGTGAATGTGGTCTTTTCTTGATCCCGTGGATCAATGGGGATCTGAAAATACCCAGAAACCATCTAGAAACAATAGTATTCGCTTTCCTCGCTAGTCTCTCAAGCATCCGATCCATTGATAAGGTTTTAAAAGGTACCTTTTAAGGGTCATTTAAGCCCTTATTCGATCATACATATCCGTTATTGCTTAATATCGTTCCTTTTCACTTTTTAGGTCTCTTGAAGGCAAAATCTTTGGAATGATGCTTATTTGAACGAAAAGCGCGAATATACGAAGAAAATGGCCAAAGTCGAATCGAGACACTCAAAGTCATTGAAACATAAGGCGACGGCGTCATCTGCATATCTGCGACGCCGTCGGGAAGGAATTTTATGACGGTCGAAGCGAAATTGCATGTTTTCAAGGGACGACGTCGGGTTCTAAAGGAGTAGGCCGTCGTTACTCGGACGGCCTAGATGCGCCAAGGCGGCGTCAGAGTGAAGGGACGGCGTCACGGTCATAAGGTGGCGCCGTCGCAAGGTTTACGTGGCCAAGACGAAACCCTAATGACGCGGCGACACGGCGGCGTCATGAAACATAAGGTGACGTCGTCGCAGATGTAATCTTATATATAGAATCCAAATTTTTTAGTTTTTGGGTGTAGTCTTTTGGAGTAAAAACCTAAAACCGAACCAAGGCTTTCTTGTGCAGTATTTTAGGGTTCTAAACCCTATTATACATCAAGATAAGTATTTACTTCATTAATTTAATTATGTCTTTGATTATTTGTGTGAATGCTTGCATGTTCTCCATGTCCGGCTAATTTATTTGTGTGTTTGCTTAGGGAATATGAAACTTAATTATTGAATATTGATTGGTTGATACTTATCTTAGTTGACTAATGATCTAGAGTGCGCTAGATTATTCGTTGTGTACTTAATGCTTGACTTTTCTTTGTGAACTTTAGAATATAATTATCTAGGTAATTGTAGGATAAAGTATTCAAGGACAACCGTAGAGTAGGCGTCTATAAATCACTAGAGGATTTGTAAACAAGACCCTTTGGTAATTTCAAAGAGTTGGGGAAACAAGCACGCCTATAGCCTTAGAATCACAACGCAACTAGGAATAAGGATGTGACAAATCAACCATCAATAGGAGATAATTAAGGAGTAGTAAAACCTAAGTAAACACATCTTTAAACTATCATACGAGTACACATCAATTAGACATAGACTATCACAACCTTAGCTTAGATAATTAGATAATAGTAGAGTAATCGGTAGCAATACCAACCCCAAATCCAATACCGAGATTCGTACCTTTTCCATTTCTAAAAAAATATAAAATACAAAATAATCTTCCTCAACCTCAACCTTAGCGTATTAACTCTCACTAGCATTCCTATTCCCTAGAGAACGATATCAATACCGTGGCTTACCTAATTACTACACTACAACGATTAGGTTCAACGCCTAGGGTGTTATAAAACTTGCTCAAGAAAAGGAAGTTTCCTTGACCCCGAACGACGCGTGTGGCGTTATCAAGTTTTAGGCGCATTGGGAATAGAATAGCTAGTTAGTAGTCCACCTCGTTTAGGTTTCTTTGCTTGATTCCTATCAAGTAAATTTTCTCATTTTTAGCTTTCTCTTAGTCTATCCCCTTCTTCGTGACCTTTGTTCGTAACACCCATCACTTTTCACCATGGAAGGTGACAACCAACCACCACTCATCAACCCACCACCAAACGACCGCCAAGAGCCCGTACTCTTGGTGAGTACTCGAGACCAAACCACCTAGGTTATAGGAACACCATTGAGCTTCCGACCAAGCCCAAACTACGGCCTGCGATCCGACACCATCCGGTTGGTGCAAAGCGGATGTGCATTCCATGGACTTCATTCGAAGATCCAAATCGACATCGAGGATTTCCTCAAAATTGTCGATTCCATCGACCTTGATGCTACTACTCGGGAGACCATGCGCTTGCGTCTCTTCCAATTCTCTCACGGACCAAGCTAGTAATTGGCTTGAGCGACTTCCCCCGGCTCCATCTCAAGTTGGGATGATCTTACTTCTCGCTTCCTTGCTCAATTTTTCCCACCGGGAGAACCACTAAGCTTAGGAATGACATCTTGATGTTCCAACAACGTCAAGGTGAATCTCTCTGAAGCATGGACCCGATTCAGGACTTACTTCATAAAGTCCTCATCACGGCATTGATCTTTGGCTCCAAGTCCAAATCTTTTATGATCATGTCAACTTTCCCACTAAGCGATCCATTGACCAAGCGGCGGTGGAAAACTTAGTGATCTCACCGCGGAAGAATCATGGGAAATAATAGAGGACATTGCCCTCTATGACAACGAAAGTTGGGATGACCCCGTGAACTTCCCAAAACCGTCAAGGCAATCTCCTTGCCTCCTCCCGACCGTAGGATGATCGAACTTGAAGATCAAGTCAAATTCCTCATGAGTTCCTACGAGAATCCTAAGTCCTCGCGCCATATAAACAAAGTTTCCTCTTCGTGCGAGCCGCTTTGTGATCCTCATAACACGCAGACTAGCACCCTATCCCCGAACATGCTTTCGTTGAATACGCATCCTCGTAATAATGGAGCGGAGGAAGATTCCCTACAACGCTTGGGACCTAGGAATTTCAATGAAACCCGGAGGCATGGAAAAACAAGCCCGACTTTTACGGGGACAAACCAAAGAATTCACCTCCAATGATTTCTCGTGGCCCCACCTAACGGTCCTAACCATGAGTATTGAAGGGATGTTGCAAAACATAGTTGCGTCCCAAGAAACCCAAATGGCTAAGCTCTCGGACCACTTTAACCATCAACAAGCCGAGATGGATAGGAAGATAGACAACTGTTGAAAGCCATAAATAGTGATAGGAAGGTTAGTGCTATCTCGACTCCCGAGCCTCGGTGTAGAAATTAAGGATCCAAGCAAGCTTATTAAGCACGCCCAATTCGTCAATGCCATCGCCTTAGAACCGGATGAAACGGATGACGAAGAAGACCAAACATTTGTTGAAGATGAAACACCGAGGAAGAAGATGAAGTAGACAATGACTATTTCAACAAATTTCCTACGGAAGAGGAATTATCCGCCACCCTCACTTAGTGCGTGACCTCCGTCACATGTATGTTAGGAAAAGCCCTAGAATCAAGTTTGGGAACCCTTGGAATCTTAACATACCATGTTGCATAGGACACCTTTTTGTGGCAAAGGCTTACATTGATCGTAAATCCCAATTAACATAATGACTAGCACCTATTACAATTGGATAATGAAGAAGCCTATCCCAACTAGGCAAGACCTCGATAATCCTAGTGATAAGTGTAATTTTCTTGGTAGAGTTAAGGGATTGCCCGTCTATGTAGGTAGTTTCACATTCCTACGGACTTCATAATTGTGGAAGATATTAGCACGACCATAGACCTAGCTTGTCCCACGTTATTCTAGGAAAACCTTTCAGAAAGCACCGGATGACCTATGACCCATCATTAGGAGTAGTGCGATTCAAGGATGAGACCGACGACGTAGCCTACCAAATGCCGTTTAAGATTGAGAAGTTTTCATCACTCTCAATGATGAAAAGGAACTTAAAGCTGTCGGTCTATTACGAGAATGATGAGGATAGGGAAAAGGAGTAGATTATGTTATGGCTAAGCTTTTGGGTTCTATAAAGATTGTTTGAATTTAGGACGAAATATAGGACCGAGTGGGGAGAGGGTGAACTCTTAGAAAGGAGTATCATGGGACACTTCTACAACATGGAACCCCAGATAGAGACCGTCAAGAGGCGGTGATGCAAAAACGTAGGAGTAGGACTACGAGTCTAGCTACAAGACTCTTAAATAAAGAAAAGCGCTTCGTGGGAGGCAACCCATGCTTAATTGTTTGCTTGTTAGTGTCATATATCTTTTATTAATTGTTTGCCCTCATGTTTAAATTTGTAAAATGCTTTATTTTGTTTTAACCTCGTCTTAATTACATATAGAGGTATTTTACATAAAGGATAAGTGTAGGGAGGATTACACGTTTTCATAAGAAACGTGAACATGAGAATAACAATTAACTAAAAGATATATATGTTTGTTTGTTCGAGTCAAATGCTTGTATCGAGTCATAATGGATGTTTTTGCGAAGTTTTCAGATTCTAAAGATGTAAATTTTCGAATTTTTTTCCGAAAATCGCGAGACCGCTTTTTGTCGGGATAACTGACGGCGTCAGATTGTAACTGACCGCGTCGTGAAGGAATAAAACATCACTTACTTTTTCTCATTTTACGAGCTACTTGTAAAATTTTGGTATTTTCCGATCTTAACTTTCAAAACAAATTCGTAAACATCCATTCCACAAGCATTATATCCTAGTTTAAATCGAGTCTTATGTATATTATTACCGCCGATTTTACGAAGGTTTCGTTTGTTTTCTTCTAGTGTGCGGGTTTAGTTTGTCAAGAAGAAGTTACACAAGTTTGGAAGGAGCCTTTCACGCAAAAACTCTTCTTGGAAAAGATTTAACCACCACTTTTACGGATCCTACCGAGCTAATCGGGGAGTATTAGTTTCTTTCATTTTAATTACCTTCTATTATCATAACTTTGATACTTTCGGGAACATTGGGGACAATGTTCGGTTTAAATGTAGGGAGGGAAAATAAGCAGGAACTTTGAAACTATGCTTATCCTTGACTGTTTGCTTTGTCCAAGTGTATTTGTGTAATAAACCATGAGAAAATGTAGGTTAGGGTAATTTTAGCCAAATTTAAAATTTTTTCATGGCGTATAGGAGTGGGCCATTAGTCTTAACAAAAGCGTCTCATGGATAGGAAGTTGCATGACTAGCACAAAAACCCTTTACCACCTAAATTCCACCCAAAATGTGAGGATCGCCCTTAGATTAGTAGGAATTAAAGCATTCATCTTTAATGCTTAGAGTGTGAACCGTAGTATATTAGATTCTAGAACTTGTTTTGTGATGCATTCCGAGATCGCTAGTGAGACTACACTTGTGTAGTTAGGAATAACTAAATGATAAGAGGCATTAGGATAAACCCTTGTTTGATACCGTAATATAATTACTTCTTCCATATCGGTTGAGTAATTCCCCACACCCTTTCTTACTGTACTCATCTTTAGTACACGATACCCCTAGTTAACCCTCGAGCCTATCCTTTTCGCGGTTCTCGTGATGTTTGATTTTCGGGATATCAATGAAGAGCATTGTTTACACCCCACCCCAAATATACACCCAAATCGCCTTAGCCTAACTTTATTGCACTCACTTTTAGTGCAAATTTATGTTATCACCCAAAACCCTTAGTTCAATTATCCGGTTGCTTGCATGAGTTGCTAAGTCGAGTCATATCCTTTGTATACGATTTTGGGATGATTGGGATTCATGGAAAAGTTAAAATTTATGAAATATAGGAAGAGAACGTTAAACTCAAATTCCTTTGTTTGCATAATAATGTACTCCAAGTGTTTTGATCTTTTCAATTCGGGTCAAATTAGTGTTAGAGTAATAAAAACTCAAGTGTAGGGATGTGTCTATAAACCCTATCATTTTGATGTACCGTAGAGGATGGTAGAGTAAAAGTGTATGCAAACCAAAAAAAAAAAAAAAAAAAAAAAAAATTGAAAAAAAAATAAAAAAAAAAAAAAAAAAAAAAAAAAAAACAACCATACAGGCTACCATCCTACATCTATCTTTTAAATTATGTTTGTTTATTTTCGTTGCCTAGAGTTTTAGAGTGTCGAGTCTTGGCTTAGCGCCATTCTTCGTATACTTGCAACATAGAGATTTTGACTATCCACCACTAAATAGCCTATCCCACCAAACCCTTCATTTCCCTACCGTAAGCCTAACATTACAACCCTTTAAAAGACCTCTTTGATAGTCTTTCCTAGGTGCTTACGCCAAAGCGACGGAGGTTTGATCTATTCTCAAGCCTATGGTAATCTATGTACTAGGACCGGTTAATGAGTGTTTATCTTCCATTTCCGATTTGTTATATTTCATATATACACCCGAGAGATGTGAGTATCCAAACACCCCATGTGAGGTGCTAGTATGTAATTCGTGCTTGTTATGACTTTTAAGGGCTTATATGTGTTGTGGACCGTTTTGAATGAATGCTTCATGACCCCTAACTTATAAATTAATTGGCTAAAGCACATTTGCTTGAGGACAAGCAAATACCAAGTGTAGGGATATTTGATAAGGTTTTAAAGGTACCTTTTTAAGGGTCATTTAAGCCCTTATTCGATCATACAGTATCCGTTATTGCTTAATATCGTTCCTTTTCACTTTTTAGGTCTCTTGAAGGCAAAATTGGAATGATGCTTATTTGGACGAAAAGCGCGAATATCTGAAGAAAATGGCCAAAGTCGAATCGAGACACTCAAAGTCTGCTGAAACATAAAGCGGCGGCGTCCATGCATATATCTGACGCCGTCGGAAGGAATTTTATGACGGGTCGAAGCGAAATTGCATGTTTTCAAGGGGACGACGTCGGGTTCTAAAGGAGTAGGCCGTCGTTACTCGGGCGGCCTAGATGCACCAAGGCGGCGTCGAGTGAAGGGACGGCGTCACGGTCATAAGGTGGCCGTCGCAAGGTTTACGTGGCCAAGACGAAACCCTAATGACGGCGACACGGCGCGTCACGAAACATAAGGTGACGCCGTCGCAGATGTAATCTTATATATAGAATCCGAATTTTTCGGTTTTGGGTGTAGTCTTTTGGAGTAAAACCTAAAACCGAACCAAGGCTTTCTTGTGCGATTTTAGGGTTCTAAACCCTATTATACATCAAGATAAGTATTTACTTCATTAATTTAATTATGTCTTTGATTATTTGTGTGAATGCTTGCATGTTCTCCATGTCCGCTAATTTATTTGTGTGTTTGCTTAGGAATATGAAACTTAATTATTGAATATTGATTGGTTGATACTTATCTTAGTTGACTAATGATCTAGAGTCGCTAGATTATTCGTTGTGTACTTAATGCTTGACTTTTCTTTGTGAACTTTAGAATATAATTATCTAGGTAATTGTAGGATAAAGTATTCAAGGACAACCGTAGAGTAGGCGTCTATAAATCACTAGAGGATTTGTAAACAAGACCCTTTGGTAATTTCAAAGAGTTAGGAAACAAGCACGCCTATAGCCTTAGAATCACAACGCAACTAGGAATAAGGACGTGACAAATCAACCATCAATAGGAGATAATTAAGGAGTAGTAAAACCTAAGTAAACACATCTTTAAACTATCATACAGTACACATCAATTAGACATAGACTATCACAACCTTAGCTTAGATAATTAGATAATAGTAGAGTAATCGGTAGCAATACCAACCCCAAATCCAATACCGAGATTCGTACCTTTTCCATTTCTAAAAAAAATATAAAAATACAAAAATAATCTTCCTCAACCTCAACCTTAGCGTATTAACTTCTCACTAGCATTCCTATTCCCCTAGAGAACGATATCAATACCCATGGCTTACCCTAATTACTACACTACAACGATTAGGTTCACTGCCTAGGGTGTTATAAAACTTGCTCGAAGAAAAGGAAGTTTCCTTGACCCCGAACGACGCGTGTAGCGTTATCATCCATGAAGGGTAAAGCAAAATGGTCTTTACGGGTGGCTTCGTTTAACTTGCGATAGTCAATACACACACGCCATCCGTAACCAATCGAGTTGGAATTAACTCGTTTTCTTCATTTGTGACAACAGTTATGCCACCCTTTTTGGAACACGGTGGATGGGATGACCCAAGGACTATCGAGATCGGGTAAATTATACCGGCATTAAGAAGTTTGAGAACCTCTGTTTGATAACCTCATGAATCTTAGGATTCACCTTTCTCGATGTTGACTGCTGGTTTGAAATCATCCTCCAATAAAATCTTGTGCGTACAAAATTGAGGTTAATACCCTTGATGTCGGAGAGTCTCCAAGCAATTGCTTGCTTGTGCAACTTCAAAACCTTTATGAGCGGTCTTCTCCCGCTCGCTTAAGTCCTTAGCAATTATGACGGGTAATTTATCATCACCCTCCAAGAATGCATACTCGAGATGAGGAGGTAGGTCCTTAAGTTCAACCTCGGAAATTCTTGATGAGATGTTTGTACGGATTTGATTTCTTCAATCGTGATCTCTTTCGGAGGAGTGACGGTAATGGATCTTCATTTAACAATTGCTCAAGATAAAGGATATCTCCTCGAATCATAAACACCATCATCAATTCTGGCGGAATCGATTCATCATTAGCAAGAAACTCATCGATCTCTTCTAAAAGAAGTCACCTCCCTCAAACGGAGTAAGGGGAAGAATCGGCAATAATTGGTTGAGAAGATGTGGTGGGATCCCCACTCACGCATCATTGAAAATAACCAAGAAACTCTTGAGTACTCCTCGAAGCAATATCAATTACATCGATTCGATTAACCGATTCAACATCATAGTTTGAGGAGTACCTCAAGTTTGATCAAGGTTAAAGGTGACGACTTCATTACCCACACGTAATGTGATTTCTTGCTCAAATACATCAATGAGAGCACGGCCAATTCTCGTGAATCCTCGTCCAACAATGAGGGGAACCCGATGATCGGCATCAAAGTCAACAACCACCAAGTCACCGGAAAATGGAACTTTCCTACTTTCACGAATACATCCTCGGCGATGCCAAGAGGACGCGATATAGAACGATCGCAAGCTCAAGAGTCATGCGGTAGGAATAAGTTACGGAAGAAAGTTTCTTCCATCTTGAATAAGGCATCGATTGATGCTTGCACCAAGATCGGCGAGGGCAAAGCATTCAATCATTCTGGAAAAACACAAGGTAGAAGAAATTTTCGGGATCTCCAAGCTTCTCGGGAAGCTTCTTAATGAATATTGGCGGTTCTCGTTCGAAGGAGTTTTAGCCATTTCAAAGCAGTTTTCCTTGTTGCTTAACATGTGTTTGAGAGTTGATGCAAACTTGGGCATCAAGATGATAGCATCCATAAAGCTTATGTCAAAATGTAGTTCTTGGAAAATTTGAAAATTTTTTCCATTTGATGATCGGCTTTTCGCGGAGCTTTGCTCATTTAAACGTGATGGGTAAGGAATAGATGTTTTGGATTGGGGTTTTCAATGGAGGTTCAAAAAACTCTGGTTTGGATTGGGTTTCGGGACAACTTGAGGATGGACATGTGTTGTGCTCTGCGAGCTAGTGGGTTGCACTTGGTCCTTTGTCGCCTCGGGTTCACTTTCCACTACCTTCGGGAGAGAAGAAGAAGAGGTAGTAGGAATAGCGGGTCCATCATATGAAGCACCACTTGGTTGTGATCGCTTGCATCGCCCCTCGGATTAGCGCTCGTGTTGCTGGGTAAAGTACACGAGGCCAGGGTCGATCATTTAAAGACTTCTTAATGTCGAAATCGGCTAACCAACAACCTATTCATTTCCTCTTGGGATTTCATGAATTGCTTCAACAACTCATCGATGATGGTCCGTTGGAACAATGGCTTGATTTTGTGTAGGAAAATTCTAGCCTCTATTGTTTGGATTAGGGCCTTGATTTTGGAAATTTCCTTGATTATTGCCATGAAAATACCACAGGTTGAAATTTCACGACCTTGGTTTCTATTAAAATTTCCTTGGTTTTGGAAATTTTAACTTTGATTTTGAAACCGTTATTCGACTAAAATTACCTTGGTTTTGAAAACCTTGGTTCGTTCTATTCGATTTTGATTACGGTTTTGGTTTTGGTTGAAACCTGGGTGGTCCGGGGTAGTGGTTAGGGACGGTGGTTCGGGTCCATAGGAGCACGGTATTGGTTGCCTCGAATTGGAAATCCCACCCAGCGTTTGCTTCAAAGGGTTACCATCGGTGGCCATACAGTTGTAATAGGCATGGGGGCCACGCAAGTAACACATAATTCCACTTTCTTGACTTCAAAGGAGGTGAAGTTTGTGGAAAAGAAAATTTCTTTTGGTTGGAGAGAACCAAAGCTTGAATTGCTTCAGTGAGTTTGTCAATCTTAGCATCGGTGCTAGATTGACTCACGAATGATGAAGCGAAGGACCAACACCGACTTGGGAAAAACCGGTTTGCTTCGTGCGGGCGGACTTTAGAATTGTTTTCAATTATCGCTAAAGCTTCTTTTACGCTTTGCTCAAGAAATTTCCTCCAATGGAGGAATTGAGAGAATCTTGATCGATTGACTCACTCCATTATAGAAAGTATCGAGTTGCATCAACTCGGAGAAACCATGGTGAGGACATTTATGAGCAATTCCTTAAAACGATCCCACGATTCATGAAGGATTCATCAAACTTTTGTGTGAACTTGATGATTTCGTTTTAAGACTCGTGGTTTTAGAAGGTGGATAGAACTCGTTCACAAATTTCTTCACGAGTCTTCCCATGTTTCGATCGATTGAGGGGTTGTTTTTCAAGCCAAACCGGGCTTGTCCTCGAGGAAAATGGGAGCAGGAAGAAGTTTAACAAACATCTGTAGGGACATTCTTGTATTTGATGGTAGATGCAATCTTGTTAAACCATCGAATATGAGCATGAGGATCATCCTCTCAAAACCATAGAATTGACTTGAGGTTACAAGATTTAGTAACCCGGTTTGAGTTCAAAATTTTCACCACAATGGCTGGGATAATAATAGCATCTCCATACCCATCGATGGGTGCGGAGAAGCTTCGCACATAGGACGTTCTTACGCCATGATAACGGAAGTATGCGAGCGATCCGGATCTCGAATCCGATGATGGGGCGATCGTCTCTGACACGCCTTGGAATCTGACAAGCTCACGAAATGGGCTCACGGACCTAGAAGAGCGGTGCGCAAGATACACTAGAGTTAACTCTAAGAAATCTCGAGTCAAGGGAATTATGAAAATGGGGAAGAAGAATCTTTTGGGTTTTATGGTTTTTAAGATGTTTTTGGATTTTTGGATTTTTAAAAAATATAAACATATATAGATGGTATGAACAAGGGTGAATATTCAAATCACTAATCTGCTAAACGTGAAGATTATTAGCACGACTCGGCGTGGCGTAAAATTTGATTGGTCCCAAACGGTCAGTTTATTACACAAGTCAACCACTTGTGAATGGTCAACCGTAATAAAAGTCAAACAGTCTAAAACCAAAGCAATTAAGTCCGGAGAGTTTAGTGTTTCCCCGGTCGTTAAGTCCCAAGTCGTGCGATTGAATAGCTAAACGTGTAGTGATCGGGTGATATTGAGCAGGAAAAGGGTATGATAATACTAGATGACAAAGGAAAAATCGAGAAAATTTCTAAAAATACTTTAATATAATGAAACTTAAGAAAATATAAAAAAACATATAAGTGCTTAATAATAAGTGAAAAGAAAATTAAAAACTAAATTATATTAAATAAACGCTATCACTATTTTTAAAGTTGGATTTTCTTGATTTTTCTTTTATAAATTTGAATTAAAAACTAATTTTAAACTTTAAAACTAAATTAAAATACTAAAATTATGAAAATTAATGGGAAAATTATAAAACTATTTTTAAAAATCTAAAATACCTAAAGAGAATTTTGAAAACTAATTTTGTATTTTTCGATTTATATTCTAATTTCTATGATTTAAAACTATTTAAAACTAATTAAATTGCTAAAAATTACTATTTAAACTAGGAAAATTATGGAAAAATATTTTTTGGCTTTTTATATTTATCTTAATCTATGAAAATTGAAAACTTATTTTTTTGAAGCTTTTCTGAGTTATTTGCAATAAAAGCTAATTAAATAGTCCTAAAAACTGTTTTAAAATAGGAAAAATACTAAACAGTGATGAAAAATTATGAAAAATTCAGGAAAAGTCTAAATTATTACTATAATTTAAGGAAAAATGAGAACAGCAAGTCTAGTGTACTGGAATTAAGGGCTGAAATGAAACTGCTTATTAATAAGCTACCTAAATTATGCTATAAGCCACTATGGTGAACCAGAACCTACCACTACTTGAAATAGGCTAATCTAAGTGGAAACAACTTAATTCAACTAGCCTACACCTCAGTATAACATGCTACAAGTGAAATGACCAATTTCAAGCAATAAACCAAACAGGACTTATGAGCTACTTTGAAGCTTAAACACAAGCTGATTTAATGGACTTAAGTGAAAACCGAACTTTAGACTTTAAGACCACCGACCCGTTGAGCCAATAAACCAAGTTTCGACCTAGTGATCAAAAACAAGACCGCACAAGGTCGGAAGTTACTGTTCACACTCGGTTATGGTGAGTGTGAATAGAACAAATGGTACCTAGTTGAGGAGGCGATTTGAAGCTTAAAGAGATTTGGAAAATTTTCAAAAATTCAGTTTAGAAACTAGACCACTCAACTTGTTAAATCCAAAATACCAAAAGCTCTTGACCAAGGATTAACAAATGATAAATCTACAAAGATTTGGAAGAACTGGTTTGTACAACTTTTGACTTTTATGAGACAGTAATGGATCTTTGACCAAACTGAGATTTGAATCCAATTTATGATCTGAAAATGATGTAGCAAGCTATAATAAAGCTAAATTAAGCTACTCCTATGAATTCTAAACACAATTCAAGCTTATGATCTCCTAATTTCTAACTGAATTGGAAACTAGAAATGAATGAAGGCGATTTTGACTTTTAGTGTTCTAAGGTGCAAATTGATGACTAAAATGATTATACTAGACTTAAATTGGACTCAATCAACTGAGCTTAACCACTTAACAACCTCAATCTCAGATCAATGATCTGATTCAAACACACTATTATGAGACTAATATGCAAGTATTTTACTTCTGCACTACAAACCTAACCATGACTGCAATTTAATCAAGTCCTAAAACCTAACTAATACAAACACTTCAACTAAAACTATTAATGGAATAAAATACTAATTATTCAAATGAAACAGTAATGAAATAGAGATGGCAAGATTAGATGAGCAGAACTTACATAAGTCCAGTCACAAGGACTTGTAAAACAACACAGAATACCACTACTTAACTGATCTCAACCCAAATCAATATTATCAACCCATTTTCAACTCCAAATCAGCAATCCAGAAACACCACTGCATGTTTGACTTAATTTGGCAGTTTTGTGGATTTTGAAATTGAAACAAGAAAAGCTCACTATAAGCTATAACAAGCTTAAATGAGCCTAATGAAACGATGGTGAAGCTTTAGATAAGCTTATAAGAGCTTGAGAGTATATTTTTATTTTCAAATATTTTTTCGATTTTTTTATTTTTGAATAAATAAAGAAACAAGTGAAAATAAACTTTGATATAAGCTAATATGATTCAAACAACAATAATAATTTGAAATTTAGAACATCAAACACTTTAACAAAAATAAATAAGGAAAGCTGAATTTTATTACAACTTCTAAAAATGAAAGTACAAAGCTGAAAATTACTTAAAACATGAAAACTGAAATGAAATTACAATTTAAGAAGTTTAAACTAAGACATTGATAATAAAAACGATTTTGCAAGAAATTATAAAAATTAACTACTACTCTTCTCTAGCTTCTCTTCCCTCTATTTATCAACAAAAGTCTTCCCACTTGTGTTCTGAGCATTTCCCACTTCTTTTTAGAGCCATTGGATCACTTGGGCTCTTTTTAGCCATTGATGGATTTTGGCGCCAAAATGGATTTTGCCAACTGGGGAGGGTTGAGTGCAAGGTAAGAGATGCATTAAATGCATTTGGATGTTTGGTGAGGTGGAGTGATAAGGGTGGTGGTATGTGAGCTGGAAGAATGGCGATGTGAGTGTTGCAGAGAAGTTGGTGAAGAAGGTGAAGTGGAGGGAAAAAGTGTGGGCGGGTTTGACTGGTTTGACCGGGTTTATATTAATGGGAAGGGTTCAAGTTGGGGGTCACGGGTTGTTTTGGCGGGGTTCAAGGGTCAAGGTTAATAATACAAAAGAGTTCCGTTTGGTTTGGATTTATCACAAGGACCATAATTGTAAAATTACGAAACTTGAAGGTCGAACACGCCAATTTTTCAAAGTTATTACAAGGTCAATCTTGCCAAGTTTCATTAGTACAAGGACCATAAAAGATAATTTTCCATTTTAAACTTCCAAGGACTATTTTGCCAATTTTGAAACTTGAAGGACCAAACTTGTAAATTCTCCAAACTTTTTACCCAAGGATCATTTTGATAAATTTTGATTTTGAAAGGACTTGGGTTGACTTTTATTTCAAAACAAATGCTCATGGACCGATTTTGTCATGATTTGAAAGTTGAGGGACTGAAAGCGGCAATTATGCAAACTTAGCTCGTTTTTCATCTAATTTTAAACATTTTCATCGAAACATATAAAATACAATCCTTGGATATATTTTGTATTTTCTTTGCATATTTGAGTGTTTTTAAGTGTTTTGGCGACTCGAGATAAGACAAAATGATGAGTATTTACACACTCATCAGCTACCAATCATTCCTATATATTTAGTGTTATCTACCGATTCACCTTCCTCATCCTTGGTGAGTTTAGTGTCCGAAGACATGGGTGTCTTAGTTGGTTTTGAGTCTTCAAGACCAAATTTCTTAAGCATATCTTTTATATATTTAGATTGGTTAAAGAATATGCCATCTTCTAGTTGTTTAATTTGAAGTCCTAGAAAGAAGTTTAACTCACCCATCATGCTCATCTCAAACTCATCGTGCATAATTTTAGAGAAATCATCACATAGCTCTTGACAAGTTGATTCGAATATGATGTCATCAACGTATATTTGAACAATGATAATGTGTGATCCCTTTTTCTTGGTAAAAAGAGTATTATCTACTAATCCCATGGTGTATTTGTTTTCAACAAGAAAAGTCTTAAGTCTATCGTACCAAGCTTTTAGTGCTTGCTTAAGACCGTATAATGCTTTCTTGAGTTTGAAGACATGTGGTTTCTCAAAGTCGGTAAAACCGGGAGGTTGAGCAACATATACTTCTTCGTTAATAAACCCATTAAGAAATGCACTCTTAACATCCATTTGAAATATTTAAAGTCATAAGCACATGCATATGCAAGTAAGATTCTAGTAGATTCGAGCCTAGCTACCGGTGCATAAGTTTCATCATAATCAATCCCCTCTTGTTGATTATAACCTTGTGCGACAAGCCTAGCTTTGTTTCTAGACACTACACCATTTTCATCCATTTTATTTCGAAAAACCCATTTCGTTCCAATTATAGTTTGATCTTTAGGTTTTGGAACTAACTTCCAAACATCATTTCTAACGAATTTGTTTAACTCTTCTTGCATAGCAATTACCCAAGATTCATCTTTTATTGCTTCATTTATGTTTTTCGGTTCAATGGTAGATACAAAACAAAAATGGTTACTTTGATTTTGGGCTTGTGATCTTAAGGTTCTTTGATTTAGTTGTCCTATGACCTTTTCTAAAGGATGACTTTTGGATTCTTTGATGTTTATAATTTCATTATTTAATGGTTCATCTTCCTTGTTATTTTCAATTATTTCTTGACTTTCTACAAGTTGACTTTCAACTAAGTCATCATCTACCAAAGGTGATGTCTTAGAGGGAGGTGGACTTTCGTCGAATGTTATGTTCAACTATTCCTCGACTCTCATTGTTTATTTATTTAAGACAATGTAAGCTTTACTAGATTGTGAGTAACCAAGAAATACACCTTCATAAGACTTTGGGTCAAACTTGGTGAGATAATCTTTAGTATTGAGAATGAAACATTTACATCCAAACACTCTAAAATATCCTAAAGTTGGCTTTTTACCTTTATATAATTCATATGGTGTTTTGTTTAAGAAAGGACGTATTAAGACTCTATTTAAAATATATGTAGAAGTGTCAACGACGTTACACCAAAACTTTTGAGGAATGTTTTGTTCATTAAGCATTGTTCTACTCATTTCTTGAATGGTTCTATTTTTACGTTCTACAACTCCATTTGATTGAGGTGTTCGAGGAGCCGAGAAGTTGTGTGTTATGCCATTTGTATCACAAAAGTTTACAAATTGTGTTTCATTGTCAAATTCATGACCATGATCCGTTCGGATCGACACAATGTTTACACCTAGTTGATTTTGAATTTTCTTGCTAAGAATTTCAAATTTATCAAAAGCTTCATTTTTGGTTTTCAAAAACAACGTCCAAGTAAACCTTAAGTAATCATCTACTATGACCAAAGTGTATAAGTTGCCTCCATAGCTTCTTATAGCGGATGGACCAAACAAGTCCGTATGCAAAAGTTCTAGACACTTAGATGTGGACACCATGTTTTTAGCCTTATGACTACTATGGGTTTGTTTACCAATTTTGCAAGCGTCGCAAAATTGTTGGTCATATTTAAGTTTTGGTAAATTCCTAACTAGCTCTTTTGAAGATAGGTTTTGTATAAGTCTCATATTAGCGTGACCTAAGTGTCTATGCCAAAGAGTTGAGCTATCATCTAATGTTATTAGACAAAGTTTGTCATTAGATATTTTATCTATTTTCATGACGTATATGTTATTTTTCCTAACTCCTTTAGCTATGGTGATACCATCTTTTAGTATTTTACTACCATTTTCTTCAAATAGTACTTTATACTTTTTATCACATAATTGGCTAATACTAAGTAGATTAAATCCTAACCTATCTACATGAGCAACATTTTCAATAGTTAGGGAGTTATGAGCGATCGTACCTTTGCCAATAATTTTGCTTTTGAGATTGCTACCAAAAGTGACATTACCTCCGTCATAGTCTTGGTATGTTGAGAAGAGGCTTTTGTTGCCCGTCATGTGTCATAAGCATCCACTATATTTTATCCACTCATCAGGTTCCAATCCAAATTTCAAGCATACCTAAGACACAAATAACTCAAGCGTTTGGTCCCCAATATCTCATGGGTCCGTTTGGGTTAAACATACCATTTACTTGATTCATGTATGGAAATGATGGGTAAGAGTTCCATGGCATGTAATCTTGAGTTTGATATGGTCTAGGGAAGGTTTGATTCCAACCGTTATGTTGATAGTTGGGTTGTATGTTGTGGTTGCTCTTAGGAAAGGGGCGTTTGGCAAAAGGTGTTTTATGTCGTTGTTGAGTAGTTTTAGATCTAAATTCATTTCTAGAAAGTCCTACTCCTGATGTAACAACATGTTTTAGTTTAACACTATCATTGGTTTTCTTTGTTACTTTGACAAATTCACTACGGTCCGTATCACAAACATTACATCTGCTGCAGTCCCACGACACCATTTTTACAAAGGACAGAGCCCTTTTTGGGTCCGTCTGTCCGTCTTGTCATCGCAGCAGCGGTTGATGATTGTTTGTCTTTTCGCCGTTTGGTATGACTCTTTGGAATTAACACCTCATTAAATCCTAGTCTATTCATGTGTCCCGGTGTTTTGAATTCTAACTATTTCATCGGCACAAGCAATGTTTTGTTAAACCTTTTAAACTTAGAATTATGTTCGATTAGAACATCTTGTGTGAGTTTTAGTTTTTCTATTTCAAGATTAAGCTCTTGACATGATTTGCAACCATCGTCATTTGCTTTTCCCCTTTCTAATCGTTTTGCCTTTTCTTTTAACTCATAGACTTCATTTTCTAAAAATTCCTTTTAGTCTTTAAAACTTATTTTTAGTTATGATTTTAGACTAAGCTCACACAATTGATTATATTGTTTTTGCAAAGTGTCATCATCAATAGAGGAATAATATGAGTCGGAATATACCTCGTTTGACTCATGTGCCATTAGAGCGATCTCATCCTTGCTCGACTCTTCATCATCCTCACTATCACTCCAAGCACCACTTACAAAAGCTCGTTGAGTTTTGCTTTTAGGTGGCTTGGGAAAATCTCTTATTAGATGACTTGCATCACCGCATCTAAAACACTTTCTTTCACCTTTACCCTTTTTGTCATCCCGATCTTTTAGGAATGGCTTATTTTCTTCTCGAGGCTGTCTTACAAACTTTCCTCTTCTTCTAAAGAATTTTTTGAAATCTTTAACAGCCATGGCATACTCCTCATCTTCACTACCGGAGCAAGATTCGTCATCATCACTTGATTCCATTCTTGCTTTTAGAGCAACGGATTTGATTTTCTCTCTTTTTCCTTTGATGATTTCCGAATATTTCTCCATCACCATTTCGTGTACTTTGAGGTTTCCGATTAGCTCGTCTAGTGGCATTTTTGAGAGATCTTTTGATTCATCAATAGCCGTCACTTTAGCTCTCCACTTCGGATGGAGTGCTCTAAGAAATTTCCGACAAAGTTCTTACTACGAAAAGATTCATCAAGTGCTTTAAGTGATGTAATAATAGTATTAAAGCGAGCAAAGCCACAATCAATGGTTTCATCTTCAGGGATAACAAATTGTTCATATTGTTGAACAAGAAGATCAACTTTGTTATCCTTGACTTGTGAATTTCCTTAATGTGTAATAATCAAAGATTCCCAAATATCTTTAGCGGTTTCATACATAAAAATTATTTCATATTCTTTTCTAGGCAAAGCATTATAAAGCATCATTTTAGCTTCATTATTTTTAGCTATTAATTTCTTTTGATCATCAACATAAATATCTTTTGTTGTAGAACTAAAATCCCCTTTAACAATAACAAACCAAAGATCTATATCTTTTGATTTTACATATGTTTCAAAACGGTTTTTCCAATAGATAAATCCATTGGTTTCAAAGAGTGGTGGTCTTTGCATAGATTGCCCTTCTTTAAAGTTTTCGAAATCCATGGATCGTTTCAAGTTTATAAAATAAAAAATATTTTAGAAATTCTTGAGCAACGAGGCTCTGGTACCAATTGTGGAAAACTTGAAGGGGGGTTGAATAGTTTACCGATTAAAAACTTTGTTTTGAAACTTATTGAAAGATCAATTGATATTGATCTTAGATATGTTAGTGAATAGTAATCAACAATATATAAAGAGTAGATAAGGAAAGAAACAATCAAACCACAACAAGTTGTTTATAATGGTTCGGTCTACAAGGACTCTTTTTTCTTGCCCTACTCCATTCCCCGAGTCTCACACTCGAGAGTTTAACTTCACTAGTCAACAAGATCCTTTCACCGGCGGAGAAACCTTTACACTTCGCTTACACACTATTTCCGACACTAAGCTAGACGTCGAGTTCTTTTCAATGGTACAACCACTCCCACACACAATGTATTTTAAGGACTAAAATACTAACCACTCACACTCACAAGATTATGATGGTTTGGTACAACAATGATGTATGAATCAACACAAGATCATACAGCAACAAACAAACAAGACTTCCAACTTCTTGTTGAAGCTTGAATGAGCTTTGATCTTCTTTGCTACAAAAGAGATCACTAATATGATATGAAACTGAGTTAGAAATGTTAGAGAGAAGGAATGTATGAGAATATGATAGAAAGTGATGAAAAACAACTTGGTTTGGCTTTGCTATTTATAGCCAAATGCTCAAGAGCACCACGGACCCTCAAAGGGTTCCGCCCGTGTTAATTTTTGTGTCCGCCGGTCGACAAAGAAGATCACCAAAATCTTACCAAAGTCAACCATATATATCCAAGATTGTGTAAGATATGTAGAGTCTAAATCTACATAAAGTATCTAGTGAAATCTTCTAAGGATTTCAATGATGTACTACATGATGTCATGTGTTTGTTTTTCTATTTTTAGAAATATGTTAAAATGTAAATACATATGTAATGTTTTGTTTTAAGAAACCAAAACATTCTTGAACTAAAAATACTAACATACATTATAGTTTAGAGTCATATCAAAATATGATTAATCACAATGTAAATGCTTGAGTGATGAAGATATTATTTGAAAAGCTTGTTTTAATATCTATTAAACTTGACAAGCTTTGAGCTTTATAAAAATTAAATTTACTTTTGTCGTTAACAAAACTTAGGTAAAGATCATAAAATAACGTTTAATGACGATATTTGTATTAACAGTATCCTTACCATAGAATAAACCAAAGTATCCTCTCCCAAATTGGATAAACCAAAGTATCCTACCAGAGAATAAACCAAAGTATCCTCTACCAAATTGGATAAACCAAAGTAGTTAAACCTCTCTTTCTCTTCTTTTGGACGTGCAACACACCAACACCATGACAGCATTATCAAGAAGTTAGCTAACATCAAGAACTTACAACCAAACATCATCTCCACAAAAACCTAACTATTCTTTATAACTTTCACTAATCATTTCCACATCAAGAACCTTGTTTAAGACTATCAAGAAACTCAGTAGCATAGCCATAAAAATCATAAAATTCAAGAAAAAAGGTAGTTATTTGATATAAAAAGATTTGATATTAAAACTTGTACTAAAAATCCTAGTTATACTATTTATAGTATTTTCAAACATGCTTGTTAAAATAGTTTTTGACTTACTTGAGTTGAGCTATATTATCTTTAAAACAATCTTAAAAGGTTGTTAAAATGATTTAAAGTCTTGTTTGTGTTGATTTCTTGAGTTTGGTTAAAGAAAAAGGCTTGTGGAAGAGTGGAGGTTTGTCGGTAGACATGAAGGGTGTGCAAACGTTTTTGGTTCATTTGTAGATTTTGGTATAAGTAACGTACTTTCACTAGTTTATATGGGTGACCTAGCTAGTTATCGTCTTTTTTCGGAGCATATTATTTAGATATTAATAAGTATTTTTACTTGCCTTAGGTCACGTCTAGGGAGGTCTACTCGTTGTACCCGCTCTTGTTCTCCCGCCTTACATTTTAAGGAGAGTTTTCACAGCACCATTTTACTGTTGTACTCGTTTTGGGATAAAAGACATGTTACGATTATTTAAACTGAATTGGTTGCGTTTATGAAATTATGAATTTACTGAACTGATTTAATTTACTGAGTTGTGCTCTGCGATTTTATGCAAACTCGTATGTATGCTTTTGTTTGATGCTTGAGAACAATCGTGAAAGCCCCTTGGATCATTACTACTTATTAACTCATTTATGAGCCATGGATATCTATGGATAGCGCTATTAAGGATAGAGCCATCCCCTCACTCCCACTAACCGGAGTGCATAGTATCACCTTTCCATGCTAGGATAAAGCATGTTACGTATAGAGGCAAGGTTCTCGGCTCAATCGGCTTAAATAATGGGCCTCTAAAAGCAATAACACGTTGTATACATAACAGACCTTTTTGCATCTTTGACAACCAATTGATTATCTCGTTTTGAAAACTCCTTGGTGTACTAAAATCTGCGAACTCACCAACAATGGCCATAGTTGACCCGTTTTTATCATGCTTTTCAGGTTTACGAATGCATTGCATGGACACTGTTTTGTAAATGTTATGTTTTGTGAAAAAAAACATGTCTTATCATTGGGAACTTGTGTTTAAATGTATTATGACTTGTCTTTCGAGTCTTATTGTAAAAACTTATTGTAATATATATGATGTTTTCCTTTAAATCTTCTATGACGTTACCTATAACTTATGCGATGTACGATGAGATGTTGTACCTCGTGTTTCCGCCAGACCTGATATCAGAGCTAAGGTTATAGAGAATGCCAGTTTTTCCAAACAAAAACCCCAACCATAACCTCAATTTACACTTTTAAAACACAATGGACACTCTTTTGTAAATGTTATGCTATGTTTAAAAATAGATGTCTTATCGTTGGGAACTTGTGTTTAAATGTAAGGGCAATTTCATATATCCCATCCTAAAACATGAAAATTTCATATATACCCAAATCATGCTTTAAAAGCATTATACATAATGCATTCAATGATTGTATTTTGGGTATATATAAAATTAATGATGAAAAGAGAGGGATATATGAAATTCTCCCATAAAATATATTATGACTTATCTTTGAGACTTATTGTAAAAGCTTATTGTATATGATGTTTTTGTTTAAATCTTGCATATGGCGTTACCTATAGCTTATGCAATGTACTATGAGATGTTGCATCTCGTGTTTTCGCTTTAGCGGGGTGTGACACACAGTTACCCTTCTAAGTTGACTCAGTCACCATTCCATGTTTCTTAATTGGTCCCCCCAGATAACATTTTGAACTGCTATAAATAGAAATGACCTACCGTGAAATTTTGGTCTGGTTCTTATCGGAAACAGTTCTTTAACGATGACCAACAAAAGAACAGCAACTTTTAAGGCAGAAGCACTTGTTGTGTTTTTGTTGTTTGTCTCTTCAGGTGATGCTGGCTTGTCGGGATTTGCGGTTTTGGATTCTCCGGTGTTTGATAAATCGCCAGAAATAAACTGTAAGTAAAATTTGTACTATGTAGTATGTACTATGTAAATATATTTTTATTTATATCAAGTACTTTATAACATGATCTATATTCAAGATCTTGTTTTAGATCTAATATGTCATAAAAGGTTTAGATCTAATATTGTGTGAGTACATGAAAAGAATCTGATCTAAAAAAGGAAAGTTTAGTTCATAATAGGTTTAGATCTAATATTATTCTGTGATATCAATATTTGTTCATGAAAAGTTATAGATCTAAAGGGAAAGTTTTGTTCATAAAGAGAAAGTTAGATCTAAAGTCTAAAACTTGCTAGATATAGTTGTGTGATACTAGATCTATAATTCTGTATTAAATTCAAGTGATACATGACGTTTTGTATCTAGCTAGGTTATTTTTTAAGTTTCTATATTTAGCTAAAAGACAACTCGTATACACGTATGTGGAATTCATCAATTTGGTAATGAAAAATGATATGCCTAATTTTGTTGATCTTACATTCTTACATGACATTACATAGATACATTGGTTGATTAGTAACTACTAACTAGGATACTCTTTTTTTTAGTTATAGATTAATGTTTTGTGTATGTTTAAGCAGGGTAATCATTTATGTACTAAAATAGACATGGTTATGTTGTTTAAATGCTTTGTTTTCAAATTTGTAATGTGTATAGATAATAGATACGGAGTAATTTTATGAAACTTTAATTATATATGTGGATAACGTGAGCATTGTTGTTTTAGTTGGAGTATAAAACAACTTTGGTTATTGTCATCATAACAATTGGTGCTTAAGCTTTACGAATATTGATAAGAAAAATGGAAATTTGAATTACAAGCCTTAATTTGTTCTGACTTCTGACATCTAAACTCCAAATTTTAATCACTATACTATTAGTGTATGAGTCGAATCATCTTCATAGATTTTTTAAGAGGCCTTGGAGAGTAAGTTATTTAGCCCGAGGGACAACTTTACTTACAAATAAGATATTTTATTATTGGAGTATGAGTCAAGTTATCTTATAAGAGTTTGAAGAAGCCTTGGGGGAGTAACTTGAGTAAGTTAACTTGATAGTCGGGACAACTCTTGATAAGGTTTTAAAAGGTACCTTTTGAGGGTCATTTAAGCCCTTATTCGATCACTTTTGTATCCGTTATTGCTTAATATCGTTCCTTTTCACTTTTAGGTCTCTTGAAGGCAAAATCTTTGGAATGATGCTTATTTGGACGAAAAGCGCGAATATCTGAAGAAAATGGTCAAAGTCGAATCGAGACACTCAAAGTCTTTGAAACATAAGCGACGGCGTCACTGCATATCCGCGACGCCGTCGGTAAGGAATTTTGCGACGGCTCGGAGGAAAAATTTCATGTTTTCAAGGACGACGTCGGGTTCTAAAGGAGTAGGCCGTCGCTACTCGGGACGGCCTAGATGCGCCAAGGCGGCGTCGGTGAAGGGACGGCGTCACGGTCATAAGGTGGCGTCGTCGCATGATTAACTTGGCCAAGACGAAACCCTAATGATGTCAAGTGATCAAGACTATCTCGGCATGTGCGCGAAGTAGTTGATATTGTTTTGGCCATAACTTTGGCATACGAACTCGGTTTAGGTGGTTCAAAAGCCCACGCGATCGGACGAGAAAATCTACAATTTCTTTGAAAAAATGGTTGTGGCGCCGTCACTCTATAAGTGTGACGCCGTCACTCTTTGCCGACAGAAAATCGCCTATAAATACAACATTATAACTTCACTTTTGTAGGCTCAAAACCCTAACTCCGATTCGGGGTTTAGATAGGTGTTTTCAGTAACTTTGAAGGTTTCAAGCACTCCAAAACATCTTGTAATGGTTTGTTGATTATATCTTAATCCATATATTCAATTTATCATTATGTCTATCCTATGTTTAATTGATTGTGTGTATGCTTGCATGTTCTCCATGTCAAGCTAATTTATTTGTGTGTTTGCTTAGGAATATGAAACTTAATTATTGAATATTGATTGGTTGATACTTATCTTAGTTGACTAATGATCTAGAGTCGCTAGATTATTCGTTGTGTATAATGCTTGGAATTTCTTTGTGAACTTTAGAATATAATTATCTAGGTAATTGTAGGATAAAGTATTCAAGGACAACCGTAGAGTAGGCGTCTATAAATCACTAGAGGATTTGTAAACAAGACCCTTTGGTAGTTTCAAAGAGTTAGGGAAATAAGCACGCCCTATAGCCTTAGAATCACAACGCAACTAGGAATAAGGACGTGACAAATCAACCATCAATAGGAGATAATTAAGGAGTAGTAAAACCTAAGTGAACACATCTTTAAATCATCATACGAGCACACAACAATAGACATAGACTATCCTTAGCTTAGTTAATTAGATAAGTAGAGTAATCGGTGAAATACCAACCCCAAATCAAACCCGAGATTTGTACCTTTCCATTTCATAAAATATAAAATACAAAAATAATCATCCTCACCTTTAGACTTAAATCGACGTACACTTGACAACGACACTATTCCCTGAGAACGATATCAATACCGTGGCTTACCCTAATTACTACACTACAACGATTAGGTTCACCGCCTAGGGTGTTATAAAACTTGCTCGAAGAAAAGGAAGTTCCTTTGACCCGAGCGGCGCGTGTAGCGTTATCAAGTTTTGGCGCGCTGCCGGGAATAGTTATTGTTTAGGCTTGATTTCTATCTCGTTTAGGTCTACTCACAAGATTCCTATCAAGTGAGATTTTTTTTTTTTTCTTTTATTAGCTTCCTTGTAGTCTATCCCCCTTCTTCGTGTTTGTGTTCAGTAAAACCCTTTTCATTTGTCGCTATGGCAAGTGAAATTGCATTTGCATCATTAACAAATGAGAACAGTTGAATTTCGCAGATTGGTTTGGTTTTAATTGTTCTAATGAATTTGTGAGTGAACTTAGAGATATCCAAAAGGAGATGGGTGTAAGGTTGGATGGATTTGATACATTTTGTACTTGTGTGGCTTCTATTCAACAATCATTATCAGGATCAACTCCTTTTAGTGACACCATCTGGAGAATTTTTCAGAAAAGCCTCCTATGCATAAACCATCAATTGAATGATCTTAGGCACCATGATCAAAAAGACCTAGTTTTTAAGAACATGGAACCTAAGCCCAAACAAGATTGTGAGATGGTTATAGTTGAACTGCCTAGTTGCATGCGTGGGATAGATTTCAAAGCATATGACACGCGTGAGGAATCCTTTAGGAAAATAGAACATAATGATCAAATTTTTGAGAATAATTCTTATGAATCGGACCAAGAATTTGAAATGGCTAAAGAAGGATTTGAGATGCTTAGGAGTGTATTTTGGTCAGATCATACTAAAACACATGAACATTTGGTAGGTCTAGATATAATGGAGAAAAAGGTGGAAACTCCAAACCCACAAGCCCTACCATCACTTGAGGAATACACATCACCTATAACTTGCCCGGAAGAAGTAGAAGAGACTATAGGAGCCCCGATTGATAGAGAACCTTTGGACCAAACGCCACTAGAGAATGTAGGTTTAGATGCTTGTTGTCATGACCTCTCTCTTAGTCCTAGGGAAGTTCCTAATTTTGATGAACCGAGCCTCAACCAAAACCTTACCCAATGTTCCGTCTTTAGATGTGAATCTTGGAATTGAATTAGGCCCCAATCCACCCATCAAAATAGATAGTCCGGGTAGTTGCTTGATAAAGGTGGAAAATTCTAGGCCATGTAGAGTGGAAGCTAAAATAGGAGTAACCCATGACCTTACACACTTATATCACCCATTCATGGTTGATAACAAGAAACACTATGGGTTTAAACCGGGTTTATTAGGTCAAGATGGATCCTTAACTAAGAATCTTTTGAAGTTGATAGAAGATGATCCATTTTAGGAGGAGATTTGATTCACCCGCTACACCAATAGACTTAGGTAAGATTATAATGAATGGAGCACACTCCTTTGAGCATATAAATCACCCATCACCCTCTCCTCACGTAGCAAATTTCCACCCTAAGGGTGTGTATCGCTACTATCACCCGCACTTAAACTTAAGTGTAGGGAAAACTTCCCCTTTATCTGTTAAATAAGGGTAGAGTCAGGCTCGTGACTCGAACAAAAACAAGCGCTTCTTGGGAGGCAACCCATGTGTATTTGATTTTTATTTTCATTTGTGTGTCGTATATCTTTTATTAATTGCTTATTCTCATGTTTGAATTTGTAAAAATGCTTTATTTTGTCTTTAATTACATATAAAAGTATTTTACATAAGGGATAAGTGTAGGGAGGATTACACACGTTTTCAAAGGAAACGTGAACATGAGAATTACAATTATTTAAAAGATATACATGTGTGTTTGTTCGAGTCAAATGCTTGTATCGAGTCATAATGGATGTTTTGTAGGAAATTTTCCCATTTTAAAGATAAAATGTTCCAAAATTTTTCCGAAAATCGCGAGACCGGTTCTGTCAATATAACTGACGGCGTCGGGATCTCAACTGCGGCGTCGGGAGGGCGTAAATGACTTCTAACTTTTCTCGTTTTACGTGCTACTTATAAATTTTGGAATTTTCCGGTCTTAATTTTCTAGAAAATGCAAACATCCATTCCACAAGCATTATATCTTATTTAAGTGCGGAATGACATCTTGTTGTGATTTTTCTTTGTTCGATTTGATGCGTTGGGTTGTTTGTTTTCTTCAAGTGTGCGGTTTAATTTATCAAGAAGGAGTTACATAAGATTGGAAGGAGCTTTTCACGCATAAATTCTTCTTGAAAAGGATTTAACCACCACTTTACGGATCCTACCGAGCTAATCGGGGAGTATTAGTTTCTTTCGTTTTAATTACCTTCCATTATCATAACTTTGATACTTTCGGGAACATTGGGGACAATGTTCGGTTTAAGTGTGGGAGGGAAAATAAAGCAGGAACTTTGAAACTATGCTTATCCTTGATTTGTTGCTTTGTCAAGTGTATTTGTGTAATAAACCATGAGAAAATGTAGGTTAGGGTAATTTTAGCCAAATTTGAAATTTTTCATGACGTATAAGAGTGGGCCATTAGTCTTAACAAAAGCGTCTCATGGATAGGAAGTTGCATGACTAGCACAAAACCCTTTACCACCTAAATTCCACCCAAAATGTGAGGATCACCCTTAGATTAGTAGGAATTAAAGCATTCATCTTTAATGCTTAGAGTGTGAACCGGTAGTATATTAGATTCTAGAACTTGTTTTGTGATGCATTCGAGATCGCTAGTGAGACTACACTTGTGTAGTTAGGAATAACTAAATGATAAGAGGCATTAGGATAAACCCTTGTTTGATACCGTAATATAATTACTTCTTCCATATCGGTTGAGTAATTCCCCACACCCTTTGCGTTGTACTCATCTTTAGTACACGATACCCCTAGTTAACCCTCGAGCCTATCCTTTTCGCGGTTCTCGTGATGTTTCGGTTTTCCGAATATCAATGAAAGCATTGTTTACACCCCACCCCAAATATACACCCAAATCGCCTTAGCCTACCTTTATTGCACTCACTTTTAGTGCAAATTTATGTTATCACCCAAAACCCTTAGTTCAATTATCCGGTTGCTTGCATGAGTTGCTAAGTCGAGTCATATCCTTTGTATCTGATTTTGGGATGATTGGGATTCATGGGAAAAGTTAAAGTTTATGAAACATAGGAAGAGAACGTTAAACTCAAATTCCCTTTGTTTGCATAATAATGTACTCCAAGTGTTTTGATCTTTCAATTGGGTCAAATTAGTGTTAGAGTAATAAAAACTCAAGTGTAGGGATGTGTCTATAAATCCTATCATTTTGATGTACCGTAGAGGATGGTAGAGTAAAGTGTATGAAAAAAAAAAAAAAAAAAAAAAAAAAAAAAAAAAAAAAAAAAAAAAATAGAAAAAAAAAAAAAAAAAAAAAAAAAAGAGTGATTAAAAAAAAAAAAAAAAAAAAAAAAAAAAAAAAAAACAACATACTGCTACCATCCTACATCTATCTTTTAAATTATGTTTGTTTATTTTCGTTGCTAGAGTTTTAGAGTGTCGAGTCTTGGCTTAGCAACGCCATTCTTCGTATACTTGCAACATAGAGATTTTTGACTATCCACCACTATATAGCCTATCCCACCAAACCCTTATTTCCCTACCGTAAGCCTAACGTTACAACCCTTTAAAGACCTCTTTGATAGTCTTTCCTAGGTGCTTACGCCAAAGCGACGGAGGTTTGATCTATTCTCAAGCCTATGGTAATCTATGTACTAGGACCGGTTAATGAGTGTTTATCTTCCATTTCCGATTTGTTATATTTCATATATACACCGAGAGAGATGTGAGTATCCAAACACCCCATGTGAGGTGCTAGTATGTAATTCCGTGCTTGTTATGACTTTTATGGGCTTATATGTGTTGTGGACCGTTTTGAATGGATGCTTCATGACCCCAACTTATAAATTAATTGGCTAAAAGCACATTTGCTTGAGGACAAGCAAATACCAAGTGTAGGGATATTTGATAAGGTTTTAAAAGGTACCTTTTGAGGGTCATTTAAGCCCTTATTCGATCACTTTTGTATCCGTTATTGCTTAATATCGTTCCTTTTCACTTTTAGGTCTCTTGAAGGCAAAATCTGGAATGATGCTTATTTGGACGAAAAGGCGCGAATATCTGAAGAAAATGGTCAAAGTCGAATCGAGACACTCAAAGTCTTTGAAACATAAGGCGACGGCGTCACTGCATATCTGCGACGCCGTCGGTAAGGAAACCTATGACGGCTCGGAGGAAAAATTTCATGTTTTCAAGGGGACGACGTCGGGTTCTAAAGGAGTAGGCCGTCGCTACTCGGGACGGCCTAGATGCGCCAAGGCGGCGTCGAGGCGAAGGGACGGCGTCACGGTCATAAGGTGGCCGTCGCATGATTAACTTGGCCAAGGCGAAACCCTAATGATGTCATGGTGATCAAGACTATCTCGGCATGTGCGAAGTAGTTGATATTGTTTTGGCCATAACTTTGGCATACGAACTCGGTTTAGGTGGTTCAAAAGCCCACGCGATCGAACGAGAAAATCTACAATTCTTTGAAAAAATGGTTGTGGCCGTCACTCTATAAGTGTGACGCCGTCACTCTTTGCCTACGAAAATCGCCTATAAATACAACATTATAACTTCACTTTTGTAGGCTCAAAACCCTAACTCCGATTCGGGGTTTAGATAGGTGTTTTCCGGTAACTTTGAAGGTTTCAAGCACTCCAAAACATCTTGTAATGGTTTGTTGATTATATCTTAATCCATATATTCAATTTATCATTATGTCTATCCTATGTTTAATTGATTGTGTGTATGCTTGCATGTTCTCCATGTCAAGCTAATTTATTTGTGTGTTTGCTTAGGGAATATGAAACTTAATTATTGAATATTGATTGGTTGATACTTATCTTAGTTGACTAATGATCTAGAGTGCGCTAGATTATTCGTTGTGTATAATGCTTGGAATTTCTTTGTGAACTTTAGAATATAATTATCTAGGTAATTGTAGGATAAAGTATTCAAGGACAACCGTAGAGTAGGCGTCTATAAATCACTAGAGGATTTGTAAACAAGACCCTTTGGTAGTTTCAAAGAGTTAGGGAAATAAGCACGCCCTATAGCCTTAGAATCACAACGCAACTAGGAATAAGGACGTGACAAATCAACCATCAATAGGAGATAATTAAGGAGTAGTAAAACCTAAGTGAACACATCTTTAAATCATCATACGAGCACACAACAATAGACATAGACTATCCTTAGCTTAGTTAATTAGATAAGTAGAGTAATCGGTAGAAATACCAACCCCAAATCCAAACCCGAGATTTGTACCTTTCCATTTCATAAAATATAAAAATACAAAAATAATCATCCTCACCTTTAGACTTAAATCGACGTACACTTGACAACGACACTATTCCCCAGAGAACGATATCAATACCGTGGCTTACCCTAATTACTACACTACAACGATTAGGTTCACGCCTAGGGTGTTATAAAACTTGCTCGAAGAAAAGGAAGTTCCTTTGACCCGAGCAGCGCGTGTGGCGTTATCTTACATCTCGAGAGCTGAAGAAGAAGATAGTTTCAGCCATAAAATCTTTATCAATTGATGGCAAACAATCTTCTCTTGTTCAGTACTGGGCAGCAATTAAGGCAGGAAGTACGCATATTGGATATTAACTTATTAATCTATGTAAGTCAAGATTAGTGTAGTATTTATGTATGTGTATAAGTTAAAGGGTCTAGTGTGTCAATAGTAAAGTTAATAACCGAAAAACAGTTATAAGCGGTTATGGCAGTTAAGTTTGTAGGTTGTGTCGGTTTGTAAAACATATACCGGTTCATAGTGTCGTTTGGTGGGTTATATATACCCATAAACCAAAGTCTGTAAAAACCAATGATTGATTATATAACCAATAAACTTAGTATACTTTATATTCGATTGTTCATAGAAGAGATAGACTAACAATTGGAATCAGAGCCAAAGGATTCGAACCAGAGAGACAGAAACCGATTGATTCAGGGAATCAATCAAGAGTAGAAGTAGACCGTGCGCATACCGGTCAAATCAAGAAGAAAAGAACCGATTGATTCGTGGAATCAATCAAGAGACGAAAAAGTACTAACAATTCAGGGAATCGTTTCAAGATAAGAGAAGAGAGGAGTAAACATACGGTTGTGCGACCGCCGTAGTATTGTTTACCGGAGAAGAAATAGCAACCGCTACTGTATGGTTGCTTGGAAAAGAAATAGAAACCGATTAACCACCTTTTGATTAGAAAGAAAAGCAGAAGAAGACCGATCATATTTTTGCCCTAGTTTTGCGTAGAAGAAAGGAGGAAGAAGAAGAGGCGTATTTTTGGAACGTTATTATTGGTTTGGAAAAGGAAGTCGGTTATTATTTGGGAACAGAAAAGAGAACGCTACTTACAAAAGCCCACAAAAAAAAGAAGCCCAAGTACAGGTTCTATATTTTCCAATACCTTTTTATTTATAGAATAGATTAAAAAGTAATTTTCATTACAATTCGCGTTAGAAACCGTTAGAATTGTTTGAGAATTATTGTGGTTAGAAAGAAGAATTTAAGGTCGACTATTATTAGAATTATATTGGTATTAGAAGAAAACCAAATCGTAAGATATGACGGGAGATAAAAACGAAAACAGAGTTGTTTTCACCACATCGTTACCATCATATCAATGCCCAGTTTTAAGCAACACAAATTATACATTATGGGCATTAAGAATGAAGAAGATATTAACGGCAAATGGAGTATGGGATTTAGTAGAAGGAGTAAGTACATCAAAAGAGATTGATGTAAAAAAGGATAGTTCGGCGTCAGCGTACCTATTTCAAGGGTTACCAGAAGATTTGCAAATGCAAGTTGCGGGATGTGAAACAGCAAAAGAAATTTGGGACTCTTTAAAGTCCAGATTTATTGGAAGAGAAGATGTATAACAAGCACACTCGCAACAACTTAAATCAGAATTTGAAAGACTTGTGATGAAAGAAGATGAATCAATAGATTCATTTGCTGGGAGGTTGATGAGTATTATTACAAAGGCTGCTATATGTGGATTGACGTTTGATGAACAAAAAAAAGTACAAAAAGTACTGAATGCAGTACCAGATAAGTTTGTACCAGTAGTGGCAAGTATTGAAATGGTTGTTGATTTTAAGAAAGAAAAATTAGAGGAGATTATTAGGAAACTTAAGACTTATGAAGAAAGGCTTAAGTTTAGAAAAGGAAGTGAGGAAGATAATAGTGATAATTTGTTATTCACACGTCAAGGGAATAACAGAAATTATGAACGCAACTATGGAAATGATAGACGAGGAGGTGGTAATCAGACACGAGGAAGAGGCCAAGGAAGATTCACAAGAGATAGTAAGAATGGAGATAGTTATGATAGAAACAAGAGAAACTATGGAGATCAAAACTACCATAGGAGAGACTTTAGAGAAATAGAGTGCTATAATTGTCATGAGTTTGGACACTTTGCTGCAAATTGTCCAAAACCAAACTGTAGAGAAGAAAAAGCAAACCTTGTGTTCGAAGATGATGAACTAGCACTATTAATGGTTACAAGCAAAGATGAAAAGGAGATAGCATCCTTAAAGGAAGAACCGAGAAGGAAAGGAATTGTCATTGAGAAGGATGAAATTCCAACAGGAAGATTAGAAGATATGTGGTCAGAGATAGAAATTGATTTGAAGAGTAAATTAGAGTTTTGGAAGTTTGAAATGCTTCAAGAATTAGAGATTGAAAAACAAGAGTTTGAGAAGAAAATAAGAAATAGAGAAATGGCATTTGAGAAACAAATGCAGATAGAGTTAGAGAACCTCAAGAAGTTGAGAGATTGCACAAGCAAAGAGATGAAAGAGTTAAAGATAGTAAGAGAATTGTTTGAGAAAGAGAACCATGAAGTCGTTTCAAATGAGAAACATCTAGAAGAAGAAAGAGTTGAAAAAGGCGAATGCAAGAAGCATCAAGAGACGCCATCAAGAGTTCCTAAGGAAAGCCAGATAGAGAAAGACATTAAATCATGCAACAAGAAAGTTGAACCAGAAGATCGTGATACGAGAAACAGATTATTGGAGACGCAAGATTATGAAATGATACAAATGAAGGAAGATAGTGACAAAGGAGACAAATATGATCGAGATGAGATTGAAGACAAGGAAGAAAGAAGTCAAATCAAGGAGGAAGTTCAAGACATAGTTCGTGTTGAAGATCAAGACAAAGAAAGTGGAAACAAGCCAAAGTTTAAAGATAAAGATGATGGAGCTTGAAGATATCGAAGGCATGGATTAATAAATTAGGGAGGAGTATTGGATACTAACTTATTAATCCATGTAAGTCAAGATTAGTGTAGTATTTATGTATGTGTATAAGTTAAAGGGTCTAGTTTGTCAATAGTAAAGTTAATAACCGAAAAACAGTTATAAGCGGTTATGGCAGTTAAGTTTGTAGGTTGTGTCGGTTTGTAAAACATATACCGGTTCATAGTGTCGTTTGGTGGGTTATATATACCCATAAACCAAAGTCTGTAAAAACCAATGATTGATTATATAACAAATAAACTTAGTATACTTTATATTCGATTGTTCATAGAAGAGATAGACTAACAATTTGTGGACAGGTTTATTGCCAAAGTTTCTTGGTTTCAAAAGGTTTTTCATTGTGATGATAATCGAATTGTAAAGTGGATAAGTGCGATAAAATAACAAAGGGTACAAAGTGAATAATAATAAATGTAATGCATAAAATAGTTGATAAAGGTTGAATGATTTACGCTACGTAAATCTACATATTTATATGTTTCTAAGAGGTACCAAATGTCGCTTATTGTTTCCCTCCAAACGTTGTGACCTTTGGGGATAATCGCCATTGATAACTGTCAAATCTAACTGCCACAATATGGGCTGCAGTGACCCATTTTGTGCAGGCCTATTTCGTCCAAATACATAATACAAACATGTCCATTAAACATAAATACTAAACATAATATACTGCTAGTTATACTTGACTCAAATGCAATTAACAAGGGACTAACAACGCACGTATTAGCTACAACAGATCAGCCTTTTGGTATTTATGGGACCGATACAGGACTTGAATTGTACTGTAAAGCCTGTTTGCACCACAAGCTCTATGTACACCGTGAAGGAAAGACATCCTTTGGGCTTCCTGGCCACACATTCGAGGACAGAACTCCTCATCAGACTCAACATATGCACGAATACCCTGAAGAGCACCGTCCTCCTTGTGCAGACAAAGATGTTTTTTCTAGAAAATGGGGATCATTCACAGTGCCTGTGATTTTAGCTAATGAATGTGTTGGTGTTCTCGAAATTGTGGATACTGAACCCACACATACTTATGATGGTGATATTAATGAAGTTAATAAGGCACTCAAGGTTTGTGTCTTGTCCTTGTATATACGCATCTACATGTTTATTCACATATAAATCTTTTGTTTCACTCATGTACAGTGTACCGGTTTCGAGTCTTTCAACATATTGGATACTCGAAAAGAGACGCATATCACCAATAAAAGGCGGCGGAAAACAAAATCAAGCAAGTATGAGTGCTATGACATTCTTGTTCCATACTTTGGATTGAGCAAGGGTAAAGCTATGGAGATTGTTGACCGCAAATTTTTTCCAAAAAAGCAGAAAGATACAACGTGCGAAGCCTTACATGTCCCAGAGGATTCAACTAGAAAGGCTAAAAATGAATACAAAGGTACCGTCAATGTAATTTTAAGTTATGAACCTACAACTGATAAGGTTTTTTAATTTAGCTCCACTCCTGATTTTACAAGTGTTCCTTTTGCAGTCATTGAAAGTACTTTTACAAATGCTCTTAGAAGCATAGGTATTACCGAGTGGCCATTCATACGAATAACCAATAATAAAGCTTCTTGTGCCCCAAAAACGCGAATCAATCCAACGGTATCTGGGGCTAGTTCTTTAGGATCTCTAAAAGCTGATGACTTAACCTCCTGCTTGTAGGTCATTTCATAGCTTTCATGAGAGTTACTTTTAGTAATTATGGACCTCGTATCTAATTCTTCCTTAATTTGTAGGGTAAAAGTGGAGGCTTCCGAGGGGTCATTGGAGCGAATTACGACTATTAACACCTCTGAACTAGATACGGAAATCATTCAGACAGTATCTTATGAGACTAATACCACTGAAGCTTTTTTTGAGTCTGCGGGTGCACGTGCTGATTTCATGCCAGAAGGTGATAAACTTGAATGTCTAGGTAACGAAACCACAATCATAGAAGATCTTACCGATGACATGTTTAGCTTTGAATGTTTATTTGGGAATGAAGGGGGTTATGAGTTGTCGGGAACTCGATTTAATCAAAACGAAACTAGTTCTTCCGGAATTCTGACTGATGCTGGTGATTACAACTCTGGCCGGTAGGCTGTCTCATGTCCTTCAGATTCATAAGATTATCACTGGGCTCTTTTTTTAGTGTAAACTAATTATTCATTTTTTTGAAGGCAATCCGAACTAATTACGACTAGCAATGCATCTGTCTCGGGAATCCATCAAAGCCCATTTGCTGATTTCGAAGGGTCAGCAGAACGAACTACAATTACCACGTCTGCCCCAGAAACTGAAATTAGTCAGATAGAATCTTGTGTTTTTCCGGACCAAGAGATTCATCATTTGTCAGAAACTCAAATTGACCAAACACTTCATGACGGGATTAGTTCTTTGGGAATTGATGTTGGCGATTTCAACTCCAGCTGGTAGGATTTTTCATGACTTTCACATTCTTAAGCTTATCAAACATTGGGCTTTTATGTAGCGTAATCTAACATTTCTTTGTAGGGACAAAGGGGTTTATGAGAGGCCATTTGAACCAATTACGACTGCCAACACATCAGGAATATATCAAAGTCCAATTGCAGGATTCGAGGAAGAATCATGTGAAATATGGGATGGATTTTTTCTTCAGGACTTGTTCAAGGACTTGTCCAATTAGCTGCTCTGTTTGGTTTGTTCAGCAGAGCTTAGCAGATATCTGTTGTTGTTGCATCAGATACCGGATGCAGTATCTTTGTTTGTATCTTTTGCTTTGTATCTGATTTTGGGTCATGTCCAAATCAATGGTTGTAGACTTATGATGTACAAAGTTTTGTTTAGTAATATGGGTGACATATCGGATGCAGTACCTTTTGCACCAAGGACTTCTGATGTGTTAAATATAATATGGGTGACATAAAAAATGGATGCAAGAAGAGCTAGTGCTGCGGTTTGAGTTTTAGTCCAACAGAGTAGTCAGTACACATAATTTTGCTGTCGAGTATTGTAACATATATATGACTTTGATCTCCAGCAAGTTGTGTCGTTTGACTAATCTGTTGTTATATTGAACTTTACCAACTTTGTTATGTCTCTACCATAATTCTATATGATGACGTATAACACGTATAGAAGGCCTATCGGGCCTAACTCGTGCTAAACACACATTGGGCTCAGGCCCAATAACAAGAACAACTACAAATACTGGACCAATAGTAACCTCAATAACAAAATTGGCGATCCAAACTCAAAGACGCACACATGATACATAGCAGACCAAATCTTCGGCCGCGGAAGGTATCCTGTGTCCTCATCCGCGATTACCACGTGATCTTGTCCGACAAGGGTCTCACTTCGGCCGCTAACTTTTATATGTGAGTAATCAGGAAACCCTAGCGGTAAACCTCGTCTATAAAAGGGGCTCTAATCCCCATACAAGGTACGACTTTCTGTCTCATAATAACACATACATACTCTCATTTTTCTGACAAGAATGTGTACTTACTATAACGCCTGAGTCTAATCGTGGGGTCCGTCCCCACGGTATGACTAACGGTTTACTCATTCTTGTGCAGGGATTCAATCAAACTACTTGGATTAGTATAAGACCAGCCCACCAACAACTTGTTAGCCAGTCCAACAAGCCTCACCAACACCCATTATAACCCGCCACACTTTTTTTACTAACAAGTTGGCGCCATCCGTGGGACCCAGTACACAACGGCGTTCTTGAAAAATGCTCACCGTAGGCACTCGGTCCGAACCAACTCCCGCTCTCGTATCCGCGGTACGGAACACGGCGGGAAGAGGAAACAATGCAACTCTGGCGGAACTTGAAGGGCCTGCGTCCGACGCAACCGTCAAGAAGTATTGTGACAAGTACTATGACCAGATCCTGCCGATTGTGAGAGAAATTTCGGAAGCAAGAAGAAAGGGCCGAAGCTATAGAGGCACTAAAAACTCGGCTAGACTTCCGTGAAGCGTCGCAGCACTCCGAATCAGGAAGGCCGACCAGAAGAAGAGATTTGAGGAAAAAGATCGAGTCTCGAAAGCGCCGGAATGCACGGAAATACTCCGAGCCAAGGTGTAGTCGATCTAGGTCACCAAAAAAGAAAAATGCTGAAAGAGAGGAGGTGTTCAAAATATTGCGCAAGGATGTGTTTCACAGGCTAGGAGACAATGGAAAAAGTGTCTCCGTGTACTCAGAGATCCCAAGAAACCAAGTCGTCGCGGCTCTCAAAAAGAGGAGGAAAACGGTTATCATAGCTCCTATTCGCGAAGAACAGAGCCTTACTCTGGAAGACGTGAAGACAGCCGGGCATACTCGCGGAGGACCGGTCAACTTTCTGAAGGTGAAGAAAGCGGAGGTGAATATTGGAGGTCCGGATCCAAAAATCAGAAGTCGGACATCGATGACGATGACTTAGCCAGGCCATGGGTATGCAAGGAGACTGATCCGTTCACTCCGCGCATTCGTTATTTCGACATGCCCAAGAAAACACGAATGCCCACTAACGTGAAGACATACGACGGAAGTGATGACCCGGAAGATCACCTAAAGATTTTCCAAGCAGCAACAAAAGTGAAACGCCGGGCCATGCCAACCTGGTGCCACATGTTCAATTCTACGCTTACCAGATCTGCTGCTATGGTGTAGTTTGACGATCTTCCGCCAGAATCGGTAGATAGCTATGACGAGTTGAAAGAGGTCTTCGTAGCGAACTTCCTTCAACAAAAGAAATGCCTAAAAGATCCTGTAGAGCTTCACCAGATCAAACAAAAAGAGGGGGAAACTACGGAAGACTTCGTGAAGAGATTCAAGTCAGAAAGCAGGGATGTCAAAGGAGCTCCAGAAGTCATGAAAATCTCCAGTTTCATGCACGGGATTTATATTTTATGATCTTCTAATGTTAATACAAATAAGCCATAAAAACGTTTATTTATATTTTACGATCTTCTAATGTTTTGTCGATAACAAACGTAAAATCATTTTAACGAAACAAATAAAATACGTAAAGGATTTGAACTAATAGTTTCTAACATACTTACGTTTTCACATAAAACACTAAAACAAGTATAAGTGATTTTATGATTTAATATTACATATGTACAACAACTAGTGTTTACATATTTGGGTAAAATATACACATAACTAGTATGTAGTATATTGGGTAATATAAATGGGTAGAAACTTAAGTATCATAACCCATTGACCAAATACATTGAATGTAGTTGTGTACAACCCAAAATCCATGACCCATGGAGCTTGACCCATAACCCATTGCATGACATCATGCTTATATCATATATGGATAATATCCATAACCCATAGTATTCACCCATACCCATGTGACTAGGTGCATTGCACTCTTAAGATACATTGTATCTAGTAAAAGACCCATGGATCAACCCATAACCCATGACCCATGACCCATAACCAAAATACCCATGGGTAAAGAGGCGTCCCACGGATCCCTAGCTTTACGCTAGACGGATCCCTTGTGGAAGGGATCCGTGGGATCCGGGGAACAGTGAACATTTTCCTTTATAAATAGTGAGTCATTTCTTCATTGTTTCTCACCTCTTTCCAACATACTTTCCCTTTGAGTTAAAAACTCTCTAACCCCAGATCCAAGAGATCTATGTTTGTAGTTTTGTTTCTGTGTGATCTTCTAGGTTCCTCTTAAAAGCAAGATCACCATCTTTGAAGTCGAGCAAGCTCAAGTCCATGAGTTGCCATGCTTCCTCATCATCAAGACTACTGAAGTCCTCTTGTTGATGATTGTTTTTCTTTTCCTAAGAAGTGTTGAAGACATTTGTGAAAGGTGTCTCAAGTGTCAAGACGAAGATATTAGTGAAGGGTATCTATCATCCGTATCATAAGCACTTGTGGTGGGTGCTTAGAAGTCAAGACACAAGACATTAGTGAAGGGTGTCTTGAAGATCTAGTCAAAGGAATTAGTGAAAGGTGCCTTAGATATACATTTGATATGGTATGTTTCGATGTACAAGATAGATTAGCATTAGATCCAAGGATATTGATATCCTTGATGATGTTGTAATAAGGAGTTGGTCTCCTTTGGGATTAGTCGTTGGTGTAGTGTTGGGTAGTAGTTCCTCCATTGCAATGGAACTAGGTACTTAGCCTAGTACCTAATAAAGGGTAGGCGACGTTGTGGTAGGTGTGGTTCACCTTGGTGTGAAAGAACTAGGTACTTAGCCTAGTACCTGATAAAGGGTAGGCGACGTTGTGTAGGTGTGGTTCACCTTGGTGTGAAAGAACCCGGTGGTTAGCCTAGTACCGGAAAAAGAGTAGGCAACGTTGTGAAGGCTTCTCCGCCATAAGGAGTTGGTGTCGTGTAGTGATTACGAACTCGAGTAGGTGACTCGGGGAGTGGAGTAGGCAAGGAAGGTGTCCTTGTAGCGAACCACTATAAATACTCGCTGTGGTTTTGTGCTTCTTACTCTTATCTTTTCATTACATACTTCTATATGATTGTTTATCAACATCCAACACACATCTAAATAGATTGACATAAGTCGATCTAAATAATTAAAAGGAAGTTTTAATTGGCAAAATTATTCAACCCCCCCTTCTAGTTTTCCACAATTGGCATCAGAGCTTCGTTACCAAGTTTCTTGAATTATATTGTACTTTAAAAACTTGATACGATCCATGATTAATTGAAAACTACAAAGAAGGTTTTTTACAAAAACAAACACCATGTCTTTTAAAACTCTTTGTTTGGATGTTGATTAAATGACAACATTTTGTTTTATTTATTTTCTATTTAAATGCACTAATCTTCCTTGTCACGTTGTGTCAAATCTCATACCTACCAAGCTATAAGAATCGCTTGGTAACAAGAATACCTTCCCTAAGAAGGTATATTAAACACAAAGGAGCCGGAATTGTCTAAGTGACATCTATTGTGTCACTTGTAAAGACATTCCTAAGTACGTTGGAGGTATGATTCTTTACTTATCTCTAAAATGACATTAGCTTGATAATTAAGTATACCTACATAGGTATTTATATGATTATCTTTTGTGCATATACATGTATTACATGAAGCTTCATTAGGAAGCCTTTTCTCACATACGTGTTATTTTTTCGTCTAAAGTCGTGGTATGTAAAACTTGTGTTTTATTTTATTTAATCCAAAAATTATATCTTTCCAATAATAAAAAAAAAACACAAATTTCAAAAATTCCTCCTTCCGCATAAATAAACCAATCCGTCGCTCAACCCTATCAAATCCCCACTTTTTCAAATCTTCCACTTTCAAAAATTTCCTCTCATTCAAAACTTCATCTTCCTCTCCATTTCATCTCATCCGAAACCAAGAAGGCTCGCCATCAACATGGTTTACATCGCCCTCGTGCTCATCGCCTTAACACTCATCGCTCTTGTGTTCCCTATGATGAAGTTCCCATACGGAGACATATACTTTGTGTTGTTAATCTACATTGGGATCATATACCCAATCCTTTGTATCATTCTTAGCATTGAAATGAAATATTATTAATAATCTAGTTTATCTAGGTTATTATTATCATAATGTATTTGTCATTTCTTTTGATTTATATGTTTCGTATTCTCTCATGATACATTAGAAGTCATGTATGCATGCTAAAAGAAAATGTAGGCTAAAAAACATATCTTGGTATGATATAAAATTGTAAAACCTATGTTTTTATCAAATTTGTTTCTGTTACTACAGACCCACGAATCCCGGCAAGTATACTAGCCGGATCCCTTTTGAAAGGGAACCGTGGGATCCGTACATCTGGACATCAGTTTTTCATGCATAATAAAAACCACTTTCTTTCTAAAAGCAATATCCCACTAGAATGTCAAAACCATAAGTGAGTTAAGTGTCATTGTTGTTAAAAACTATTGTTAATAAAAATCCAGTAAAAACGTTAGACAATCATTGGTTGACCACAAAACATTACTTTCTATTAACTTATCGTTTCTATAGTTAAAATATGACGCATGAATATGAGTTTGATTTTTCACTCACTAGCGTCTACACTCCGAACATCTCTCTTGAGCCCAATACACCTGGAAATCATGTTCGTGGGTTCAATAATCTCGAAAACCGTCACTTCCACGAAGGACGTATTGTAGACATCTCTCTACAATTCGAAGAAGGTATCAATACCTCCTTCCGAGCCATAGGACTAGAATGTCTTCTTGAAATCAACGAGAAGATATGTCCAAGGTTCATAATGGAATTCTTCCGTCAAGTTGAACTCGCTCGTAACGAGGATCCTCTCTTCTCTTTGGTTTTGGATCAAAACCAAAAGTTCATTTTAAGTCTTGAGCGATTTGCTCACATCCCAATTCCAAATCATGGACAATGTGCCTTCACTGAAGATTGGTCTCTTGATTCTCTCTTCAACTTTCGTAAAGAAAATAGTCCATATTGTTCTCACATACCTTCCCCGGAGGATTTAAATCGCATAATATGCAAACCTCGACCATATTACTCCGATCAAAACATTATCTTTACACGGGATATCCGAGAAGAGTACAAGCCCCTTGCACTCATCCTACGTGAAAATGTTTAGAGTCTTAGGGGAAATCGAGAAATCCTTCCCGCTTGTTGTGCTCACATAATATATTCTTTGCTAACACAACAACCATACAATCTCGTCTACTTCTTCGCAAGGCGAATTGTAAATCTTCAAGGCTCCAAGAATAAACTCATCCCTTATGGAATGTTCTTGACATGCCTCTATCATAACGTCATGCATTTTCGTCCTCAATTTCAAAGTCTGTTGTACGTACTTGTGAACAAAATGATGGAACCGCTAAACATATCTCTCATGAAGACTTTCTTCATTCTTGATTTCACCAAAACTCATCAACCACTTGATGATCCTTCTAGCGATAACGCTCAAGGAACTTAGTAGTATTTCAAATAGGATCAATCCTTTTGTACTCATGCTTTATCAATGTAATCCAATTTCTTTCATGAAATAAAACATCTTACATTTGATATCTTAATTTTAGAACCTCTTAAACTAACCTTGGAATATAATGCATTGTCAAGATCATTGCATACCTTTAGTAAAGGTTCTGATTAGCAGATGGACGGATCCCAAAGTTTGTGCTAGACGGATCCCTACACTTAGGGAACCGTGGGATCTGGAAAATAGAAAATGCAATTGCAAACATTGTATTTCAAACATGTCCTTAGAACACCTCACACTAAGCTAGACATAGTGTCTTAGGGCAAATTAAGTCCTTATCAAGTTAAGTAGATCTTTCCTACTCACACATAACTCACCTAGATCACACTCAAAGACGCTTGTAGATCTATCGTTTCACTTAAATCCATTAATCTTCCGCTCTCAAACTCACACATCATTTTTCACTTGATGCCTCATATCTAACTTTGGAAATCTTTTATAGCAAAATTGATCATAATCATCCTTACGTCAAAATTGGTCGAAATTGATCAAATTCTAGCTTTTCCATCTTAAGCCTTTAGGATATTCTCCAAAGTATTACTCTTAGTCACTATCTAATCTCTAGGATCATTTAGCTTCTCTTGACACTCTAAAAATCCTTAGTGTAATCTTTGTTCATTCATTGGTACTCTTGAAAGTTCCAATCTCTTCCATAAAAGGAAATCATTAGCTACATCACTCATTACCTTCAAGTACTTAAGCACCCCTTCATTTAAGACAATTAGGAGGACTGAAACACTCAAGATGATATAGATCTTAGACCTTAGAAACATCATTTTACTCTTTCATAGCTGAGAGCCGGATCCCTAGGATTAGCCTAGACGGATCCCTCTCAAGAGGAACCGTGGGATCCGGGTGACGATTATGTCAACTCTAGCTAAAAAGATCATTTCAAGCTCATCTTTCTAGCTTAAACACTCCATCTCATCTTAAATGAGTTCCTAGATCAGTACAAACTCTGAAGTTGACTCTTGTGCATGTTAATCATCACATTCCAAGGAATTTTAGTGGCTTAAGGCTTGAATGCACTTGCCAAATCTCTTGCTTTATAAACCACATTGTTAGGACTTCTAAAGTCATCACCTTCATCCTCATTTTCAGCACTTAAGAAATCTTTACAAACCTCTTGAAATCATCATGAGAAAAACTCCAAGTAGCAACTTATCCACCAAAGAACCACCCAAGAAAATTGCTCGTGTTGTACACGAAATTTCCTCAACCGAATCATCTCCGGTCAAGCCAACAAATGCAAGGATTTCTTCTCAACCAATCAAACCAATTCCTAAAAGGATAGTACCCACAAAACTACCTATGCCAAACACCACCATACCTCCTAGACCAAACAATATCATCTCCACTAAACCATCACCATTGGTTCCTAGAGCTATCTCGTTTACATCTCCATTATCATCACCACACCTCTACAATTTAGAGGATTTACCTCCTAGGCCGTCTCATCCTCCTCCGCCGGCAACATTCTCCTCATTAGGAGGAATAATGGTACAAAATCAAGGTGTTAAGTCAACATTAGCTTCGGCTTCCTTTTCGCCGTTTCCATCATATAATCCCATTTGGATTATGAGAAATCATCAAATTCAACCACCCGACCATATGGAAGTTGACACTTCTCTACCACTGCCATCATTCTTGGTCGAGCCATCTTCAAATGTGCATCCACCAATCCCTCCGTCATTTGACGCTCCACAAGCCGCTTCACTTGATCCTTCACATCAAGCAATTTCATTTCTTCCACCACCACTACCTAGCCATGACAAAGATTGTTATCATTGTCAACATGTTGAAAGTTTGATACATGAAGTACGAGAAGACCAACGTTTCATGTTCTATCACCTCCTCGAACGTTTCGACGAGATTAAACCTAAACAAACTTGAGCTAGAGGATTTTAGTGGTGTCCTAGTTTCAAGCGTTACTTAGATAAGTCTAGTAATTCCAAGTCATGTATCGATCATTTTCTTAGTTTTTAGAGTCATGTATATCATATCTCTAGTTTTATTAAATGAAAATACATGCTACTTGCTATATTTCTGAGTATATGATTATGTTGTATAATACATATCTCACTTTGATATTAACATAATGTGTTATATCACCATTGCTGAAATTAACCTTCAGGTAGACGGATCCCTTAAATTTGCCTAGACGGATCCCTACAAGGAGAGAACCGTGGGATCCGTGATACAGAAAACTATTTTTCTACTAACTTGGATCATATTTTCCGAAAATTGTGCATTATACTTGTCTTCTAACCTTTGTTTTGTAGTTATTCAATTTACACATGAAGACTTTGACACCCTAAAGATAGGAGGAGCTTTGTGTCAAAGCAATACATTGCAAATTAATTGCAATATTAGGATTACATTTCATGACATCCCGTTGCAAAATTGCAATCATCAAGGGGGAGCACATTCGTCACATAGACGAAATCTTTTGCAAACTTAGTTGCAAATGAACTAGCTTAGTATTATTCTCTTGACGCCCTTACATAGGGATGGACTCGTCAAGGGGGAGTAAAGACGAGATCTTTTCCCGTAACTTGCTCTCTTTTTTTTTATCTCTTTCACATATTCTTCCTAAAACAATGTGTTAGTTTCCTTTCGAAGCTCTTTTTGTTTCGACAAAAAGGGGGAGAAGAAAGTAAAAACTACAAATTCAAACTTTTACGAATTTTAGCTTTTCCATAAAATAATTTTATGTTTTGTCATCAACAAAAAGGGGGAGATTGTTAATACAAATAAGCCATAAAAACGTTTATTTATATTTTATGATCTTCTAATGTTCTATCGATAACAAACGTAAAATCATTTTAACGAAACAAATAAAATACGTAAATTGTTTGAACTAATAGTTTCTAACATACTTACGTTTTCACATAAAACACTAAAATAAGTATAAGTGATTTTATGATTTAATATTACATATGTACAACAACTAATGTTTACATATTTGGGTAAAATATACACATAACTAGTATGTAGTATATTGGGTAATATAAATGGGAAGAAACTTAAGTATCATAACCCATTGACCAAATACATTGAATGTAGTTGGGTACAACCCAAAGTCCATGACCCATGGAGCTTGACCCATAACCCATTGCATGACATCATGCTTATATCATATATGGATAATATCCATAACCCATGGTATTGACCCATACCCATATGACTAGGTGCATTGCACTCTTAAGATACATTGTATCTAGTAAAAGACCCATGGATCAACCCATAACCCATGACCCATGACCTATAACCAAAATACCCATAGGTAAAGAGGAGCGTCCCACGGATCCCTAGCTTTACTCTAGACGGATCCCTTGTGGAAGGGATCCGTGGGATCCGGGGAACAGTGAACATTTTCCTCAATAAATAGTGAGCTATTTCTTCATTGTTTCTCACCTCTTTCCAACATACTTTACCTTTGAGTTAAAAACTCTCTAACCCCAGATCCAAGAGATCTATGTTTGTAGTTTTGTTTCTGTGTGATCTTCTAGGTTCCTCTTAAAGGCGAAATCACCATCTTTGAAGTCGAGCAAGCTCAAGTCCATGAGTTGCCATGCTTCCTCATCATCAAGACTACTGAAGTCCTCTTGTTGATGATTGTTTTTCTTTTCCCAAGAAGTGTTGAAGACATATGTGAAAGGTGTCTCAAGTGTCAAGACGAAGATATTAGTGAAGGATATCTATCGTCCATATCATAAGCACTTGTGGTGGGTGCTTAGAAGTCAAGACACAAGACATTAGTGAAGGGTGTCTTGAAGATCTAGTCAAAGGCATTAGTGAAAGGTGCCTTAGATGTACATTCGATATGGTGTATTTCGATGTACAAGATAGATTAGCATTAGATCCAAGGATATTGATATCCTTGATGATGTTGTAATAAGGAGTTGGTCTCCTTTGGAATTAGTCATTGGTGTAGTGTTGGGTAGTAGTTCCTCCATTGCAATGGAACTAGGTACTTAGCCTAGTACCTAATAAAGGGTAGGCAACGTTGTGGTAGGTGTGGTACCTTGGTGTGAAAGAACTAGGGTACTTAGCCTAGTACCTGATAAAGGGTAGGCGACGTTGTGTAGGTGTGGTTCACCTTGGTGTGAAAGAACCCGGTGCTTAGCCTAGTACCAGAAAAAGTGTCATAATTCTCAATTTTCGGTCATTTTTCAAATTTACTATTCATCTCGGGAATTTACTATTCATCGATTACTATTCATCGTTTTCGGAGTCGATTTGATATTTTGAGAACGTATTTCAAAATTTACTATTCACGAAACACTATTCATCCCCGGAGAAAAATTTATATTTACGACCATTATCTGCATATTAGTTCATGCATGGGTTCACATATTTCAATAACGTATACTTTTCTTATTAAATAAACGCTATCGTACGATCATTTATTTTGGATAATTGATCCGACACTTCCAAAAATTGTCCTAATATATTTTTATACTCATTTTAAGACTATAAAAATTATATTATTAGTTTACCCGATGTTTTCAATTTATTTTGTATATAAATTGTTATATTTAAATAATTACGACGGTTTTCGTAAATACTACTCGATAATTATTATTTCACTCAATTTTTGTAAGAAATGTATTTTTATAATTTTTATGACTTTGATATATTTTATTTTGTTCCGTTAAAATCGATTTCTAGCCAACGCTACACTAAATAATTACTTTATTTATCAAATATACACTACAAGTATAATGTAATACATTTACTTATTAAATGTTCACCACTTTTCTTCTTTTCTTCTTATCATTGTCGACCAAAGGGGCATGACTCACACTTTTGAGTACCAAAATATCTATGCATACAATAATACTTACACCTTTTAATAATATATTACAAACTACACATACTAACATAATATCCTAAGGTGTAAATCAAAAATCCTCTCCCATCTTCATCCTTAGAACCGGCCATCCCAAGAAAACCAAGGAGAAGCAAAACTTTTTCAAGATCAAGCAATATTATACACTCTAGATTACTTCTCTTTTAAGGTTTTGCAATATAAACCTAGGAGTAATTAGGAAACCTTGTTCTTTAAACCTCATCACTTAACTAGTAAGCATTTCATGATTATTTTTATCTTCCATATTCATACTTTGGTCATTTGTATCATGCTTGAGGAAAACATGCAAGTTATATGATTATCTATACCACTTTAATTGTTTTTAAGTACTATAAATGAATATATATCATCCTATAATTATCCCTTGAAACATATCATTTTTGATGATGTCTAGAAACCCATGACACCCTAAGAAGGTGTATGGTAGGTTTAGAATAGCTTTGGCGTTGGTTTGAAGTGGTTAGAATAGGTATTACGCGAGAAAACCCCATTTCGACTTTTGTTAATTCTGGAAATTTCGACAGTTTGTAAAAATTTTTGGGCTAGATATTCAGAAAATATACTTTAAAACGAAAACGTGGCCGCTTGAATGGGTTAAAACGGAGTTATAACGAAGAAGTTATGCTATTTTCAAGTTTAACGACGAAAACTATATTTTCAGAAAATTCAGCATGTCGTCCCAAACTTTTACGAGTAAAAAATGAGTCTTAAGCGTTATTAAATGAGTCTATTTATCAAAAATATATTAGTATACTTTAATACGAAGCTAAGGACATATAAAACGTAGAAAACAAGACTTGTAACGATTAAATTACACGCGTTTAAACAAGGTTGTCGTAACTATTTCATATAAGCATAATTAATATATTTTCTAATAGCCAAAGATATCGGCCGCGAATGACCATGTTGAGGGTCGTTTTTAACATTGATGGATACTTTTTATAAAATGATGTCTTCTAGTAAAAGTAAGTTTGTCTAGCCTATTTTCCAAAACATCCAACCGTTCATCAAACGGAGTTGTAACGAGTAAAATACGGTCACTCAACTTTGCCGAAAGTTACCCTTAAACAATATTTTTGGTACAAGTATCCTACTTTACCTATGTTTGTCTCCATGATCGAGACCTCTATGATAAAAACTTAAAAGCTAAAACTTTGAGATAATGATACAAGCTTTCCAAAACCGTTGAGTTTGATTTCTAACACTCGATATTCACTATTTTACGACTAGCTTTTCGAGGCCATTTAGTCACTTTCATGAATTGTCAAATTATATTATTTTGCGACGAAAAGCTATAATTTCTTAATAAATCACTAAGCAACTATTGTAGGATGTCGTTTCAACGTAAGTACTTGTAAAGTATTTTACAACATGACGAGATGTCATAAACGTATATTTCGACGATAAACTTTATTTTCAAAATGCACAAGTGGTATGGATATCATATGAGTTTGCATGCACGACATTGTTTCATGACTTATATTAGATCATATCATTCATAATAGGTCGTGGTTAGAGAGTTGCGTCTCATTTCGTGCATCCACTTTGTCATCATAACTATTGCCTTGGTGAGTTCGTAGCCCCACTTTTACTCGTTTAATTGTTTTATAAACTCTTGGGAGATACATGCTCAACTTCATGCTTTTACTTTACACTTATATGAACTTAAACTATATTGTTTGAACTATCATGAACTTGTTACCCTTTTGTTTCACTACTTATGCTAGTATGTAGATTGTGCCTGAACTAAATTGATCACTATGTTATGAACATTATTATTTGAACCACTTTCCGTGATTTTGAGCCCTTCGACATATATATTTGAACTCTTTTAACTTGATAGGAACATATTGGCATAGATTTGAACATCTTAACTGGATTTAACATTTTTACAAATAATTAATCTCTTTTAACTTAATATTGAACTTTTTGACTATTTTGAACTTGTTTGACTTTATATTGAACCCTTTGACTATTTTGAACTTGTTTGACATAATATTGAACACTTTGACTATTTTGAACCTTTTGACATGTTTTGAGCTCTTTGACTGTTTTGAACTTTTGAACTCGACTTAAACGCTTGAACTTAATTACGAACTTTTGAATGGAACCCTTGAACTTAAATACGAACTTATGACTTGTTTGAACTTATTGAACCGTACGTACTATGACCTTGACCTAAAGTCTCCCATGTTCGGAGCATCACTATAAAGTCTCCTTTGTTCGGAGCATCACTATAATTCTCGCCTTGTCGGTGGAGTGTTCACAATAATTCTCGCCTTGTCGGTGGAGTGTTCTCAATAATTCTCGCCTTAATGGTGGAGTGTTCTCAATAATTCTCGCCTAGGTGGTCGAGTGACAAAGGAGTCTCCCTTGTTGGAGCAGTGCAAAGACTCCCATGTTCGGAGCATCCCTGAATTATTATATATGTGGTGTTATATTGTGAATTATTATGACATCGTGCACTTGACTATTAAACTATATATATTTTGTGCAATGGGTTGTGAACACACAGGTTGCAAGTTTTGTATGGGCGGAACTTGGAACTGAGTGGATTTACAATGCTTTTGCTTTGTGAACTATTATGATAATGTGCACTTGACTTCTAGACATACTACTTTTGGAAGTGGGTTGTGAACACACAGGTTGCAAGTTTTGTATGGGCGGAACTTGGAACTGAGTGGATTTACAATGCCTTTGCTTTGTAGACTATTCTTAATGACCAAAAACTTAGTCTTTGCTGCATGAACATTTTTGAAAGGCTTTACAATTCGACTAAACTCTATGAACTCACTCAACCATTGTGTTGACACTTTTAGCATGTTTTATCTCAGGTATCTAAGGTTTGGAAAACTAGAAGGGGGGGTTGAATAGTTTTGCCGATTTTAAGTTGATTTCAAAAACTTTAGATTCGATATTATGTGAAATCGTATGGATGTTGAGAACGTATAGATCTAATGATAATGTAAGTAAATAAACAAAGATAAGGGATAGAAATGACACAACCGATTTATAGTGGTTCGGCTACAAGGACACCTTCCTTGCCCTACTCCACTCCGAGTCACCTACTCGAGTTCAAGCACTATGTCAACAAAATCCTTCACTTGGCGGAGAAGCCTTCACAACGTTGTTTACACTTTATCCGGTACAAAGCTAGATACCGAGTCCGTAGTACGGTGGACCAAACCAACACAACTATTACACAACAAATATGTGAAATATCAAATACAAGATCTTCGCTATGTAAATCTTGCGGAGTGACAAATCAATCAAGGACCCTTGCTTGGATGACTTGTAGAATGCTCGTGATCTCGCCTTAGAGAAGGACCTATATGAGGATCACAAATAGAAAGAAAAGAAGAACAACTCTCTAGATCAAGTAATCTATATGTTAGAAGAGAATGAGAGTGTATAGAGATTTAGTAAGAAGAGGGTGAGTTAGAATGAAGAAATGGCTCTCTATTTATAGGCAAATTTCCTCACTTTTCACACGTATCCCACGGATCCCTTCCACTGGGATCCGCTAGCACAAAGCTAGGGATCCGTGGAACGCCTCTTTGCCCATGGGTTTTTGGTTATGGGTCATGGGTTGGTCCATGGGTTATATCTAGATTCAATGTATCTAAGTATACATTGTATCAAGTCTCTTTGGGTATGGGTTAAGATCCATGGGTTGTGATTTTTACCCATCCTAATTAACTATTACAACAAATGCTTTTGTTACTACATTTTGTATTTAAAAGATTATATGTAAATGCTTTACAAAATAACATGTATCCTTAGAGTTATACTTAAGACAACATTATATATGTTATCAACAAAACACAAAGAGATCGCAAAATATTAATAAACGTTTTACGGTTTATTTGTATTAACAATCTCCCTTTTGTTGATGACAAAATAAAATGTTATGATGAGTAAAACTTAAGAATAGATGTAAGTTTTGAATGCTCCTAAGTTTTACTTCTTCTCCCCTTTTGTCGAAACAAAAGTTAACCCTGGAGGAAAAAATAGTCTATTTACTCCCTTGACGGTAGCTCCCCTAGTTTGGGGCGTCAAGAGAAAAAAATCTACAAAAGAAAGTTAGTAACATGCTTAATTGATCTTATGGTTGTAGAAACAAGATATGGAGCCAAGGTATGTAAACAAGGCCTTGTAATAAAAGCGACAAATTGTAGTGGTAGTTAAGCCACTTACAAGCATGTAAAAATAAGAACAAGACTTGTTCTTGAAAATGACAAAAGATATAAAAAGTGAAAAATAGTAGTAGAGATTCCTTCCATGCTTGCATAAGGTTATGGATGGAGGTTTTGAGGAGTAATTGTATTGATACGATCAAGGATGAGGTTGAGTATGAAACGCATTTCTTCCCTAACTTCTATTGCAATTTCCCTAGTGGATTGGCAATGTTCACAATGTAAATGATGTGGGTAATGAGTGCGGAAGTTTTCCGGGTTGTTTTGATTTGAGTTATGCGGAAATTGTGGTGGAAAAATAGGAAAATATGGATCAAAATCCGGAATGTTTGTATGTGGTGGTGGAAAAGAACCTAGATGTTCTTGTAATGTGATGGGAGCTAGAGGTGGTGATGTTTCAAGATCTTGAAAAATAGTATTTGGTGATGTGGGGGGTGTGGAAAATACTATTTCTTTTTCTTTAGGTTGGGTAGATCTTGTTGGAGTCCTAAGGAGTTCCAAAAGAGTTATTTTAGGTGGTGATGAAGTTGGTGTACTTATTGGTGATGAGGGTGGTGCTATAATGGAAGCATCTTGTGGTGAGTTATTTGAGGATGAATCATTTGAGGTTGGTTTTGCTAAACAACAAGATCGGATACTAATCCGGGCGGATATCCTAGCATTTGATTGTGGTATTTTGGATGGTGGAAGTACAAAGGTTTGGATATCATGATTGTTTGTACTAAATGATTCTCCTAAAGGGTTTTTGGATGACATGAAGAAGTGTGTTTGTGAGAAGGAGATGGAGTATGCAAGCATTTTGGGAGTTATATATAGAAAAACAACACATTGTAATGAATGCTTGACCCAAATGTGGATTAAAATCTAATGATTATATATGAATTCAAGGCATGTGATCATGAGAACACAAGCATTAAAGAACATACTCCCAAAAATAAGACAAATGTGGATTTTCATCCAAAATGACAAAATAGAAGTTGAAAAGCGACACGTATACACGGATCCCACGGATCCTTCCATGAGGGATCCGTCAGCATGAAGGTCGGGATGTGGGTCCAGTGTTTCAGCAAGACAAAATTCTCCTTTTGGAAATATTTTTGCCTATTGTGTGCCTATATGCAAACTATTTGGAGTTGCGGTTATCTCGACCTCTAAAAAGAAATAAAAACTAAACTAGAAGTATAAAAGTATCCTATTGAGATAACCCGAAAACACATATTTAGTACATAAGTACGTAATCTTGTGTTTTCAATGCTCCTAATTCATTGTAGCTTAAATGAATGTACCAAAACACATATTAGTTATGTGTCCCTTTAGCATTCAAAAGACATGAGATGCAATGAAAACGGGTTTTTACTTTGTATTAATAATGAAAAGCGATTTGTCCTAGGCGTGAGAAATTGCTTTTGTGAAATTGATACAGAAGGTATCATCCTTTTAGAAAACATTGTGAAAGTAGGTTTTCTTTGAAAATGTGTATATAAAAAGTAGGAGAGCTATAAGTAATAAAAACTTATCTTTGGGTTTTGAAAATTCCGTATTATTTGTGAGTTGTGCGTGAAATAGAGATCCTAGACTCGAGAGGGAAGAAGGCTAGTGTTTACATACCTTGTAGAGTCAAAATAAATTACGGCGTGTGTTCCATTAAACCAAGACCAAGGCAAGTAGGTTGAATTGTTCCCGCTTCAACGGTTTGGTGAGGGCGTCGGCTATGTTATCTTCGGATGCTACCTTCTCAATAGAAATGTTCCCTTTGAACATTGTCTCTTAAGAAGTGATGATGAATCTCTATATGCTTGATGCGAATGCAATACCGGATTCTTGCTTAAGTCGATGGCATCTTTGTTATCACATAGAATGGCTATGTCGCTTAGATGAATGTCGTGTCTACTAACGCTTGTTTCATCCATAGTGCTTGTTGGCATGCTTTGCCGTGAGACGTACTCGGCTTCGGTTGTTGATATTGCTAGAGCCGTTTGTTTCTTAGAAAACCACGATGTTAAACAACATCCCATGAAAGTACACACCCTACTTGTACTTTTTCTATCAACGTAATCCCCGCATGGTCGAATCGCATATACAATTTTTTCTACACCCGTGCTCTTAGGATACCATAATCCTAATTGTGTTGTACCCTTAATGTATCTAAAAATTCTTTTACGGCTTCTAGGTGTGAAGTTTTGGGGTTTTCTTGAAACCTAGCACATAAGCAAACACTAAACATGATATCCTACCTACTTGCCGTGAGGTAGAGAAGACTACCTATCATGCCACGATATTTAGTATTATCTCACGGATTCGCCGTCTTCATCTTTTGTGAGTTTGGTGTCGGATGACATGGGTGTCCTAATTGGTTTCGACTCTTCTAGACCAAATTTCTTTAACATCTCCTTGATGTATTTAGATTGATTGAAGAAGATACCATCTTCTACTTGTTTAATTTGTAGACCAAGAAAGAAACTAAGTTCTCCCATCATACTCATCTCGAACTCGTCATGCATGATTTTAGAGAAATCATCACATGTCTTGACAAGTGGATCCAAATATAATATCATCTACGTATATTCGTACTCGATTATGTGTGACTCCTTTTCTTAGTAAAAGTGTGTTGTCAACTAACCCCATGGTATAGTTATGTTTAATTAAAAAGACTTGAGTCTATCATACCAAGCTTTTGGAGCTTGTTTAAGACCATAAAGGGCTTTCTTTAATTTATAAACGTGTTTGGGTTTTCAAAATCGATGAAGCCGGAGGTTGAGCTACATATACTTCTTCATTAATAAGACCATTTAGAAAAGCGCTTTTGACATCCATTTGATAAAGCTTTAGATCATTAGCACAAGCATACGCAAGAAGTATTCTTATAGACTCTAATCTAGCCACGGGGGCATAGGTCTCATCAAAGTCTATTCCTTCTTGTTGGTTATACCCTTGGGCAATGAGTCTAGCCTTGTTCCTAGATACTACTCCGTTTGCATCTAATTTGTTTTTATACACCCATTTTGTTCCTATTATGGTTTGATTACTAGGTGGAGGGACAAGTGTCCAAACATCATTAGAAACAAATTGATTTAATTCTTCTTGCATAGCCATTACCCAACTTTCATCTTTTATGGCTTCTTGTGTGTTCTTAGGTTCTATAGTTGAAACAAAACAAAATAAACTACTTTGGTTTTGAACTTGAGATCTTAATGTTCGTTCATTTAGCTTTCCTATGACCTTATCTACGGGTGATCTTTGGACTCTTTAATGTTTGTGATTTCACTAATTGAAGGTTCTTCTTCTTCATTTATCTTTTCTTAATTACAATAGCTTCACTTTCTATGATCTCGTCATCGACAAGAGGTGGAGAGGGTTTGGGTGGACTTTCATCAAATTTTATGTTTAATGACTCTTCTACCTTCATTGTTTCTTTGTTTAATATGACGAAGCTTTACTATTAGGCTAGTAACATAGAAAGATACCTTCGTTGATTTAGGATCAAATTTTGTAAGGTAATCTTTAGTGTTAAGAATGAAGCATTTGCTTCCAAAGACTCTAAAATGATTTAAAGTAGGCTTTTTGCCTCGGAGTAACTCATATGGAGTTTTACCTAAGATTGGTCTAATTAAGACTCGATTGAGTATGTGCGTTGAGGTATCAACAAAGATTACACCAAAATTTTTGAGGTATGGATTGTTCGTTAAGCATGGTTCTACTCATTTCTTGAAGGGTTCTATTCTTTCTTTCTACTACCCCATTCGATTGTGGGAGCGTGAGCCGAGAAGTTGTGAGTAATACCATTGGCGTCACGTAAAGCTCCGAATTGCACTTCATTATCGAATTCCCTACCATGATCCGTCCTAATAGACACTATGGGTTTTCCTAGTTGTCTTTGGATCTTTTTTGCTTAATATTTCAAAATAGTTAAAGGTTTCCGTTTTGTTCTTTAAAAATTTTGTCCAAGTATACCTAGAGTAGTCATCACTATTACCAAAGTATAGTAGTTGCCTCCATAACTTTGGATAGCGGATGGACCAAATAAATCCATATGTAGTAATTCTAGACACCTAGTTGTGGACACCATGTTTTTAGCTTTATGACTCGAGTGAGCTTGTTTTCCTATATTACAAGCATCACAAAATGATGTTCATATTTTAACTTAGGTAGATCTCTTACTAGATCTTTGGATGATAGCGATTGAAGAAGTCGATATTGGCATGACCCAATCTTCGATGCCACAAGGTCAAGTATCATCCATAGAGGTAAGACATAGTTTGTCTTTAGGTTCATTACCGATTTTAATGACATAGACTCCATGTTTCCTAATTCCTCTTCCTATGGTTATGCCATTTTTAAGTATCTTACTATCGGTTTCGTAAAAGTACATTGCACTTTTATCACATATTTGTCCTATACTTAAGAGATTAAAGTTTAGGTTTTCACGTGACACATCGTTAATGGTTAGAGATTTGTTGGAAACCGTACTTTACCGATGATTATACTTTTGCTATTTCCAAACACCACATTACCTCCATTTACGGATTCATATGTGGAGAATAGATCCTATTGCCGGTCATGTGCCTCGCACCCGCTATCCTTGACCCATTCATCGGGTCTAGGCTCGACCTTTAAGCACACCTAAAACAATAATAAACTCAAAGTTTGGTCCCCATTTATTCATGGGTCCATTAGTGTTAAACATTCCATTCATGTTAGACATTTATGGATAAGATGATTATGCATTCCATGGAGCAAAGTTTTGAAAAGAGAAACCGCTTTTGCATATTAGGGTTCCATCCCATTTAATGGTTACTTCTTGGATAAACGTTATTAGGTCTCCTAGATGCATTATGTTTTGAAAAGATGGTGCTTTGTTTCTTGCAAAAGTAGGATTAATTTTGGAGGTGGATGTCTAGTGGTGACATGAGTTGGTTTCTTCCTATTTACAATAACGAACTCGCTTCTAGATGATGAAGCTATGTTATTACCACTAGTTGTCACAATGAGATCCACGGATCCCGCTTGTACACTAGCGGTTCCCTTTTAGGGATCCAGGATCCGCCACAATAGTGGTGGTTTTTCTAATTCTTTAACAAATTTTGTTTCTTTACTTTCACTAGTTGATGGATCAAATTGTTGTATGCCTAGACCCTTTTGGTTGTTGCCGGTTTAACACCATCGAGTATTGTATCTAATGTGTTTGTACTCATTCTAGCAATTTTAGAATCTAAATGATCAACTAGTGTTTGAAGTTGAACACAAAGTTCACATTCACCACTTGCTATTTTACCCTTTTCCAAACGTTTTAGTTATGCTTTTAATTCTATGACTTCTTTATCTAAACGTCGGTTTTGACTCTTTAAAAGCTTGTTTTTGTTAATTAGTTTTAAGCTAATATTGCATAGTTTATCATATTCATTATGCAATGAGTCGTCATCAAGTGATGAACTACTATAGTATTCGTGACATACCTCGTCATTTGCCATGAGACAAATTTCTTCGCCCTCCTCGCTCATTCCCCACGTGCAGCCACGAATGCCTTTTGATCATCCCGCTTGGGACACTTACTAATAAAGTGGTTTGGGTCCCCACATTTAAAGCAAGTACGATCATCCTTTGGCTTTTCGTCCTCTTTGTTTTTCCGAAGCCTTTCTTATCGTCACACGGTTGTTTGACGATCTACCCTTTCTTCTAAAGAACTTTTTAAAGTCCCTTACCGCCATAGCGCACTCTTCGTCGTCACTACTCAAGATGAGCTCTCTCATCGCCGAAACCTTTTGGCTTTAAGGGCAAGAGATTTGTGTTTCTTTCACCCTTGAGGCTTCGAATCTTTAGCAAGGACAAGCTCAGAGACTTTTAGGTTGCCTATGAGTTCATCGAGGTGAGGATTGTCAAATCTTTTGACTCTTCGATTGCCGTCACCTTGGATCTCCACTTCGATGGAAGTGCCCTTAGATATCTCCTAACATGGTTACGGCTAGAAAAGGATTCATCAAGTGCTTGTAAAGATGTAATAATAGTATTAAAGTTAGCAAATGAATGATCTATAGTTTCCTCATCCGATATTGAAAATTGTTCATATGGTTGAACAAATAGATCAATTTTATTATTTTTAACTTGTTGGTTGCCTTGATGAGTTACAACTAAAGAATTCCAAATTTCTTTAGAGGTTTTAAGCATAGAAATTCTTTCAATTCCTTTTAGGAAAAGCATTATATAAAACCATTTTGCTTCACTATTTTTAGAAAGCTTTTTCTTCATTTCATCATTTAGTTAATCATGAGGTATGTGAACTAAATTTCCTTTATCATCATTTGAGGTAGCCTCAAAATCACCTTCAACAATAATGTACCAAAGATCAATATCTTTAGACTTCACATATGTTTGAATCTATTTTTCCAATATATAAAACCATTAGTTTCAAGTAGTGGTGGTCGTTGCATAGATTGCCCTTCCTTATAATTTTCGTAACCCATAGTGATCGAAGGTTTTAAAATACAATTTTATTTTAAAACTTTTATAAACTTAGCTCTTGATGCCAATTGTGGAAAACTAGAAGGGGTTGAATAGTTTGCGATTTTAAGTTGATTTCAAAACTTTAGATTCGATATTATGAAATCGTATGGATGTTGAGAACGATAGATCTAATGATAATGTAAGTAAATAAACAAAGATAATGGATAGAAATGACACAACCGATTTATAGTGGTTCGGCTACAAGGACACCTTCCTTGCCCTACTCCACTCCCGAGTCACCTACTCGAGAGTTCAAGCACTATGTCAACAAACTCCTTCACTTGGCGGAGAAGCCTTCCAACGCTGTTTACACTTTATCCGTACAAAGCTAGATACCGAGTCCGTAGTACGTGGACGAAAACCAACACAACTATTACACAACAAATATGTGAATATCAAATACAAGATCTTCGCCAGTAAATCTTGTGAGGACAAATCAATCAAGGACCCCTTGCTTGGATGACTTGTAGAATGCTCGTGATCTCGCCTTAGAGAAGGACCTATATGAGTATCACAAATAGAAAGAAAGAAGAACAACTCTCTAGATCAAGTGATCTATATGTTAGAAGAGAATGAGAGTGTATGAGAGATTTAGTAAGAAGAGGGTGAGTTAGAATGAAGAAATGGCTCTCATTTATAGGCAAATTTCCTCACCGCTCACACAGATCCCACGGATCCTTCCACTTGGGATCCGACTAGCACAAAGCTAGGGATCCGTGGAACGCCTCCTTTGCCCATGGGTTTTTTGGTTATAGGTCATGGGTTGGTCCATGGGTTATATCTAGATTCAATGTATCTAAGTATACATTGTATCAAGTCTCTTTGGGTATGGGTTAAGATCCATGGGTTGTGATTTTACCCATCCTAATTAACTATTACAACAAATGCTTTTGTTACTACATTTTGTATTTAAAGATTATATGTAAATGCTTTACAAAATAAATGTATCCTTATAATTATACTTAAGACAACATTATATATGTTATCAACAAAACACAAAGAGATCGCAAAATATTAATAAACGTTTTTACGGTTTATTTGTATTAACATAAGGCATTCACTTCATGCCATGCATGTGGACTTATCATAGAGTCGCGGTGACGACGCGTCTCACATACATTTTATGCACTTAACTATCGTTTGATTGTAACAAACTTATTTTGGTAAATTGGAAATCTTTTGGGACCTATGTTTTGTAAACTCTGATTATTATACTTAATCAAACGATATTTTTAAAATGACACTTTAGGTCGTTCGATATAACTGTAACTTTGATGCTATGATACTATCCCAGAATTCCATTCACGCAAAAGGTAATTTGGGGGTGTGACAAAAAGAGTAGGCAACGTTGTGAAGGCTTCTCTGCCTTAAGGAGTTGGTGTCGTGTAGTGATTATGAACTCTCGAGTAGGTGACTCGGGGAGTGGAGTAGGGCAAGGAAGATGTCCTTGTAGCCGAACCACAATAAATACTCACGTTGTGGTTTTGTGCTTCTTACTCTTATCTTTTCATTACATACTTCTATATGATTGTTTATCAACATCCAACACACACATCTAAATAGATTGACATAAGTCGATCTAAATAATTAAAAGAAAGTTTTAATTGGCAAAACTATTCAACCTCCCTTCTAGTTTTCCAAATAAGCGTTTGCATGATAAAATACCCAAGTCGGTAGATGAAATGATGAGGGTAACCGCATCCTTCCTACGAGGAGAAGTGGCAGGCAACCACGAAAAGAAGATGTCGCTTCCTCCGGTGCCATGGAAGCCACACGAACAGGCGTAAGCAAGGCTTCAAAAGGATCTGAAACCATTTCAGACGGAAAGGAACCAAGATAGGTTCACTCTCCTCCAAGACACCAAAGGAAATATTGGCATTGAAAAGCGAATTCAAACTCCTCCACCAATGATCACACGCTCGAAAAAGAAACGCTAACAAATATTGTGATTTTCACGGAGAAGTAGGACATAATACATATGAGTGCATGCATCAGAAAAGACAAATAGAATAATTGCTAAGAACTGGGAAGCTATCAAACGTAATAAAAGAACTAAAACAAAACAGCGGAAAGGATCAATCCAAGACGCCCAAAAAAGGAGAGACATCTAGAAAGGATAAACCTCTTGGAATCCTAATGGTGCAAACCCAACAATGAGTGACGCGACAAAGGATTACACAAAGCTTCTCTCCTAACCCGAATATCTCATTCCCGCGAAGAAGAAGGAAATGACGGGCCAATGATTATTGAAGCAGAAATCGGGGGGCATGATGCGTGGGTTCGGGGTCGATAAAACCTCCTTTTCTACGAGCAAGCTTTTCAACCCTCTAGGCAGTGAACCTAATCGTTGTAGTGTAGTATGGGGTAAGCCTCGGGGATTGATTTCGTTCTCTAGGGGATTAGGAATGCTAGAAAGAGATTTATGACGAGAAGGTGGGGTTGTGGATGATTCTTTTTATTCTTTTTATGTTTTTTTTATAAAGCAAAAGTAAAATCTCGGGGTATATGATTGGGGGGTGGTACTTCTACCGATTTCACTACTTAACTAATCATCTAATTTAACTACTAACTATTGGATAGGTTATGTTTAATTGAGGTGTGCTCGTATGATGATTAAAGATGTGTTCGCTTAGATGCTATTACTCCCTAGTTATCTTTTATTGGTCGATTGAATTGTCACTTCTTTTATCTTAATTAATGTGTTGTATTCCTATTAGTCGTAGGGGGTGCCTAATTCCCAAGCTCTATGAATTGCAACTCTTCTTTAGAATACACGGGATCGGTAATTGCAATAGCATCTCCCCCGAATACACTATTATCATAAAGCAACAACTCACGCAATAAACACAACGATGGCCTAGGTGCACTCCTATGGCTTTTTGCTATTTAGGACGTTCAAGCTTGCAACAATGAAAGAAGAAGCCAGTTTTCCTGATGGGTTCCATCGGGGTTTTAAATTTGTAAACAAGAATTACCGGTTAACTAGGAACACATTCGGGCAAGTATACCCTAGTCAAGTTGTAGTATATGTTTTGGTAAATCAAGGTCGTCCCAAGAGACTTGGTTGCACTACAAGTATCGTTTGTTTGTTTAAGCAAGTAGCAAGTTGATGGTTATGATTGTCACGTATCAAACCAACAAGAAAAGCAATATAAGAACAAGCAAGTATCAAGACATTCATGGTTATATCAATCAAACACAAAATCTCAACAATCATATCAATAACAAACATCTTAAAATATAAAAGTAACAAGGTTTACCCAAAGCATGAATTACAATAGGCAAAGATGAAGGATTATAGCACTCCTTCAAGCCTCCAATTGACTACAATAGTTCTACCAAGCCGAAAAATCATATCCAAACGCCTTCATCAGCCCTTGAGCACACTACACGAATTTGGCAGAGGTTTGTGGTCTTTTGGGGAAGATAAGTTGGTGGAAATTCGTCCTTAAGGGTGGAGGATCGAATTTCACACCTTTGGTGAAGGTAAGTTGAGAGAGGGATGTTGTAATAGGTGGAAATTCGTCCTTAAGGGTGGAGGCTAGAATTTCACACAAGTTGGGATAGGATAGTTGGTGGAAATTCGTCCTTAAGGGTGGAGGCTTGAATTTCACACATTTGGGGAAGGTAAGTTGAGAGAGGGATGTTGTAATAGGTGGAAATTCATCCTTAAAGGTGGAGGCTCAAATTTCACACCTAGAGATGGAGTGGTGGGTGAAAGGGATGAGAATGATGGAAGGGATGATGAAATGAGGGCAAAGGCCTCTATTTATACTGAACCAAGGCCTAGGGTATTCAATGCTCAACTTGGCCTCCAAGGAGTTTGGAAGGACTAGAAGCTGGTGGGAAGGACCTAGAATCGTTTGGGACAAGTTTGAGTCTTAGTGATGAAGAAATAGCATAACCAGGCCTCCCGAAGCAGATCGGTTGGGCTCAACCTGCTTTCATTTGGTCTCTTGACTACTCTCCAACCGTTTCGGTTGCGGGGCCCGACTGAATGGTTGGAGCCTTTTTACAGAAATTGACAAGCTCCAAAGTTATATATCTTTCTCTTAGATTTCCGTGACCGCGAACGGGGGGTCAAACGGAGTTCGTATGCAAAAGTTAGGGCCAAAATGGTGAAGGTGTGTCGGGAACAACGAGTCTTCCAATATGTCTTCGTTTTAGCTTCTTTTCTTCATTTCTTTCTCGTTTTCCTTATTGAACTTTATTCTTAAGTCTTTGGACCACCATCTTGATGACTTTATCTGCTCGAATATACTCCACAAGTCTCGCATTTGTCGGGAATTCTGCGTACATGCATAAATCTTCGTATTTTACTTCTTTTTCCGTCTTTTTCTCCACTTTCCTGTACTTGGCTAAAAATGAACTAGCAAATACACTTTTGTACGATTAAGCAACAAAAGCATATGATTATAGCCAAATAACACATATAAAAGCACGGATGACGCTACTAAAAACATGTACAATTTGAGCGTTATCAAATTCCCCCACACTTAAACTTTGCTTGCCCTCAAGCAAATCTAAGAAAAGAAAAATTAAAACACATATCTAAATGACAAACCAAAAAGAAAAATTTTGAAAATTTGCATTTTTATTTTACAAACATATATTAAAATAAGTGAAAAATGAGCGCAAACTCCCCCACACTTAAGGGTTTGCTTGCCCTCAAGCAAATCTAGAAATAAGAAAAATAAATCCCACATGGTGCATGAAATATGATTAATAAAAATATGATGCAAATCTACCAAGTACAAGTACGAGATAAGATTCATCGTTTTAAGCTTTAAGAGGTGAAAATTTGAGATGTTTGACAATACCCTATGGATTCTCTCGCTTGATAACATGGCTAAGCACCTCAAGGAAAGGACGGATGTATAATTCACTCAACACTCAATTTATTTAGTGATGGATAGTATTAAGGAATAGTACACTCATATTGCTCGGTCATGATCTAAATATTACCATAGGAACATACAAGAAACAAAACTCCACCGGTGGCGTAAGCACCAAGTGTAAATATCTAAAGAGGATTTTATTGGGTTAGGCTAAAGGGTTTATCGGGCTTTTGTTGAAATATTACATACAAGAATATAATAGATCATTGTGCGAATTCTTGATTAAGTCAAACAACGGATGGTCACTAGAGTATACCTCGGATCGTGGTAGCGTTATTTGCATAACGGATGGTCACAAAAATATGCACTAGATCCTGACGGCGTCATTCGATCCTTCAAGAACCGGATGGTCACTAAAATATTCGTGCACTTCATATTTTCACAAAGCCAATAGGGAAGGGATAAGGCATGGGAATATATATATATATATATATATATATATATATATATATATATATATATATATATATATATATATATATATATATATATATATATATATATATATATATATATATATATATATATATATATATATATATATATATATATAATTGGTGATAAAGAAAAATAAATAAAAATAAAGTCAAGTCTAATACCCATGTTGCTAGTCACGAACAAACCGCAAACCCGAAAATGATTATAGTTACAAACTTCTCTTCACATATCGATCACCAAATATGTATATCACGCCTTAGCACATTGGCTAATCGATATCTCAAACATACTTCATCCTTGTCATTACATATCTTATTTTTTTCTTTCATTTTTTTTTCGATGACTTATTCTCGTTTTTTTTTTTTTTCATTTTTTTCATATTTTTTTTTCACTTACATCACATCTCCCCCACACTTCGTATAAGCATACACCACAAAAATACAAATAAGAAGTTGGCTACCTTCATCTTTGTCGGAATGGCACACACGATTGACAAAGTGTGGCTAACTCATAATAAAAAAAACAATTCAAAATAGCAAGCAACTAGCAACCAACCATTTAGACATTGATAAGGGTTAAAGTGTAAATATATATATATATATATATATATATATATATATATATATATATATATATATATATATATATATATATATATATATATATATATATATATATATATATATATATGCTTTTTTAGTGGATGTAAGAAAAAGAAAGGGATGGCTCGAAAGGGTGTAACTAAGGGTATCTAGCTAAAGATGGCGCTAACAAATGGGTCCATGTGGGTGGTTAACTAACCGATGTGGTTAGCTAATATATCATTACATGTAAAATGGAATGCCATTTGGTTTTATTCTTAAATGCCTCTTTATCACGAATACATTTATATCACACGAATGTGATCTTCTATGATGCAGTAATGATTTACAAGTACAAGTTCTAGAATAAATAAAATCACCGGCACACTCATAGCAAAAAATCCAAGCATAAAAGATGTATGCTATATATGAAACAGACTCAAATCCTCACAATTTAGTCGAAGGGCTATAAAATGCGCTAGTAAATGTTATCGATCCCATAATGTATTGCAATAATAATCGGGACACATCTCAAGTTTTTCAAAATTTACTGTATTCACCAGTGGGTTGATTTAGTTATTCTAATACATTAACCTATAAGCATGAAAACAACTAGATCACAAGGGCAAACAAGTTCACAAAATTTAAAAATTGACCCAAAAATTTAGAAATTTAAAAACTAGCTTCGTTTTTCACAATAATATTTCCCCCCACACTTAAGTTAAACACACAAAAGAAAAAAAACTTTAAAAAAAATGCTATTATTATTACTACTATTACTACGAGCAAATTTTTGAAAAATAATCTAATTCGTTTTTTTCTCTTTTCTTTTTATTTTTTTTTAATTTATTATTTTTAAACCAAAATTGACTTATTCTTATCTCTCGAGTTCTCGGTAGCTCCATTGAAACGCACAAAGAAGCGGAGAAGCAGGTTAGCATGAAGCATATTAAAAAGCCAACTTCTTTAGGGAATCAGGGAGACCCGCCTTATACCTCTCACACAGTTTGTTTACAATGGGTGAGCCTTACTTTCGAGGGACTTAAAAAAAATCGATTTATAAAATAATTTACCAAACACACAAACAAAGGAAAAATAACAAAGAAATAAAATAAAGCAATTGCGAAAACTTCAAAGCATGTAAGTAGGGAAAATTGAAATAATAAGTCCAAGAGAAACGAAACCTTCCGGGCTAAACATCACTATCGAACTCCATATGATAAGATGCTAAGCAAACGCTAGCATAAGCATGTGAGAGCAATTGATTTTTCATCCAAACATGTCCAATCCCAAGTATAATGTCACCAACAATCCAATCTCCACGAGCTTATTAAATCTGCAAAAACAAAATAAACTACAAAAAACGCGTAAAATCCTAAAACTTACTTTCGTAGGCATCACGGTTGCATTTAGCGTATGCAACAAGCTTTTAAACCCCTTGGTGGCCCGAGTGGACGAGTTATAGTCTCGTGAGGGTTTCCAGTGAACATACCCACAAAGTTCGAAACAATTTTATTTTTAAAAACAAGCACTTATTTATTTACAATGTACTAAAATAACAGAATTTAAAATGCAAAAAACAAATTTAAATATAATAAAAGAAATGATACTTTTGCAAAAAAAAAAAGACATTTAAACTTATTCTATCTAAACACAAATACACAAGAACAAAATACGAAAAATGATTTTTTTTTGTTTTTTTTTTAACGACTGGTCCAGCCGAATCGGTTACGGGGTGTAACCGATCGGTTGGAATGAACCAAATTCCACCAACCTTTCAGCCGAATCGGTTACGGGGGGTAACCGATCGGTTGAAAGGGATTTTCTAATTTTTTTTTAAACAAGTTTATTTCAAAACTTTTATTGATAAAATAAGACAATAACATAAAAGGTAAAAGACACAAAAATAAACAAAACTAAATAAAACACATAAACTATCTAGAACATAAAAGGCCACTTAAAACAAAAATAAGCATAAACAAATAAAAGTATGATCACAGAAAAATGACAGCACATAGACGCAAGCACACACAATTAGTCACGTAACAAAAATCAAAACAAGACAATCTAAAACAAGATAATCTTATTCAAAATTAATACGAAACTAACATAGACAATAATAACACAAACAAAAAGAAACACAAACATGCAAGAGATCACATAACATAAAAAACACAAACACACGAAATAAGAAACAAACTGATTGATTTTATTTTTTTTTATTTTATTTTTTTATTTTTTTAACAGAACACACAACCGGATCGGCTGCGGGTGCAGGCCGATCGGTTCGTGTTGATTTATTAAGTACGAGGCTTCCAACCGAACCGGTTGGAGTGCCAACGGATCGGTTGGTTGATTCGGGGTGGTTTTGGTGGTTTTTTCGCAAACGATTTCGAGCACACTAAGAAAGCAATCATTGAAATGAGCATTTTTAGAACACATGAAACGATATCCCAACATCAAAAACTTGATTTTGATGCAAAGATCATTTGAGCAATTATGAGAAATTAGAGATTTTGAGAAAAAAAAACAAGCATTCAAGCAAACATCATGAGCAAACATCAAGAGCAATCAAACAAGAGCAAAGAAACAATCATTCTTAGCAAAACCAATATATCATTTGAACAAACTAGCAAACAAGCAATCAATTCAAGCAAACAATTCAACAAACAAATAAACACAAGAATACAAGCATGAAGTCCAAGGCGCCAAAAACTTGATGGGTTCCATCGGGTTTTAAATTTGTAAACAAAATTACCGGTTAACTAGGAACACATTCGGGCAAGTATACCTAGTCAAGTTGTAGTATAGGTTTTGGTAAATCAAGGTCGTCCCCAGAGACTTGGTTGCACTACAAGTGTCGTTTGTTTGTTTAAGCAAGTAGCAAGTTGATGGTTATGATTGTCGCGTATCAAACCAACAAGAAAAGCAATATAAGAACAAGCAAGTATCAAGACATTCATGGTTATATCAATCAAACACAAAATCTCAACAATCATATCAATAACAAACATCTTAAAATATAAAAGTAACAAGGTTTACCAAAGTATGAATTACAATAGGCAAAGATGAAGGATTATAGCACTCCTTGACCTCAATTGACTCAATAGTTCTACCAAGGAAAATCATATCTAAACGCCTTCATCACCCTTGAGCACACTACAATTTGGCGGAGGTTTGTGGTCTTTTGGGAAGATAAGTTGGTGGAAATTAGTCCTGGGGTGAGGCTTGAATTTCGCACAAGTTGGGATAGGATAGTTGGTGGAAATTAGTCCTTAAGGGTGGAGGATCGAATTTCACACCTTTAGTGAAGGTAAGTTGAGAGAGGGATGTTGTAATAGGTGGAAATTTGTCCTTAAGGGTGGAGGCTAGTTGGTGGAAATTCTTCCTTAAGGGTGGAGGCTTGAATTTCATACCTTTGGGGAAGGTAAGTTGAGAGAGGGATGTTGTAATAGGTGGAAATTCAAGGGTGGAGGCTCAAATTTCACACCTAGAGATGGAGTGGTGGGTGAAAGGGATGAGAAGGATGGAGAAGGGATGATGAAATGAGGTTGCAAAGGCCTCTATTTATACTTGAACCAAGGCCTAGGGTATTCGATGCTCAACTTGGCCTCCAAGGAGCTTGGAAGGGACTAGAAACTGAGTGGGAAGGACCTAAAATCTTTTGGGACAAGTTTGGAGTCTTAGTGATGAAGAAATAGCATAACCAGGCCTCCAAGCCGAATCGGCTGGGCTCCAGACGTTTCGGCTGGTCTCTTGACTACTCTCCAACCGTTTCGGTTGCGGGGCCCGATCGAACGGTTGGATCCTTTTGACAGAAATTGACAAACTCCAAAGTTGTAGATCTTTCTCTTAGCTTTCCGTGGCCGCGAACGGGGGGTCAAACAGAGTTCGTATGCAATAGTTATGGCCAAAATGGTGAATGTGTGTCGGGAACAACGAGTCTTCCATGTGTCTTCGTTTTAGCTTCTTTTCTTCATTTCTTTCTCGTTTTCCTTCTTCAACTTTATTCTTAAGTCTTTGGACCATCATCTTGATGAATTTATCTTCTCGAATATACTCCACAAGTCTCGCATTTGTCGGGAATTCTTCGTACATGCATAAATCTTCGTATTTTACTTCTTTTTCCGTCTTTTTCTCCACTTTCCTGTACTTGGCTACAAATGAACTAGCAAACACACTTTTGTACGATTAAGCAACAAAAGCATATGATTATAGCCAAATAACACATATAAAAGCACGGATAACGCTACTAAAAACATGTACAATTTGAGCGTTATCATTTCCTTACTCTAGCGTCTACCAATTAAGACAAGAGATTACCTAACAGCAATCAATAACTAGGTTTCATAGATCTAAGCAAACACACAAGTAATTTAGCTAGACATGTTAAACAAGCAAGCATACACACAATCAATTGAACATGGGTTAGAAATAATGATAAATTGGATAAACAAATTTATCTTGATGTATAAAATAGGGTATGGGACCCTAGAATCTTGTCAAATCGGACTACAAGCGAGTTAGGGTTTGCTCTCCAAAATTCTACTTCTAAAATATTGAAAATCGAATTCTATATCTGATTTACAATCATGACGACGTTACCTTTGCTAGTGGCCCGTCAGTCGCGTCATTGGGTTTCGTTTGTGAAAGTCATCGTTGGGACGACGTCACTTGAAATGTGTGCGCGTCGATATTCATCAGGGCGTCGTGCGAATCTTGGATCTTAGGCGCTGGTGTAGTTTTTGTGAGCGCCGCCGAGAAATAAGGTGTGACGTCAGTTTTAGGACCAGAAATTCCGTTGAGCCGTCGCGTGCACTTTTGATCAAGTCTTCAATAGAGTGACGGCGTCACCCTTTGTTTGGGACGTCGTTAGGGTGATGAACAGCCTTGGAGTGTCTTCGATCTTGACTTCGCCATTTTCTTCATGTTTTCGCTCCTTTTCGTCCAAATATGATTCATTCCAGCATTTTGCTTCCAAAAGACCTAAAAAGTGAAAAGGAACGATTTTAAGCAGTAATGGATATAAAATGTGTCGATTTAGGGCTTAAATGACCCCTAAAAACGTATGTTTTAAATCCTTATCAAGGCACTTCATACACCGCATGTACATTGACGGAGGTTTCGCTTCGGAAATCCTATATGAACACTGTTTTGAAAGGCTCCGACACACTTTTTGTACTAACACCGTAAATGAGTTGGTTTCACACAAATATATCAGTATATCGACACTTCAAATTCTCATACCAGAGCTCTTTTCTTTTTAAATCATGTAACATCATACAACTCAATGGAATAAGCATCCCCACAAAAAGCTCGTAAGTATCTTGAGGAAACAAATATCAATCTTCAATTGATTCAACCCAACAATATGTCCACAGTTCATCGTGTTTTTAACCAAACTAATGGTTCTAGCAACCATTTGAGAAATGTGGGATTTGATCCAGGAGCAGCGCCGCCTTTCTGCAATGACAGCCGTGAGCGCATAATATGAGGAGAAAATACAGAAGGGGATTAAATTAAACTGAAGCACAGAATAAACCTGAATTTCACAACTTGTCCAATAAATGTAGTTTCGAGTACATCAGAAAAGACCTCTAGTGCTTGTTGTTTGCGTTCATTTTATCTAGCTATGTTACGGAGTATTTATCTTTGAACGAATGGCATGGTAAGTTTTTTGATAAGTACTCGGAGCTTATATTTTTTTGTTTTTCGTTCAACTTATCAGTGGCAATTTACAAAATTTCAAGCTCTTATGTCTATTGTATGTGGAGTTTGGTTGATAAAGATCGAAAGAAAAGCTAAAAGATCGAATAATAATTCTCACCATTCGTTTTTTCATCAAAACGATAAAATAAACTTTCATGCCCGTTTTAAAACTAAATATCTCATGAACAATTAATCTTTAGACGAAACTAATCATACCATCACGACAAGCATAAAATTACCTTTAATTTGATATCTCACATCATATCTTTCGTGAAATTTTTTCCGACTTTTTGTGGGTTTAGGTTCTGGTTAGGGTTTAGGTTTTAGGGTTTAGGGTTTGACTTTTTGGGTTATGCTTTTTAGGGTTAAGGGTTTAGGTTTCTTAGGGTTTAGCGGATAGGGTTTAGGTTTTTGGTTAGCGGTTAGCGTTTAGGGTTTAGGTTTTAGGGTTTAGGGTTTTAGGGTTTAGGGTTTTAGGGTTTAGGGTTTTTAGGGTTTGGGGTTAGGGTTTTAGGGTTTAGGGTTTATAGTTTAGGGGTTGTGTTAACACAAAGAGTACTTTTAAATTTTTATTTATAGTGTAATATCGAAACCCGCAAAAACGATAAAATTAAGTTAAGTCAAAGTATCTTATATTGGATCTATAGAAGATAATTTTATTCATGTGATGGTATAATTAGTTTATCTAACTATTAGCGGTTTATAAGATATTTACTTTTTAAATATAAAGGTGAAAGTGAGTTTAATTAATTTGATCAAAATGAGTGGTTGAGATTGATCCAATTGATCTTTAGTTTTATGTGATCTTTATTGATCTCACCCATTGTATGTGTTCCAGAGTATGGATCGAATGAGAAATAAAATTAAAATGAGAAGGATGAGAAACCAAGCCACACATTTTAGATGCGCTCTCAAAAGTAGATCGTCTCCTTTTAAATTCTTTTTTTATTTAAAATGTGTGGCTACAAATATTTCATTATTACCATTTTATTTTTGTGTTCCTAAACATAGTTTTAAAAGGTTTGGCCAAGACACCAACTTTAGAAAATAAATTTTGAAACTAGTAATCACCAACCATTTTAGTTTAATATTTTAACAAGCGCATGATTCTGATGAACGATTGAATTTGACGGTATTGTTTGGTCCGGTTTCTGATTCTCTGTGGCGAGTACGTTGCCGAGTGTTTAGGGTTTAAAACATGAAAATGCACCTGTAACCCAAACTAATTATAATTGGCATTAGGAGTAGCATCAGCCCATTGTCATTGTGTGCCTTTGTGGAACGGATAACGGAACATAGCAGTTTCTTATTTGCGTACACCGGGTTAACAGAGTTGCCCAATATAACCATCCGGTAATTCTACATATTGGGTCGACTTATATAATGGTATAAAAGATTAGAGTGTAAAAAGTGTCGTTGCAAAGCGCTAAAACAAAAGTTAGATCAAGCACATCAACTAGCAAACAACTTTACAATCACTTTAATTCACACTTTATATGGATGAATATATTTTGAAAACACAATTCCGGAAAATGAAACTTGGACAACCATGAAGAAAAATACATGTTTTTATATAGAGAATGCTGATAAAACGACCAAGCACATGAGAACGACAACCGTTATAAAAGATGCCACCACTGCACCACTGACTTCTTGACAGAAATCGTTGAACTGTTGGCATATTGCTGGCCAGTTTGCATCCGAGTTACCCTTATGAGCCAAGTAGACTATAGATGCAGCACCACCGGCTGCAGCTGTAGTCAAAGCAACCGCAACCTATAGTAAAACCATAGAGATCATGTTAGTAGTGAGTATATATATATATGCACAACCACCAAAATAAGGGACGGAACCCGCGGTGTCACGGACCCCAATATAAATTTGTTTCGTGGTGTTAATTTTTGTAAAAATACTTAATTTTCTTAAATTCACCCGGTCTCAATGCATTGTGTTTCTAGTTATTGTTTAATTAGTCCATTAATAGGTGAAAAGTAAACTTATTGTTAAATTTTTTCTTATGCTACACTTAAAAAAAATTGTGCACCCGTCACTTTTAGTTCTGGTTCTGTCCGTGATCAAAATGGTAATACATTAAGTAGGCGTTACACTTGATATGTATTCAGATATGCATTTTCGATCTTGGTCACTTGATGCATATAGTCATATAGAGATTAATATGGGACATGTAAAATGAAGAATGCTAGAAAATGATTCAAATGAATAAGACTATATTATCAAAGTCATCTTACGATGTCTAGGAACATGAGGAGGACCCTTGGAGCCACCAAATGTGGGCGAACAATGCATACGATAGCAATGGGGATCGAGAGAGCTAGGTAGGCAGCAGTGATGGAGTTAGCAACCACGAAAAACCTGTTATACAAAAATAGCTTAATATGCCTTTTTTTTTTAGAAAAAAAATAACAATACTTATCATGTTACTATTGAGTCTAAACAAATGACCATATATAGCTTCATAGACTCATTTAAATATTTTCGACTTATGTAAAGCCAGTGCTTGTTATAGACACTAACAACGTAGGCACGTTTTATTTAGTTGAAATGAAAGTTTATGCGAGGGGTTATGACTTACGTGAAAGCAGGTAGATCATCAAACTCGGCTTTAAACTGAAAGAACTGAGTGAAGAAAGGGAGAGTTTGATCAGTGGACCCCATGGCTATCGCGGCTCCTAAAGCAGCCGCAATACCAACTAGCCTAAGAACCACATCAAATACGGCCAACCTCTTTGTACCCTCCTTTGGACCCTTTAGAGCCTTTTGAACCAGTGTTGGTTTGACACCACTTGAGGGTGGTGGTGGAGCCAAGAGCGGCGCCTTTCCCTTCCTTTCCTTGGGTGTCTCAGTAATGTTGACTGCGGTCGAATCACCTTCCATTTTGGAGAAAGAAAGAGGTCGAAAACGAGATGTAAGTGGTGATCTAAAGAGGCAGAGAGAGCAAGATTGAGAAGTTGAAAGGTGGTGAGGAAACTGGTGAATGAAAGAATGTATATATAGAAGATAGAAATGTATGAAGAGTTGGTTAAACAATTCATGAAGGATGTATAATGAAGTTGATGAGAATAGGGAGTTGTTGGTTTTTTCTTAATATGATTTTATAATGCTAGTACGAGAATATAATTTTGATGATAATCTTAGGGGGTGTTTGGTTACCGTAATCCTAAGTAATTGGATGTAATTGTAATTTGATTACATTCGTGAGTCTGTTTGGTTCACGAGAATGAAGGAATGTAATTGATTACATTCGTGAAATTTTTGGTTTGCGTTGTAATTGTAATTGATCATTCCAATTACATCCAGGAGGAATTGATTACATAGGATGTTGGATGGAAAGTTTTGAATTACGTTGTAATTAATTTTATATTTATTATTATTATTATTATTATTATTATTATTATTATTATTATTATTATTATTATATAAATACTAAAATAATAAAATTTATATAATAATAAAAGTAATAATAATAATAACTATTATTATTATAATTATAATAATTTTATATATTTATTTACTTTAATAATAATAATTAAACTAATAAATAATAATAATAATAATAATAATAATAATAATAATAATAATAAAATAATAATAATAATAATAATATAATAATAATAAAAATAATAATAATAAATTAATAATAATAATAATTAATTATATTAAAATAATTATAATAAAAATAATAATAATAAAATAAAAATAATAATAATAATAATAATATAATAAAATAATAATAATAATAATAATAATAATAAATAATAATAATTATAAAATAATAAAATATAATATTAATAATAATAATAAAATAATAATAATAAATGATAATTAATAATTAATAGTAATAATATTAAAAATAAATAATAATAATAATAATAATAATAATAATAATAATAATAATAATAATAATAATAATATTATTATTATTATTATTTATTATTATTATTACTATTATATTAATTAACAATAATAATTAATATATAATAATAATAATAATAATAATAATAATAATAATGTATTATTATTATTTTATTATTATTTTAATATTATTATTATTAATTGTTAATTATCATTTTTATTATTATTATTATTATTATTATATTATTATTATTATTATTATTATTATTATATTATTATTATTTTATTTTATTATTAATATTATATTATTATTATTATTATTATTATTATTATTATTATTATTATTATTATTATTATTCTTTATTATTATATTTTATTATTAATATTCTTTTTATTATTATTTTATTATTATTATTATTATTATTACTATTATTTATTTTAATATTATTATTATTACTATTATTATATTATTATTTTATTATTATTATTATTATTATTATTATTATTATTGTTATTATATTAACTTTTTAAGTTTTATAAAAAAATTGAATTACATTACGTCTTGGTAACCAAACACACGTTAGCGATTTCATCAATTACTGATTCTGATACATTCTGATTACAACATTCCAATTCTTTAAATTACAATTACATCAAATTACAATTCCTTCCAAAGATTTAAATTCTTCAAAAACGTTACGTGACCAAACGCCCTTATAGTTTTTATTAATAGATTTTTGAACACATGTATCTCTAAACAGTAACATCTGAGAACATTTGGTAACACCATTTTTTCCAATGTTATAAATAGCGTGAGATTTGGCGTGACGGCAAAGCTAAACCTCACGCTTTAAGAGTCATGGCGAACATGATAGTTTTTAAAACGTGACTTAAAACGACACAAAATATTTATTAGTTTATATATTTGTATCATATTTCATATATATCGAGTTTACAAAAAGTGTTATATATAAGAAATAAAAACTATCACTGCATATATTCTCCATTTCTTTCAAAAAAACCCCAATACCATACCCTTACAAACGCCTCAAAAAAGATGTGACGACTCGCGTCGTATTACGCTTTTCTACGCCTCTTATTAGCGGCATTTCGACGCGCCTTTTAAAACCCTGATTTTTACCATCTAATCTTCCGACATTGTTTAGCACAAGAATACACTCATATCTATTTTGGGCTGGCATTAACCTTTCATGGTAAAAAATGCCTTCCTACTTACTCTTGCATAGCCCTATTAGATACCAAGTTTGTATAGATCGACTATGTTTAATGCATACATCTTTTCTCGAATGGCAATTGATTAAAACTAGCAAGATTTTTCTAATTTCTTGGTCATGTACATTAAGAAAATGCTCTTCAATGTTAGTCGTCTGATAGTAATCGAATTTATTTTGGGACAATTCGACAGGTGTATATCAATTTAAATCGGATATCAACATGCCAAAGTAATTAACGATTTATTTTAATATATTCTGATAATTAATAGATAAAGCTAATAAATTAAAATGATCTTAGGTATATAAATAAGATCTATATTAATAGAAGTTTAAATGAAGTGTAATAGTTTTTGCTATATACGTATGTACAACGGGAAAGTCAACTAAATAACAAAGTTCAATTTTCAAATTCAGTCAACCAAACAACCAGAGTTTCTCCTACTCCACCAGCTTACCTTAATGCCCACCTAAACCCCTATTGGGTTTTGTTTATGTATTTTCCTAATGTAATGTATATATAAGACATTGTTCTAATACAATGTGTCTTTTCACGGACAGACTAAATATTAATGAAATAATAATAAAAGTCATAAAAGAAGACTTGATGTAGTGTTGTCCATCTTTAAAAACCCTATAAATCATACCAGATGAAATTAAGCTCTATGTACCTCATCCAACTATAGAAACGTTAACAGATGTCACAAATATTTTCTATTTCGAGACATTAATACCAAATTCGCATAAAAGCATAAAGGGAGAAGCAATACAATGTTACGTTTTCTCCAGGTTAATTTTCTTATAATTTGGTCGGCTAAAAAGTTTATGTTTTTGTTGTGATCACAAACAGAATTATATGGAATACCTTATTCTTCGATTTAATAGATCATCAGATCCTTAACATTTAAACTAAGAACACAAATGACATATCAGAAAACCACATGCTCAATCGGTTTAGACACCAATACAACTTGCACAAGTAAAGAGTCATATATTCATATATGATATATCCAAAAGCGCACCATTTAGATTGATTTGTTTCAAACGCCTAAAACATATATTAAACATTCTCAAAAACAGATAAACGGATCTAGCTCTCAATACGACATAGCAAAATTTAACACAAGAACCTGAAACAAGCATTCAACTTAGTAACCGCCCTTGAGATCGTTGACGACATCATATGGAATGGGGGTTACTGTCTCTAGAGTAGTGCCTTCAACCATGAATCCAGGTTTGGGTCCCAAGGGTTGTCTTTTGGTACTGATCACCTCACCTCTAGCCTTGGCTTCGGCCTTTAGTTGATCGTTCTTCTTAACTCTATGTTTGAACTCTTCTGTGCACCTAGAAGGCATCACATGCTCCACACGAACATGAATCCTTTTCTTGATGATTCTGTTACCAACCTGACACAAATAAACATGACAGGCATGTTAATACTATATTTCATGAGAGCAGTACTTGAAACTTTTTACACAGCCGTTACAACGATCAATAAAAATGATACAGGTTGACTTGATCATACTTGTTTCTTGCTTCTTAAGAATTCAGAAAACAAAAGAAGGCGTACAAAAGTGTCAAGAAAATGTCCATTGTTTGTTATTGACATAAACATCAACTATAAAATAGAAACGAACTTCACGATTATAGAGCGATAACATAAATAATTAACAAATTGTCCTTTTGAGTAGTCACACTTTTTCTGAAATCGTCCCTCTCAAACACTATTGCAAATTTGCAATAATGGTCGCTAAAAAGGCATCTTTGTAGCTAAAAAGGTCACTCCTAAATTTATTTTACACAAAAATGACCATATTACCCTTTTGAAACACAGCCCAAACACCCCCAAATTATATCTTTCCCTTATACTTTAGAATCCAAACACCCCAATTCACCTCATTATATTATATTCATCTTCAAACTGTCACCCCATAACCGATCAGATACACACAACACCACGATGAACCCACCCACAAACGTTATGCCAAGTACCCAACAAACTGTCATCTAGGATAAATGCCATTTAAATACAAGAGAATAAATGCCATTTAAAAACAAGATGAGATGATGAACACCATTAGGCGCTAAGCGTTCCCTTTCAATAACCATTGATGTGAATAATTTACAAGAAGGACGATTACAGCATATTCGACTAAATCATGACCATTTTAGTAATTTACTTATAAAAGTATAATAAACTACTAGCAGAAACATTATAACACCAATTTTTTAATGATGTGTGAGATATTTGACTAGAGACAATAAAGCATGAACTCAAATCTCAAGAGAGCCATAAGAATTTGTAAATACAAGTAACACAGCATGCATGCTATATAACTTATTAAGCAAAAACTAATATATAAGAACAAACATACACTAATCACTCTCTCTCTTTTAAAGGGTGTTTAACCACTGAAAGCAACTGAGTAATTACTATCTAATTGAGTAATTATTGCATTCTCATGTCACATCTAATCCAATTCTTGCATTCTGGTATACTTAAGTAGTAAACTAATTCTAATTACTTAGGGTCAACTAATCAGTCTTTGATAAACCAACTGAAACAAAACTTATTCTGGCCATCTGATTATTTACAGACCATTTTAAATGTAAATCCTCAAAAAGCTAGAATTTGCCAAATACGCATGCAGAGTTTGGATAGAGCTCATTATCATATTCATAATCATCATTTGTGCTAGTTAAACCAAACTCTTACAAAAAAAAGCCACTACAAAAACACATAGAACAATCATACACATATATAACTTTGAAGTAGAAGAGTTCTATCCGCAAACGTAAAAGCTACTGGTCAAGACGATGATTTCCATAAGCATCATTTAATTATAAAACTATTCAGATACAATTGCAAGTTCATCGCGTAACTTGAATTACCAAAGATTTCTATCAATGTTACTAACTAAAATGCAGCAAATTCAATCAACATATCTGGCATCGAAATCCCAAACTATCAGCATTTTGAACCCAAAAATCATCATTACGTAGTAAATGATTACAATCATAAGCTTCCATCCACAAATCCAATATTAATAATGACCTATACCAGTCACATTTCATCATTTTTCTTTACAAAAAATGCCAATAAACTATTACTAGTTACATCAGACGCAACAATAAAAATTAACGTCAGCATCAAAACACCAAGAACCAGCATACTTGAAACCGCAAAATCATAAATCCAAGAAATGAGCTATAAACCAAAAGGTGTCCGGATAATAAACTCATTTCTTACAGCTTAAAAGCTTATAGCTCAAGTTAACAATCTCAAATAAACGAGCTTATCAACTTTTCAATAAGCTAATCCAAACACCCCTGTTTCTATAATCTAAGTTAAATCATAACATAAATATATTCCACAACATTATACAAACATAAACCATGTAAGAAGCATGAAATCAAAATGATTAAAAAAAAAGTAAACCTGTTTGTTCATTTCAACACCAACAGCACGTTTAGTAACATTCCAAATCTGACCAGTTCTTCCATGATAAAACTTATGTGGCATACCTTTATGCACAGCACCATTTACTTTAATATCAACATAATCACCAACATGGTATGTTCTTAAATATGTTGACAAATGAATTGTTCCCTTCTTTCTAAACCCTCTTGCGAAGAGATCCCTTGTTCTTGATCGTAACCCATGTCCTGCCGGCATGTTTGGTGCTGTGTGGTGGACTGATGGTGATCGGTGAAACCCTGGTTTTCAAGGGTTTGAGAGGTGTAATATGGGTTTTTGGTCTATTGGGCTTGTTATTGGGTTTATTGGGCTATATTATGATCTTTCACTTTTTTTTTTTTTTTTTTTTTTTTCTTCCTTCTTTCTGATTTTGGTTTTTTATGAAGGAGAGTTGAGTCGAGAAAAGTTGATGTAGATCTAATATTTTTTAAACATTTAATGAATCTATACTAATCATTTATTTTTTTCATCAAATTAAAAAAACTCATTTTCATTTTAAAAAAAAAATAAAAAATAAATAAATGTCGTTACACAAAACGAATTATACTATTGCGACGAGAATTAAATAATCTTTCTATAGAGGAGTACTTTTATATACTTTCGAATTTTTTTTTCAATAACGTCTAAAAAATTACATGTGATTTTTTCCGACGTAAATGAAAAAAAATCAAAAAATCAACCACGATCAGTATATCGTCTTGCGTCTCACTAAAAATAAAAAAAAATCTCGTCGCGATGGTGTATATTTCGTCGCTTAACGATTTACCGTTTGCAAGATATTTTATTTTTTAAAAAGAGTAAAAGTAGTTTTTTATTAATTTTGATGAAAAATAGATGACTGTGATTGGTTCATTTGATATATAAAGAATATGATATATATATTGATCTCGACTCTAGTTGAGTCGGGTAACAGGTCTAGATAGGTTTGTGTTTAACGGGTCCGAGTCTAAATTAGTCTTCGGAAGACATGACTTTAAATGGATTCGGGTTTAGACGGGTCTTGGTCGGGTTGACTTGTCAATTTTCAAAGGGTTAATATCTGAAAATGTTCTAAACTTTCAAAATATTTGTCACAAGTCACTAATGTTTGTGATACATCATCTAGGTCACTATATCTTCACGGGTTTTCACATATATTACTAAACCTTTTATAAGTGTCTTTTCAGTCACTTCGAAGGATTAGTAGAACTTTGCGCATCGTTCTAAACCTATCAAACAAGTCACTAAACTTTCTGAAAAATTTGTCTTAAGTCATTAATGTTTCATTCTTGTCATCTAAGGTCTAAACTTTCTAAAAATTTGTCCTAAGTCATGAATAAAAATTTGTCCTAAGTCGCGAGTTGTGGCGTATTCTTGAACCTTTAAAATTTTCGTTTATACACCTTTTATATGTTTTAATTCGTTTTATTCGTTTTATCGTTTTTGTTTGTTTTACGCTTTTGTCCGTTTTATCTTTTTCGTCCGTTTTGTCCCATTTTCGTCCGTTTTATGTTTCATCCGTTTTATCGTTTTGTCCGTTTTATATGGTTTTGTACATTTTTATCGTTTTATTCTTTTCATCCGATTTTATCGTTTTAAATACATTTTTCGCCGTCCATTTTTCTTATGTTTTGCCGTTTTCTATGTTTCATTCGTTTCGTCCCTTTTTATGTTTGAAAACATAAGAAAATGGCGGCGTAAAAAACAGACAACGTATAAAACGGATGAAAGCGAATAAAACGGATGAAAACAAAAATATAAATAATGTATAAAACCATATAAAGCGGACAAAACGTAAAACGGATAACATAAAAGCTATATAAACGGACGTAAAAATGGGACAAACCACGACAACGATAAAAGCGACAAAACGTAAAACAAAAGCGTATAAAAGCGAATGAAATGAATAAAAGCATATAAAGGTGTATAAAATCGTATAAAGCGTATAATTTTAAAGGTTCGATGGATGTCTGCAATTCGTGTTTAGACAAAATTTTCATTAGTGACTTAGGACAATTTTTCAGTTGTCATGACTAGATAACGAATAACGATTGTGACTTGAGACAAATTTTCGCAAAGTTTAAGACCTTAGATTATGGAATGAAACATCGGTGTGTATACCGTCGACATTTAACCCAAGCAATGATGGGTCGTCTCACTATTGGTATCCAGAGATAACAGGTTCGTAAAGTATAACCTGGGATGACGGAAGATAAGCATTAGTGACTTGGGACAAATATTTTTGAAAGTTTAGTAACTTTTGTATATTAACCCTTTCAAAATAAATAAATAAATAAATAAAATTTAAAAATAATAATAATTAATTTAAAAAAAAAAAAACACTAAATGACGAAGAACGGGTCTAAAGAGAAGAATTATTGAAATAAAAAAATAATAATAAATTAGCCACATATTTCAAATAAGAAAAAAAAAAATAATGAGGAGTTAAATCTACTTTGTAAGTCATGTCAATTTATGATTATAATTTCTTACCGTTTTCTTATCTTAATTAATTTCTCATTTGATTTTAAGTTATAAATGATATATTAAATACAATTTTTTTTAATCAATTAAGCTACATGTTGTTTAAGAGCCATTGTGCTTAGATCTACGTAAGAATGTTATTGTCCCCTTCACGAAAAGTCATGATCCTTTGCAAATAGAAGGAAAAAACTCATTCATGACATGTGTTCTTATTAACACTCTTTTTTGTTTTTGCTTATATTCTTCCTTTCCAGCTATCTTTTACCCCTAATTTTATATCCTTCACAATTTCTTTTTCTAAATTCAGTTACAAATCATTCAGAATCTCAAAATCACGTATCGATGGTGTTGTTTAGGGATGTGAGTGATGTGATTTTGGTTTTTTGTGAGTTGTTGTCTTTAGTAGCTCAACCAACTACTTAGGTTCAAGAAGTAATGTTCATCGTAAAAATGTTTGTTATGTTCATTAATCTATGTGCTTCGATACAAAATGTGTGTATTTATATTTATTAATCTATGTTTATCAATACAAAATATTTACCAATTATTTTTATTTTTATCAATCTAAGTTCATCAATAATCTGCCTAAAAATTTCTTAAATACCAATTTTTCGTCGATAATGGTTTGAATATTCATCAAATCATTGTCTCTATGTTCACATATCTTGATGTTCATCATAACTTGTGGATCGTGGGCTGAAAGGAAAATGGGGGGAACGGAAGAGACATGTGTCACTCCCTGATGACTTTTAAAACTATTAAGGGGAAACCAACTTTCTATTTAATCATTTACCTCATCACCAAACTACCCTCTTCATATAAGGTTGGTTCAAATAATTCTAACTCACTCTTCATTTTTACCCATTATCAATCTTTTTTTTAACACATCAAGAAAAGTTCAGTTGTTTCCTCTAAAGCGTTTCGATATGAGATAAAGTTCATAGCCTACTTCATAAATATTCTCCCCTTGTTAGGATCACGAGTATATGCTGAGGAAATATGTGTTTAAAGATTAGCAACCAAGTTGCGGGCACTATTGTCGTTTTAATATTACTAAATGGTGGTGATTTGTTCATTCTCCTTATTATACTAAAGCTGTGAGCATACTGAAGTTTAATGATACCACATATACATGATTATTAGCATTCGTTTTATTTCAGGAGGGTTTTATAATTATTTTGTTCTAATTTGTTCATAACGAGTAGCTGTTTATATGTTTTACTCATGTAAAACATTTCAACGTAACTTGGAACTATTGATGGAAAACCAATGGTCTTCTTAATAATTTGAGGTTAATTTCAATCTTATACAGAAAGAATGTCGACTTTGTACTTTCGAAGCTAGATTTGAGGTTTCAATATTTTCAAAAATAATTTAAACTTTGAGATGTCAGATAGAAAGTTTTCAACTCTAAACTTTGACTTTCTTTTATGTCTTAATTAACGGTGTTATCAAACAAAACTTAAAACATTTTTTTCCGGTAGAGGGCTACCTAATAACTAAAGTAATAAGACAAGGTGAGCATGAAACACCTTTTATATCCTCAAGAATAACTGAACCAGGATCAATCATTCTTCTTGCGCATAACCATGATTTTCCAACCAATGATCCGCTCTATCAGCTTCCCGATAACAATGCTTAAGTGTTACATCATAATCTGAACTTTTTAGTCGATCACAACATTTTTGAACATTGTAGAAATTCAGAGTTGTGATGGACAATGTCACCCTCCATTAAACGAATCAGCACTTGAGAGTCCACCTTAACTGCTAACTTTCTAATGCCAACGTTTGTAGCCATGAATATGCATCATAGAAGGGCTAATGTTACACCATGAAACCCGATAAGGCACTTTTATATTATAATGTCATTTTATTAGTTTGATTACTATAAATATATGTTAAAATACCTATTATGATTGTAATTTAGTCATTGAGAAATAAATTAGAAGTCAAACTATAAGTCAAAATGTTAAGTGGATTGGTATACAAAGTTTTATATGGCCAAAACCTTAAGAATGAGATTTGATGCACTATTTCAGCCACAATTCCAATGTTGTACCGGAATTTTGATTAAATATCATTTTCCATAATTCCACCACATTCATGTGACTTGTTTGTGTGTATGGGTCGTGGGTTTTAAGAGAAGAAAAAAGAAGAGAGCAATTTCAAGTGAGAATTGATTGAAAATTTGTTTTGAATTTGAAGTTCTAAGCCTTTAAGCATCATGCCCAAAAGTAAGTGTTTTGAGTTCTTGATATAACATTTTGAGTTAATGTTTCTAAAAGATGAAATTGGGGATTTTGGATAAAAATGGTTTTCAGTTAAAGTGATGGATTAATAAGGTTATAGGATTAAGTCTTTAAAATGGTTTGTAATTAATTAATAATTTTGAGAATTTGCATATGATCATAGTAGATGATCATATGTAATGTAAAGTGTTTGGCAAAATGGATAAGTAAGGTTTTAGCCATTTTTGTTATTGTATTGAAGAAATGCTAAATATCATTACTGATACTTGTTTAGGAATCAAGTGAATTTGGTGATTGGCTTTGAGATAGTATACCAGCGGTTTGAGATAAATAATATGGTCATAACTCATGTTCTGACTTTATCATAACGATGTTTATGATAATTGATGTGTTATAGTGTATAAGAAGCGTTATAGTTAGCTTGGATTCAATGCTAGTGTTATAGTTAGTTAGTCAATCAACTAACTAAGATACGTTATAGTTCTAACCGTCGATTGAATGATTGTTATAGTTTCTTCCCTATCGTGTTATAGCCTAGTTAGTTGCTTATCTAATTAAGGTTTATGATAATCCAAGGTAATGGATTATGTGTTATAATTTTTATGTCATTTACGTAATGCTTATATTTTTAGATGATTATGTTTTGTAGGTTCATGTGGATTGGACAAGGGTAAGGAGAAGGCTTAAGGTTGGAAGTTCATGTAGTACAGTTACTTGCTCGTTTTGTGCTAGTAAGAAAGTAATAATCTTGCAACCATATTTGATCAAGTTTTAACTCCCCCAAAAGTAAAGTAAAGTGTCGTAATATGGTACTCGAACAATTTCCAAGTTCAAATTTTTGGTTGGTCATGTAAATGAATATGGTAAGTGTAAGTTATGTAATTGATGTAAAAAGGGATGTTTGGCATACCACCCAAATTTTGGTATTTCAAACTTCCACGCATATTTAATGTCAACACTTTGCATAATCATAAAATATTTGACGATCAAAACATGTTTGAGAGTTTCGCGAGTCTTGTAAATAAGTTTTTTGAAAAAAGTAGCAAGTGCAGGTCAGGTTCTCAAAACCGACAATTTGGATTGATGACCATCGATTTTGGAGATGGTCAAAACTCTTTTTTTTTGAAAGATGAACTTCATTAAACCAAACAAACCCACCCGAAGACCGGGCGGCACACAAACAGACAACGACTACACTATCTCAAATTTACACCAATCCGACCAAGACAACCTATACAACTTTGCACGAGATCTAGCCCAAAGGAATCAATGGACTCAATCTCACTAAAGACCTCTTCAATCTTCATTATTTTGCCTTCAAACTTCAACTTGTTTCTAGCTCTCCAAATAGCCCAACACTAAGATAAACAATACCTTGGAAAACCTTTTTCGCTTTACCTTTCAAACCCACATGTTCATGCACCTCAACAAGATCCCCTGAAAGAAAACAAAAGCGTTGAACCCGAGTCCAATTGCAAATATGATCCCACTTTCCAGCATGGCCATCCCGTGGTAAACAAATGTTCAACCGACTCGAGATCTTCACCACATAAAGAGCATAAACCTTGACACCCGCCATGTTCCTTCTTCTAAGGGCATCCGACGTAGGCACCTTAGACATCTCCGCTTGCCACATAAAAACATTGCACTTAGCCGGGATCCATTTGCACCACTTGAGCCCATAATTATTGCTATAGTCCGCCTCACTATACATCAATCTCCTAACTGACCTCACATTGAACTTCCCCGTCTTATCACCAAGCCAAAACCAACTGTCCCTCCTCCCATTCATCTCCATCGATTCCACTACATTAACCAAAAATCCACTCCGCCATTTCACACATGTAGCAGGCATACTAGACCAACTCCATAATTCGATGCCCCGAACAACTCTTCACCTTGCATTTTTATCTTTTCGAGTCTAAGCATTCGGGCAAAGGTCTTTCAATGGCTCATTACAAACCCATGGATCCAACGAAGCAACGGACTCCCCATCCCAGCGACACCTTTAAAGAACCTCCTAATGGGCATATTAGAGATAACTGTTCTCGATAAGACCTTAGCGATGTTATTCCAAACCCCACCCAAGGCCTTGTTCGATGGAATGAAGTCCCAACATCTACCAGTACTATGCAAAGCCTCGATCACTTTAGACCGGAGACTATGCTTCTCCGCTTTAAATCTCCATCCCCATTTAGACGAAGAGCAATATTACTAACGGCGAGTTTGCAAATCTGAGACCCCCCTTCTTAGGAATAGCGACACGGTCCCAAGCAACCCAATGAATTTTAGACACATCCTCGATCCCCCAAAAACCTTTTCATCATCGCTTCAAGATCGTTAATGACCTTACGGTAGCCGGTAAATGGAAAAGTAATAGCAGGGAAGACTTTCAAGCACCGATTTGATCAGAACCATTCTTCCTCCAATTGAGAGACACGGCGCCTTCCATTTAGAAAGTCTAGCTTCGAACACATCATAAACAGGCTTCCAGTTGCATACCCTGTTCATGTTCGCCCCCACTACCAACCCCAAGTACTTAAAAGGGACCGTACTCACCTTACAACCTAACGAAGTAGCTTCCTCCTCCACCTCCTCCATATTCACCCCAATCCCAAACACATTCGATTTCGAGATATTAATTTTAAGACCAGAGCATATATGAAAGCATCTAAGCACTCTCACCACATTATTAATACCATCATGATCCCACTTCCCAAGAATAATAGCGTCATCCGCATAAAAAAGATGAAAGATATTGCTCCGGTTAATATCTCGTTTAGATGCTTTCATATATGCTCTGGTCTTACATCCTAAATTATTATAAGTTTTGTAGATGTAAGTAATACCATCATGATCCCACTTCCCAAGAATAATAGCGTCATCCGCATTCAAATATTTTACTTATTTATTTTACTTATAATAATTAACATCTACAAATAAATTACTTTGACCATACATTTCCATTTTAGCCGTTTTCGATAAAGATATTGCTTTCTTGTCCTAGCAAGCTGCGGAGTAGTTGATATCAAGGTTGTCAAGATCGGGATCCTATCTAGGATCGTTTTCGTCTTTGCAAGATCGTGATCATAAGATCGGATCGGGATCTTAAGATCCTACTCTAATGTTATTCTTAATACTTTATGTAATTTTATACAAATCTACAATTTCTAATACATTATAACCATAAAATACTATGAATGTTTCATATAAATGTTGTCCTAAATTATGATTATAAAATGCTAAAAAAGATTAACATGTTGTTTTTTTGAATTCTACAAACAAACAATCCATAAATTTGTAGTTTTTTAGTTTGTAATCCGAGAAAAGTAAGATCGAATTGGATTAGATCGTAAGATCGTATGGTCGAATCGGGATCCTATAAGATCTTAAGCTTGCAAAGATCCTATGTAGGATCCGGATCGTTTTAACTGCGATGTCGTAAAATCGTAAGATCCCAAGATCGGGATCGGGATCACGACAACCATGGTTGATATAACTTGTGCATGTGAGATTTAGACATTATTAATTTTTAAAATTGTTACTTTATATGTATTATAGAGGTGACTTTATTTTCTTCTTAAAATCCACGCTTACTAGGGATAAATCCCACCATCCATTTAGTATAATCTAATGGTGGGGATTAACCAAATTTAATACTTAAATCTAAGTCCATGTTTTTTTATTGTCTTTTGTCTTTCTTTTATTAACCTTTTTTTTTTTTGGTCTTTTTTTTTTTATTAATTTCCGTTTTTAATGAATTAACGTTTTTTTTTTTTTTTTTTTTTTTTAATTTGCGTTATTCACGTTTATTTTTCGCTTTCATCGTTTCCTCTGTTTCATACGTTTCGTCCGTTTTCATCTGTTTCATCCGTTTCATACGTTTTGTCCGTTTTAAACATTTCGTCCGTTTTAAGGCGTTTTATCGCTTTTCATTCATTTTATCGTTTTTTTCCGTTTTAGGCGTTTTCATACTGTTTTCATCACGTTTTCGTCGGTTTTTGTTGTTTTTTATACGTTTCGTCTATTTTCATACGTTTTCATACTTATTATTAAACTCTATTATATTACATGTATAATATCAATTGTGATATTTTATAAAAAAGTTAATGTCTAATATCACTTGTAATATTTCATAAACAAACAAGCATGTTTTTTAACCTTTAATATCAACGAGATATTTCGTTGCTTCAGTATATTTTTATATATTATCACCTATGTGTTTTCTAATATTTTTATAATTTTCGATTACATGATAGTTTTGTCTTTTTCGTATGACAAGTGATATATTTTTTAATGCAACAGGTGTTATCTATCACTTGTACTCTTAGTAGAAATAAAATAGTTAAAGTCTCTTTAGGTGAATTCTTATTTTGTTCAAAAAATGCTAATTTAGTGCAACACTTGTTTGAATTTGAGAATATTTCAAATCTCTATTTTCATAGTTTGCTTCATTTTATTCATTTGATATTTTTAAGTGGACTTATTATCTCTTGTGATATAACAACGTAAGGAAGATGAAGAGTATTACATTCTTCATCATGTATGTGTTATCAATTTTGATACTCAACTAAGAATGTGAAATATTACATTCTTACCAAATGTGTTAAAATTTAGTATTTTACCAAGTATATATGAAAGAAATAATAATATACATCACTTATTATATGTGTAAAGGGTTTAGGTATGGTGTATTCTGCAAAACGTTTAAGACAAAGGTGTGGGTGAAGTCCTACAACCGGCCCGTTACATGGGCGAATAAGAGCGCACCGTAGTGCAACAAACCACACTATCATGAGAATGACAAGCCAAACTCATGAACAAGCTTCAACAAGCTACTAACCAAAAAAAAAAAAAAAAAAAAAAAAAAAAAAAGGTGATAATTTTGTTCATTTTTTATTTGTGTTTTTGAAAATATTTAGGAAGATTTTGTGTTTTATGATAATATGAAAATATTAAAAAGGTGTTTAAGCGAAAAAGAGATGTTATAATCTTTGGTTAGACTTGTGGTGGCCTTTTCTTTTTAATAGATACGTTATGCGTGTTTTGATAGGTTTTATAGGTTTATAGAGGATTTAAAATATCTATCGTTGAATCAACGAACTAAAAAGTATGGTTGAAGAAAGCACAACAAAGTTAGCAAGCTCAAACACCGTGATTAGGGTGTCGTTAATCCCGACCGACCCGGACCGAACCGAATAAGGATAATCGGGTCGGGTTAATCGGGTCAACATCTAACTTCGGGTCAATCGGGTCAGCCGATTAACCCGACTACTAACTAGGGTCGGTATCGGGTTTAAAATACTTTACTTACTCGGGTTGGTCAACCCGACTAACCCGAGTTAAACTTTTTTTTTTTTTTTTTGTGCGCCCAACTTCAAACTTTCATATCTTATGTATGGTAGGCATATAGTCCATTTATTAAAATTCCAAACATCCTGTTATACAGGCATACATTTTGCAGCCTTTTGAGATGATTATAACTTTTTTTGAGTATAACGAGTTTAAAAAATGTACAAAGTTTCAAGGGCCATTCTTTTGTCTGGTCCAAAAAGAAAATAATCAAGAAACAGAATAGAGCAATCACTAATATATCATATCATTTTGTTATCACATTTGACGAATCAGATATTTTGAGCATATTTTTTTTCTTTCTTTTCGGCGCGTCATTGCATAATTGTGTTTCTGTTCTTTTGCAACTTCTATTGCTGAACTTCACTCTCTAATAATTTTTATCAATCTTGAATTTTGTGATTTGGTAAATAGTGCAGGACCGAACCCGATTAGGCCGACCCGATTTGACCGAACCCGACTAACCCGACCTCAAATAGGGTCGAATGCGATATATTAATTTTAGCCTCGACCGACTTGAACCCGACCCGTTTGACCGAACCCGACCAACCCGACCGAATAACACCCCAACTGTGATATCACGGGTGATATCCTCGCTTTGATATCACGTGATATCGCAAGTGATATCATTGGTGATATCGCGAGTGATATAAACTATGATATCACACATACTACCACCGGTGATATCGCGCGTGATATCGCGGTGATATCGCTGTGTTATCGCGTGATATCGCGTGTGATATCGTGTGATATTAAGTGGTGATATCACCGCGATATCGTGTCATATCACGTGTGTTTGAAACTTCCGGTTTGTTTATAAAGATGTGTCTTTCTTCAACCATACTTCTTTAGTTTCTTGATTACAGTAGCCGCCAGTAAATTTTCAAGTCATTATTCACAGTAAAGAATGAGGTGTCGTTTATTAAGGATTGATTTAAATCATCTTAAGCATTTTCGGCGTCGAATCTTTACTTTTATATGAATTATGCAAACACGAGTAGCGTTCATAAGCGAATGATGCGAATAAATTATTTCGACATTTCTTGATGATCAAAATTCAAAAGCGAGAAGTCATCTCGTGTTTCGGAAGACCCGGCCACACGCATACCGACACCTTGATAGTATTGGTGCGAAATTTATTTTCTAATTTCAAGATAACAATAATACCTTATTAATTAAGCTCGTTAAAACGACTTGAAAATATAAAATTAAAATTTACGGATACCGAAAAATATTATATATAAATAAACATTATCCTTTACGGAACAATTTATCTTGTTTAAGTATCGCAATAGAGTTAATAATAATAACTTTTACTTTCTCAATAGTGAATCTTTTACACCTTTGTTTACTTACACGACAACCCTCACATATATCACATGCATATGTTGGTTTTGCATGTTGGAAAAGGACTTGAGCTTTAGCACTTTGTTTTAACCAAATATGCACACACACTTTACACATTAAGAAAAGCTAGTCAAAATTTTCTTATTTGGTCCCTTTTATTCTTTGCCGAGACTAAGGGCACAACAAACACATAAATACTTGAACAAAAAATGACATTAGCTTAAAATAGACACACATCTCCTTTACACTTTAGAAAGTTAGTCAAACACTACTACCTTTGTTCTTTTTAATGCATTGAATCACTGGCGACAATCACACAATTTCACTTCAACCTTCACAAAAAAATTGTTTCCTTTGGCTATTTGATTCAAGGTCTAAAGTGTGCTTGGGTTGTGTTCATATTAGATTGGTAATTCTTGGGTTCTTATCTACTCGACACATCCATAAAACTATTGTAAGAATCTTTAAAATCTAAACTTTGTGTTTCTTGATTTGAATATGTTCTTAAACCTAGTATGTCGATATATATGTAAATGAGTTAATAATTAAAAAGTTCAATATTGATTCTTAGATATATACAAGTCAACAGTTTCATGGAATCTTTGAAAGAGTAATTTGGTTGAACTTGTGTGACTTTTTTTTTAGAAGCATTAAAACACTAATAAGCACTTGCAAATAAGCTAGTGTATATTTTATAAATCATGCTACTCATATTTAATCTTGTAAGATAATACACATTTTTTTTACCACTAATAAATCATAGGAAAACTTAGATCTACTAAAAACTTAAGTGTTGGCTCAATAAAGAAAAGTGTTTATTTTGCTTACTAGCTTATTAGCTTATCTTATAGATTTACTTAAGCTTATTTGTAAATTATTAGGCTTAGATTGAATCAACCCGATCCTTTTCCTTTGGCGAATAATTTTGGTCCGAGTGAGCCCATTAGGGGTGCTCGGTTTGCTTATTTTCCTTTGAAGTTTAATACTACAGCAGTTTTATATTTTGTATAGGTTCTCTCATTATTTGAATTTACGTAACTAAACTAATATTGTATTAGGGTATTTAGTTAACCAACGTCAAATTAACTACTACCAATGTCCTGTAAATGCATGTGCACCATTCTACTATCTTATTGAAGTTTGTTTTGAAATAATGTTTAGTTACAAGTTTTAACAAATCAGGAAGTTTATAAACTTTATTCCGTAAAACACAATAACTTATTTGAAACCATATTTGGCTTACTTGAAAACACAAATGGATCGGCCTCTTTTGTCTTTTTTTGATATAAAATATACAAAAAGTCTAATTCGCAGCCTCTTTGGCCTATTTTGATATACAATATACAAAAAGTCTAATTCGCGGTCATCTCACTTATTTTAAAGACTATTGGTTAATTAAGTTTATTTGGCATATTTTAACTTATTAAAACCTATATAAATTTACTAAGTGGTTTGACGTTGCTATATAGTTTTACATGAGAAATTTGCAACATATGAGATTTTGGAAAAACTAATACATACAAGCGGCTCATAAACAATTTACGTTAAAGATCTATACTTAGTGAATTTTTACAAAACTAGAATAAAAGATGAAAGCGAACTACTTTCAATTATAGAATAAATCCCACTATCTTTCTTTTCACTAATTAATTAATTAATTAGTTATTATATATATATATATATATATATATATATATATATATATATATATATATATATATATATATATATATATATATATATATATATATATTAACTAACATCATTTATGTATTGTTAAACAACCACTATTATTCACAATACTTAATTTGCGGTTGTTTTTCGTACATCGTTACCGGGATACGTTTGAAACGAGGTTTTATTCGTCATAGGTACTTCTACCTTTATACTTATATATATTTATACACTTTTCCAAGAGCCAATACTTACAAACGTTTATAAAACTATTTTAAACATAAATGCTGCCACACAAGCAACAACGACAACAACCACTTGAAAGTCTTTCTTAAACTTCATCGAGTCTTAAGCCTAGAACTATAAACTAAGACTTTCTATACAAATCTAGGTCGCGTGACGGTACTGCGCACTCATACTAGTTGAATTTACGCTATTTCAAATTTCTTCATTGAGGTGAGTTCATAGCCCCACTTTTACTCTTTTAACTGTTTTATAAACTCCTTGGGGAGAATACATGCTACTCTTTTTTTATGATCACAATTACTTGAAAAGCATTTCTTTGTTCTCTTGATATTATGACTCTGCCTAAGTTGTTTGCCAAAAGACCCTTCATCATGAACCATTAGTCACTGCGGTGGCGCAAATATTGTGGATAGTACTATGGGAATTAACGACCCGACTCGGTTATCGAAAATAGCCGGGCGCACTATATTGAATCTCTTAGGTAATTGGCAATTACCTCTTGGGGGCATATTATTACGATACACTAGTAATTAGGTGTATGCGGTTGAGCCTTGGTGTCATGAGCTTAGTGCAATAATATCAACTATCTTTTATGGGCGTATAACAACGTAGCCCATGGCTTCTTTAAACTTGAAAATCTTGTGATCAAGCGCTTTATTACTCAACCTATGAATTCACTCAACCATTGTGTTGACTTTTAGCATGTATTTTCGGTTGAAAAGGCGATAGCTAACTCTGGGCGCTTGGGCATTGGCATTGCATGGTCATAGATGACTCGATATATGAATTGGGACCACATTTTATTAATGGGCCATTTTTCCAACAAATCAACTTTTGTAAACTCTATTTTACTTCAATAAATGATATCTTTTAAGAAAAATCTTTATTTTTCACTTTGTGTTATGATCGATTGAGTAGCATCCCAAAACCTTTTCTTCCGTTGCAAACCATTTTGGGGTGTTACTGATTAGTATCGAGCCTCGATTATAGAGAACTAGGTATTTTTCAAACCTAGACTATAACCACTTTACAAAAACAACCCTATGACCGACACATGCACGCACGCTTAAGTCGATTGCCTCACTTATGACTTGTTATAGTCATCTTTGATAAGATATGTGTTTTATTCGACAACTTAGTCTCACTATTAGCTATGATTGCTTTACTTATATGTATGTTTACATACTCTTTAGCGCTACGCCTTCTCCCCCATAAATGAAGTATATGTTCAACCTTCCATAATAAACTTTGAAGGCATTAGGACATATTCTTGGTATAACTAAGCTAAGCATTGCAAGATTCATTGAACCTCGGGTGAATATGGCGATCACCTATATTCAACCGGGGGACGATGGGACATAGCTTGATCACCTATGTCGACTAAGAGGTGAATGTTGCAATCTTCGAAAGTAGTTATAATAGTGGTATGTCGATTGACCTCTAATTAACTTCTAAAAGAGTAAAATTTTCATCATAAGAGTTATAAAGGTTTACTCTATACATCACACACCGACGTCATAACATTCTCTCACTACGGTACTTTTTCTCCTAAGTGGAATGCCTTTCTCATTACTACACTCTCTAAACCGACCATTTTACACCACTACCTTACGCCTCGCGTCTACATCTTACTAACAGCGTGCATGGAGATTTGCACGCGATGATGCACACTACCACTTCAGCAAGGACACCACATTGATCCATGTTGAAATGGACCACTACGCCACCCTTCGCGCCTCCGTGCCTCGTTATGTATGAGATTTCTTGACGGATAATACATAGCCGGTGAAATGTTGCGAGTTAACGATTATATTTACCATTTAGATTTTCTTAGCGGATTATGCGCGACTAAATAAGACTTTAATTACCATACGACATTACTCTAAGTTTAGATTATATTTTTGGGTAGCTACAATACCATGTCTTCTGTTTCCCATCCCATCGACTTATCATCTTCATTACGGAATCATTAAACCTCTATTGTTGAATCATTGCAACCCATGTCTCTATCATTCCCTTCCATTATCATTATCTTAAGCGTTGAGATCGAAGTCATCTCGTCATCCATTGCGAAAACAGTGTCACCCCTACCCCAAAGCTCGTACTCAATCGATGAACCGGATTACATCTCTAGCGTTCTAGGAAACAACATACCTTGACATCTACAAAGGAACCCTCGCTAAACATAAATAATAAGCGAACATCTAAAAGCGATCTAAAAACATACCAAGGGTTAGCTTGCAACTCGGGTCACTTTTACGAGAACAAATCCTAATCTTTCACTCATCCCTTTTAAACACCAACTATGCGCCCTAGTACCGTCTTATGAAATAGTAAACTTTGTGCAAACTACTTTCAACTATTTTTCCGATCACTTCACAGTCATTCTACAAAAAGTCTTACTACTGTACCATTAAACCAAAATTTACGACTTTACAAATACTTTATAAACAATAACCTTACTAATACTTTGCAAACTATTAAACCAATTAATTACCTTACTATTATTTTATGAAAGAACAAACATTTCACTAGCAATATGCAAACTATGTTACCTACAAGTTTTATTACAACCTTACGAACTATTTTACCCTTTTAGTGAGCTGTTTTAGCCATTGTCTAATTTAAAACCATAAAACTTAGTATTCTGACCTCACAAACCATTCGCCTTTACTTTACTGATTATTTTATTACCACCCTATAAACCATCTTGATATTAATTGAACTACGAAATCTTCTTCTAATTGACAAACAATAAAGTACTTTCTTATAAGCTATTTTACAAATTATTTCACGAGTTATTTTATAAACTGAATTGTCTTACCAAAATATTTCAACGCCATTGATAAACCGTTTTCTATTACTTTATGATTTGTTTTAAAATCACCTTACCAAGTTGTTTCCTCAATACCAAACCACAAACTATGATTTTTTATAATAAAATTATTTTCTTCTTACAAAATAAAGTGGTTTTACAAACCTTTTCATAAACTTTCTCGCAATTTCCTTATAAACTATTTACTCCTTGAAAAACTTTAAAGGATAACCGATATTTTCTTTTGAAAATAAACCAAATTTTCGGAGTAAAAATAAGCGCTTTGTTTTGAAAACAATAATGAGAAATGCTAAGAAACAAAACTGATTATTCATCTATAAAAGCTAAGGCATTTGAAGTTATTTGAAATTGCGAAACAACTTTTGAATTCACATAAAAACCTCTAACTTGGAACCGAATCCACATTGTCGCTTAAAACTTTATTTAACAAGTTTTCATCACAAAAGATGAGGTTCAACAACTTTCTTTACATACGCCAAGCTCTCTTACGAAATTTTAAAGACTCTCTACATTTTTTTTACATTTAGAACTCATGAGGTTATACACACCCGACCACATTTTCTTTTTGTTTAACGTTTTCACTTTCAAGGAATTCTCTCTAAGTCACAATTGTGTCAACAATAAAACTCGTGGTAATTTTTCTAAAGATTTATTTTAACGAGTCAAAAGTTTTACAGTCAAAACCTTATCAAAACTTCTTATGCTAAGAAATGCCAAAACATCGACTTTTGCGAAATTGTTTTATTTGCATCACGTATAAAAACCGATTTTATAGGATCCATTCGAGGATGCAAATCTCTCACCCAATTTTTAATCCCAAAGAAATTACGCCTCTTGAAATATTCTTTTTATTCAAATGAATTAATCCACATCACGTTTGCAAACAAAACTAGAAAATTTCAAAAATTTCTCTTTGTCACATAAGCGACTAACACAAACTTAACCTCGGGGACGAGGTTCCCTTAAGGGTAGGTCTTGTAGCCACCGTAAATTTCAAGTCATTATTCACACGTAAAGAACGAGGTGTCGTTTATTAAGGATTGATTTAAATCATCTTAAGCATTTTCGCGTCACGAATCTTTACTTTTATATGAATTATGCAAACACGATTAGCGTTCATAAGCGAATGATGCGAATAAATTATTTCGACATTTCTTGATGATCAAAATTCAAAAGCGAGAAGTCATCTCGTGTTTTCGGAAGACCCAGGCGCCACACGCATACTGACACCTTGATAGTATTGATGCGAAATTTATTTTCTAAATTCAAGATAACAATATGTTAGGAATTAGAAAATTCCATAGTAAAAGAGTCGGTCACCCCAACTATTATCTAGCATATGTTGGCTCGTAGATTTGTCGTTGTTTACATTATTTAGTAGTTTATTAGTTAGTTTGTAGCGTAGTTTAGTTTAGAGCAACACCGTGGAGGAAGGGCGTGTCTTTACCCATATACCTTATCCACGGGCCGATAGGAGGTCGTGTATTCAGTAACTATAAATACCCCTTCCATCCATGGAAGGGTGTGCTCTTTGAATCTAATCTTACATTTGTTTAAGCAACTCTCTTTCAAGAACCTCCTCTCAACTCTCTTCATCTATCTAAAATGGCTTTCTTATTTAATCACAATCCTAGACCACCCGAATCATCAAACAACATATATTCACGATCCTTCAATTGGTATCAGAGCTAAGGTTGTGTTGTTTTGATGATTTGCATAGTTTTTGATGCATTTCTTGTATGCGGTTTGATGTGATTTATGGGTTGTTTGATGTGTGATGAGGTTGTCGTGTTGAGATGTTAACTATCATGTTCTTGTTAAATCTGTCCTTAAAAAGTCTTTAACAATTTGAATGATGTTTATTGGTTTGAAATTGGTGTGATCAAACTGTTTTATAAGGTTTTTGTTATGACTGGTTCCACTGATTTGTTACGTACCTTATGTGAGTCAATATCAGCTGTTTAAATGATTCTTATATCAATTTTTCTGATCAAATCATCCTGTCAAACTGTCTTTTTTAAATGGTCGAATCTGTGTTCATGTTTCTTTGTGCTTGTTCATAAATGCGAGTTGAGATACTGTCCAGATTCAATATCTGGAGGTGGTTTGTCTTTGTTAGCGAGTTACTTTGATTCATGTTAGCAAGTTGGTCTTATTCATACAAGCGAGTTGTTTTAAAGCGTAGCGACTCTGCATCTTTTTTTTGTCCAGATTATTTGCATCCAAAATGAGAGTTGTCAAAAAACGTCCAAATTCAAAGTATCTGATGCGAGTTATAACAGTTTTCTTTGGTACCATTCATGGAAGCGAGTTGGGTACTGGTTCAGTTTCATGCGAGTTACTTAACTCGCATTCGGTTTAATTGCACTTGCTTTTGAGCGAGTTGCTGCTCATGCGAGTTGAGTCAAATCAAAAGCGAGTTGACAGTATTGACTGTCCTGACTCATTGTATTCTTGGTTGCGAGTTGTTATAATGTCCAGTTTCAATGGTTGAATGCGAGTTGCCACATTCAGATGCGTGTTGCCACATTCAGATGTGAGACTTGACTCATGACTCAGACCACAACAAGACTCGACAAAACAACACCATATTTCACCATCAGTCCATGTCAAAAACCAAACACCACACAAAACATTCTATGATATAATTACTCCCAATTCATACAAGACTCGAATGAAAACAGATAATAAACCAATCATCAAAGTCTCAACTCTCATTGCTTAAACCAATATCATACCCACATCAACAAGATCTCAGATTTCTTTGGTTTTAGTTGCTAAAATATATTTCAATGACCTCTTCGGATCCAAGCAACTTCAAAGAAGATCATCATAGATTTTTCAACCCTACGTTTCTCATATATCAGAATGTAAAGATTGAAACATAACAATATTGTTACTTTTCGCTCTTTGATTCGTTATTATCTAAAGGGCACAAATTTATGAAAAATAAAGAAAATGAAACGGTTGTGGATCTCAGATTTCAATTTCGATGTCGAGACCTTCAAAAGGTTCCATATCACGAAACATTATTGCATCACAGATCAAAATAAAACGTTTTGACAATATCCGAATGAGAAGAAATGAATTTAACAAGATTGTTAATGATTGTTAATTCATATCTATGATTCGTTATAAGTACATCATACAAATATTGAAAGTTTAAGCATGAGATCTCATATAAGTGGAGATAAGAGGGTTTCCAAAGCGTATATGTTATAACAACAACAAGATTGTCAAAATGAAACCTACCTTGGTCTGATTTTTTGAAGTCGCGTCCTTATGATTCAATACCATCCCTGTGGCAAATCAAAACATCATCTAAGCCATCCCTATGGCGTGACGACTGAAGCGAGAAGCAGAAAGTGGCCAGAGGAAAGGTGTGTGAGATACTAGGGTTTGGATAATCTGTGTATATGATAGGTGGGAGGCGTTTGTTTTTGTGAAGATTAGGGTTTGGCTATATGAGTATTTTTAGGGATTGGAAGTATTAAGGTGCATTTTATATACCAAGATTAAGTAGGGTTACAAATCTTGGATCGGTGCTATCTTTTCAATGAGCGATGTTTTAATATAGGTGTGGGCTTGGTAAAGTATACAAAGGATCTAGTGCAATTCCACGATTTGGGCCTAGTGATAATTTAGGTGTGGGTGATTCAACTCGTGGATCTCGTGTGGACTTTGGTGTTATTCTTATATTAGATGATTGGAATTTGTGGAATGAACTTATCCTATGGCTCGGTAAAATCGTAAGCAATTGCTATCAAAATTTACCTTGTGGATACACTTTTGATTTTACATGGACTAAGAGTGGTAATTTTGGTATGGTAAAATTTTCTCGGAGGATACAATTTCACGGATTGAGCTAATATTTAATATTCATGGGATGTGGGTCATAATCTGATTGAAGTATCTTGACAGTGAGAGTTGTGATTATGAGTTTTAATGATGGGATTTTGTGTAATGATGAGATCTGGGTTGATGCTGAAATTTGATTGGGATATGCAATTTGATGCGTTGGTTTATACATTTCTCATAATTTGTCTCGGCCTGAATTGTTATTGAAACGAGGTTGACTACGGGGTTGTTTGAGGTCGGTATCTCTTACTTGGATTTGATGTGAAGTTTTCGGCGCGTTTACTTATTTCGTCTTCTTTCATTCTACCATTCCTTGAAGATGACTTGTTTGGGCATTTATAGAGTGTGATAAAGACTTAGCCATTTAATTACGGTTGTGATTCTTTCTCGCTTAACCACAGCGTAACTATCACTTGATTGTCTCACTCGATTGAGAATGTCAAGAGGTTTTGTACATTGTGTACACCGTTTCTTCTTCACAAGGATTAGTACAAGTTTAAGTAACAAATGAAATTTCACTTCATGATCAAGTTTGGCATATCGGGTTTACTTCTCCATGTTGTCACCGCAATTGCCGGCGAATCGTGGAAGATGTGTTTTCCAAAGTGTTGATTGGATGGTTGATGATTTTCTTGATGTTGGAAAATGAACCGTTGATAAACCATTGCATGTTCCCTAAAGCAGATATTCACGAAACCAAGGTTGTCATAACTCATTCAAGCGACATTGTTTACGGTTTTGTCTTGATTTTGTAAAATCCATGAAGAATCTATTTCGGTTTAAACCATAGAATTGTAAAATCCCGTATTGATGGACTCATCCTGGAGAAAGGAAAGCGTATTTCGGGATCTTATTTGATGTTGTTGCTATGGTTTCTACTACAATGAATGGATAAAAGGGTGTACTTCATGAATTGGGTGTGTGTTTGGATTGTCCTCATGGCAGTTTGGATATTATAAGGTTTTATGGGGTTATGTGCTTTTAACCATGGTCGGGATGAAAAACATTATCAAAGTTCACTTTTAAGATCAAAGGAGGCTAGAATTGAGCATTTAATAAGAAGTGACAACGGAGGTAATTCACTATTATTTATTTGAGGTTGAAGTGAAATATCACGGGCGAGTGTACTTAGTATATGAAGGTATCGGGGATGGATGGATGAAGATACTTCGAGATCCTTGTTCAAGCTTATTATATAAAAAAAAATAAAGACTTGGAAATCTAGTTATTGTTGGGTGACTTTTTCCTTTTCTTTTACCACTTGGGGGAATTGGGCTCTTATCATCTCAAAATAACTATCACTTAAAGGAGTTACGTTGTAGTGCTTAGTGTCACATTCAATTGTGTATTTTTAAGAGGTAATGTACGTCTTATACTTGATGGTTGGTTGGTTGAAGAGTATAGAGTACATAGAGAGTACTTAGAGATGCTAATGGAAATCGGCACGCTCTTTGTTACATATGTGCAAGTTTAAGTCACGAGTTCGGGGTAGCTTACTTGAGGTCAAATTCATCATATTGGGTTTTCTCCATCATTGTCACGACAAAGAGCCTCTTGAATGATAATGGGGTTGATTACAAGTTTGCCAAGAGTAGATGAAAGAGAGAGATTATGGCGTCTGTTCACATCGATTCGGGCCTCGTGCTCCAAAGAAAAGAAATGTATGCGTTTGATGCGCATTATCTTGGAAAGAAGAAATCTTCTTATGACGTTTTAACACAACAGTTCAAGCCTCGTACTCTAAAGAAAAGAAAAGTGTACGCTTAAGTGCGCTTTATCTTAAAAAGAAGAAATCTTCTTATGACGTTTGAATACTTGATTCAAACCTCGTTCTCTAAAGAAAAGAAATGTGTACGTTTGGTCGCATTATCTTATGAAGAAGAAATCTTCTTATTATGACCATTCTCATCAACATGCTTCATACTTTTTCCGCGCTTGGTCATCAAGTGAACCGGGCTACCAGCGATTGTTTCTCATTCCACTTGCTCGATTATAATGAAGATGGCGACATCATGTGTTGGTTTTGCGAAGAAGTGTGAATAGAACATTCGGATGATTTTCACTTATTTAATCAAGAATGGCAACTCGTATGCAATTCTTAAGGGGAGAAGAAGTGTGAATTTTTGCATTGTTGATTGATATTTGAGAATATAAATGGTCATACGGCTCTAAACTCATGTAAGAACCGAGCTTCTTCTTACGGGTCATCTTCACATGGGTTTTCTCTTCTAAGAGCCGTTGGTTGACATCTTCACTCAGTTGATGAGTTTATCGACAAAGTGCTTCGGTTAATGCTTCGCATATACATCAACATGATGATTTGAACAATCTCTGTTCTTGTTTGATGTGATTGGTAGTTTGGTGTTACCATATTGTGTGTTCGTTGCGGCATGATTCTCGATTTCCTTGATGAACATCTTTCGTTCTTGTTTGATTGGGAGGATTTTAGTTAAGGGATTTGCAAGATGTAAGTTAATTGGGATGCTTTTTGGTGTGAGTTGAAGATGTTAACTATCTATTCCCCAACTGGACAATCTTGAAGAAGGTCGAGTCTGATCATTCTACATTTTACATTGCATGTTAGAAGACTAAAGGCGAGTTGCATTTGATAATCCAAAGACTTCTTCTTAATTCAAGCATTCATCATAAAGATTGTCGATTCGGGGAGAGCACTAATGGGGAGAGTGATATGTCGAATTTAATCCCAATTAGACTTGCTCACATTATTGACATGTTGATTCTCACAAAGACTTCAAGCGATCTTCTCAACATGATTTCAAGTATTTGGGCTTATAATGTTTTCTTGATTACAAGTGTCAAAACCACCAAGGGGAAGGAGACAAGCACCTAAGCGAGTAAACTTGATGAGCTTAATACTTCTAAGTAATTGAAGATATCCCGGAAGACAAATGTTATGACCGAGAGAAACTTAAGGTTTGACTCATGGCGAGTAAACTTGATGAACTTAACTCTTCTAAGTGATTGAAGATATCCCGGAAAACAAATGTCATGACCGCAGAGAAACTCAAGGTTTTACTCATCAAGGCGTTTAGTGTGCTTATTCCAACTACGTGGGGAAGAGATGTAAGAGTTAGTTTTGAAGATAAAGGAGGTACACAAGTACGACATATCTGAGAGATAAATGTGTAACATGAGGGAGGTGTTATCAGTTATTCTCTCGTTGGGAATGTGTGTGCCAGTTCTTGAGCTTCATACACATTCATCGAGGACGAAAGATGTGAACATAGGGAGGTGTTCTTCATTACCCTCATGATGTGTATTCGGGAGAGTTCTTGAGCTTTATACAAAGAGACCGACGCATCAACTCAACTACTGGGGAATTGTTCTCTTGACACCTTTTGGAATGGATTGCGTCGGACTTGATGGAAAAGGAATTTGAGAAGAGTTATTTATGTGTGGGATGATACGTTCTTTGTTCTTGTTGATGATATAACCTCGGCGAAGAATCACGGTGATTATTCTTGAAAGGAGCGGGATTTATGATAATGGTGTGCTTCTCTCGTGCACTGGCTAAGGCAACTTGAAATCTGACTTCAAAGCGAAGTCTCACTTTTAGTTGGTTCAATTTCTTTCTTGAGTTAAGAGCCTCTGAAGCTTTGGTGGTGAATGTTTGAGATGATGACTTCTATCTTCTACAACGGAACATTCGATATCCTTATCTCGGTACTCGTATCATCATCTTCTTAAACTATATCATCTATTCTATCTTTGTATATATTTATCCGAAAAACAAAATACAAAAATATAAAACCAGTAAAACCAAATACAAAATTATAAAACCAACAAAAAGAAAATAGAAAAATATAAAACCTTCAAAAACTCATAAAAATAAAAAAATTTCAAAAATACCAAAAATATGTTTTCTCAAGACATGTCTTCTGGTATCGATAACATCTACGGTCTTAGAAATGTCATTCAATAATGGCACGGGACTTTAGATGAAGTTCAAGCAGGAGGTGTAAATATTCTTTTCATAAAATGTCTCAAAAAAAAACGGCTTACAGTTATTTCAGACTGTAACCCGGGCTTCAAAAAATGGCTTACAGTTAATACATACTGTAACCCGCTCTTCAAATATGGCTTGCAGTTACTTCTGACTGTAACCCGTGCTTAAACTATGGCTTGCTATTATTTCAGATAGCAACCCGTTCTTCAAAGAAAGGAAAGTGCAACTCTTAAACCAATTTTCAAATATTTCGTGCACTTATCCTAATTCAAAATGAGGAAAGTATGTCGAAGGAGTGCTGTTCCTACACAAATGTTTTTCCGTCTAAAATTCTTCAGAAAAATATTTGTTGTTTTCAAAATGGTGGTAAATGAGTTGCTTGAAAATTAATCAGATTCAGTGTTTTTCGTAAAAATTGAAAACTCAATCAATGACTTCAGCGCTTTTAAACTTTTCATAAAATGAGTCATGGATTGAGGGGGATAAGGTTTTTCAAATCTATATCATCTAACGGACTTTCTTAATTATCCTAATATGCTTAATTAAAAATGATGTTAACCTATGTTGAAGGACTAGGTGCCTAGGATATGATTGCTAGGATTAGATGATTAGAGTTTGATTAACACATTATTCCCATACATTTATATGATCTGATTGATATGTTGCATTGACTTTTATTAGTCGATTGTTGTTTGGGTGATGTCGACCACCATATATTTGTATGTGTGTTCACTAACATATGCGGTATATTGGTATAAAAGAATGTTCCGATCCGGATCCCACAATTGAAGATGATTGGATGCGAAAGGAAAGGGTAACTATATCTTGGGTTGACAAATGAAGAAACGGAGCTTAATTGGACTTCTATGGAGAGTTGGCATAAATGCAACGTAAGAGGTCTCCTTTGCATCAGCATATGGTTTTCTTCAAAGTGATTGAAGAAGCGGAGCTTAATTTGACCTCGGTTGGTATTCAAAATGCAGCGTGAAGAAGAAGTCTCATCGCATCACAGATGGTTTTCTTCCAAACCCTACGACAACAAAAGCGAGGCGACTCAACCACACAACGTATCTTTGTGCGGGATAATTGTGATTATACCATTTTCTTTAAACAATTTTAACTAATATTGTTTTGAAAATGGAAAAATATTTGTTTGAAAATAAATTGGACTTAATTTTGAAAATCACGGACTTCATTTTATCAAAACCTAAGTCACTCAATCAACGACTACGGTCATCGATTGAGGGAGAGTGATTTAAAATAAATTATTTTCAATCAATATTGCTTCATAAAAGTCCGGATTGTACAATTTAGCGGTGATCTAAAGATTTAATGTTATGTCATGGTATGATTTTTCATCGTAATCAAGGTCTTTCAAAATGAATTTTTTCGTTCTTGTTTGATTGTGAAATTGTTTTGTTTTACTTAAAAGATCTCTTAAAACTATCATACCGACACTAACAATCTTTAATGTCTTAAAATGGTCCTTATATGTCATCTTTCAACATTGAATCTTGCCACGTCTTTCCCAAATTTTTCTAAATGATTTAAGCGATCGGGATCACAAATCTCAAATGGTTTGATATTTACGATCGGGGTAGAGATCGTGATTTAAATCTCATATCTGCTTTTAATGGAGTGGGTTTTAGTCCTTTATAGGCACTCCCCGCCTCCATGTGCCAACGATTTCAAATATACAATGTACATGTTGAGGAGGAGCATTTATCCAAAAACAAGATGAGTATTTAAACACAGCCACATTTTCTCCCATGTTTTCCAAACCTGATTAAATCACTTGAGATCCAAAATCTCAAAGGGTTTGATATTTTTGATCAGGGGAGAATTTGTGATTTAATAATGAAATTTGATAAAAGTTGATCGTTTTGATTCAGTTGTGCAGGCGGCTCTCTCATATGTGCTAAACGATTTCAAATACTCGAAGCACATTTTGAGGAGGAGCATAACTATCTAGGTACAAAAAAACTTTTTAAAGTTATTTATAAAGTACCTTGATTGAGTTATCAAATGGTTTTCTTAATGGTTTTGTGATCGTGGATGTGTTTCAAAGAACTCTTTCCTCTATGTGATAAAATGATTTCAAATATCCTATGCACATATTGAGGGAGAATTTACCAAAGAAATTCAAATGGCTTTTTCTAAGGAAGCTGTGATCAAGAAATTATTTCAAAGAACTCTTGCCTCCATGTGCCAAACAATTTCAATATCATATGCACATGTTGAGGGGAGCATTTCTAAAATGATCAAAACTATTAAGGTACAAAATCGTATCACAAGTACCTTGATTGTTTTTCAAATGATTTTTCGATTGGTTTCATGAAGGAAAGAACAATACCAAAAGACCGACCAATTTACTTTATGCATGGTGTTATAAGGATGGTTAGGTTAGGTATTTGTTCCCATGATCCACGAACCGGAGGGATCTACCGAGGACTATCCACTAGATAGTGTAGAGTCCTTAGGTATATTGAAAAAGGAGAAAAATGAGAATATGGGAAGAGTGCGGATGAGATAGAGTTAGAAGCGGAATAAACCCAACAAGGTTCTAGTTATGAAGTCTCGGTAAGCATGAAGGGTTGAAGAATGAAAAGAAATTGAATGTGAAAAGGGTGAAAAGAAATAGCCCTCCAATAATTCAACCTTAGGGGACACGGGTTCAATACATATGCTACTAGTGTTTACTAATGTAACACCGGTATTGAAGACAAGACGTCATGGACCTAGTGACGCACCTTTGCACTAAACTTCCCAAACTACTCAAGTTCCTCTTAAAGGGCTTGTTTCATTCTCACGGGAACCGACATTATCTATCGACTTCTCTTAGAGATTGTTGATATTGAAGAAGGAGACCTCTCCCTAGTCTCCAACACGGGAACCAAATGTGCACTAATTGAGTCTAGAGCCAAGAGATCATCCACAATATCTCGTTAGGACACTAAATTCATGAAGACTTGCATTTCACACAATGTGGAAAGTAAGTACATATTAAGAGTCCCACGCATTATCCTTGTGGTATTGCCGTAACATCCGAGTGGTATGTAAAAGTATTCACGATGAAGATGGAAATCCTTCTAGAGCCAACATCGAACAAGCTCTTGGTGGGTGACATGTGAGATCTTCTCGTAAGATCAAGCTTGTGACAACCGGATAGAAACGATGGGAGATTCATTCTTGAATCAACCTTGGTACAGAATGGAATTGACGAATACTTTTGGAAAACCGTTCGATGTGCAAACCTTCTTTTCTCTAGCACGTCGAATGTGTATTCATTTCAAATTCAAAAAGTATCTCGATTGAAAAAATTACTTTTGGAAAAACCGTTCGATGTGCGAATCTCTTCTTTTCACTAGCACGTCGAATGTGTACTCTTTTCATATACAAAAGTATTTTGATTGAAAATTGATCTTTCTCATAAAACATTCGTCGTATTGCAAAACTATTTCTTCTATGTAATACTGCGATTGTTTTCAAATCATTTTTCATCAATCGGTGAATCAATTTCTTTGGTTCACTCACTCCGTGTTGTCTTCTTTGAGACGTTCCGGTTTGAGAACACTAGACACATTGCGAAACCACATCAAGGAGATTCTTAGGAATCCTACGATCACAGGCGTACTTGTACCGATCAACGGGAACCGTGGTCCGTGTACCTCAATTCAACGAAAGTGGTCAAAGACACTTTCGCGCTTTATTGCTAATCATTGTATGCGGTACACCCGACGATTGCGGTGATCGAATTGAGGAGTCAATCCAAAGCCGCATGTTCACAAAGAACCACACTTAATTGAAGAAATCATGATCGGTGCATATCTACATAACACGGTTACGATATTTTTATACTATGCTTACGCTCTGCTGCCGCAAATATCATGAACCGAAGGCTTCCGCTACTCGATGGAAAGATGTCATGATTCAAAAGTGTGAGCATGTCGGTCCGAAAGTCACAACTTCACATGATGGCAACACAATAAAGGGTGATCCAGAGATTTCTGTGGTGATGATCTCAATAAGCTCGAAGATCATCTAAGATGTAGATCGATTAAAGGCCTCCACTTAAAGTACAAAGTTATCGGACTTTAAAGAATCGCTACTAATGCACAAAGTTTACGGATCTTGAAGAATTCAAGTCACGAGCTCAAGGCGAAGATTAAATAGAATGCTAGGATTCAAAATGTAAATCATGGGTGACCTCCTTAGGGGAGATTGTTAGGAATTAGAAAATTCCATAGTAAAAAGTCGGTCACCCCAACTATTATCTAGCATATGTTAGCTCATAGATTTGTCATTGTTTACATTATTTAGTAGTTTATTAGTTAGTTTGTAGCGTAGTTTAGTTTAGAGCAACACCGTGGAGGAAGGACGGTCTTTACCCACTGTATACACGATCCACAGCCGATGGGAGGTCGTGTATTCAGAACTATAAATACCCCTTCCATCCATGGAAGGGTGTGGCTTCTTTGAATCTAATCTTACATTTGTTTAAGCAACTCTCTTTCAAGAACCTCCTCTCAACTCTCTTCATCTATCTAAAATGGCTTTCTTATTTAATCACAATCCTAGACCACCCGAATCATCAAACAACATATATTCACGATCCTTCAATTTTAATACCTTATTAATTCGCTCGTTAAAACGCCTTGAAAATATAAAATTAAAATTTACGGATACCGAAAAATATTCTATATAAATAAACATTATCCTTTACGGAACAATTTACTCAAGATGAAGTATGCTTAATAGAGTTAATAATAATAACTTTTACTTTCTCAATAGTGAATCTTTACACCTTTGTTGACTTACACGACAACCCTCACATATATCACATGCATATGTTGGTTTTTGCATGTTGGAAAAGGACTTGAGCTTTAGCACTTTGTTTTTAACCAAATATGTGCACACACACTTTACACATTAAGAAAAGCTAGTCAAAATTTTCTTATTTGGTCCCTTTTATTGCTGCCGAGACTAAGGGCACAACAAACACATAAATACTTGAACAAAAAAATGACATTAGCTTAAAATAGACACACATCTCCTTTACACTTTAGAAAGTTAGTCAAACACTACTACCTTTGTTCTTTTTAATCTGTTCGAATCACTTGGCAGCAATCACACAATTTCACTTCAACCTTCACAAAAAAAAATTGTTTCCTTTGGCTATTTGATTCAAGGTCTAAAGTGTGCTTGGGTTGTGTTCATATTAGATTGGTAATTCTTGGGTTCTTATCTACTCGTGTTGATGCAAAAGTTGGACGTTGGACGTTCCTTGTTTGAGCTCCGGCCCCGCACCAATTGAGAATTGTTGCTTAAGACCGCGCACTAAGAGACAAAAGACACCGTTAGGCTTACCGGGATTGTTTCCACGATTATCCTCCGCGTGAGAGTAAGTAATCGGTTTAGGGTTTAAGGAGAATTAGGGTTATCGAGCGCGCCTTAAACGAGGGATGTGATTCCCTTTATATACGCACGGAATCCTTGTTGGTTTCGTGTTCCTCAACCTTCGCGATCCCGCCTAAGTCGGTTGAGGAATGATTATCTCCTTGATTAGAGATATCCAATATCTATTCCAGAATAGATTCGATTTGGGCCTTCGGCCTAAACGCTGTCAGAGCCCACCTCGGCCGGGCTTTATCAAGATTGGGCTTTGGGCGGGTTCGTGACCCGGTATAGACTATACGCCATCATGTCCCCCGCCTAGTATGCGAGTGACTAACTGCGGATGCTAGACTAATAACCGTAGCCAAGAAAAAACTTTGAAGCGTATGCAAGAAGCCATAAACATATACCCTCCGGTACATTGTTCCTAGACATGAAACTCGACAGTAAACGCCTCGTTATTCGGGGGAAAGTTACTGTCCCGTGTCCTATCAAACCAATCTCAACCACACAAGTGAAGTTAGTGGGATCCACGTGTCACGGATCTTGTGGATGAGACATAGGATATAAACCACCGTTTCATTTGCACAATGGCACTTACCGTAAAAAAAAATCCGCCATTGTGAAAACATATCTGCAACTGTAATCCATAAACGAAACCACTGCAAGGTAACTGCGCGTACGTCTTTGAAAATCAAACACCATGGTCAAACAACTGCATGATTTCACCTCTGATCTGTCCACGAGTGATCTATTAGAATTCACCTCGGACTACTTTATCCCACTTGACGTGCATCCGGTTGTTCCGGGTGCGCGGGCCTCCATTGCCGATTTCCCCGAAGGGAAAATAGGTGTATACACGCTTTTGAGTTCGCCAACCAACGTGTGCCTATATCCCGATTTTTGTGCGATGTGCTAAATTATTACGAGTCGCACCTATCCCAATTACATCAGACAGCAGCCAAAATTACCAATTTTGAGGTGAATCGCTGTTTGTTGGCGGTGAACCCCACAATCAACCTATTCCGCGATTCTATCATACAACATGGGCGCATGGGTGGGTTTTTCATGGTTGCCGTTGCAAACTTTGCTATACTCGAGAAGCTAGATGCACCGAGGAATTGAGAGAGTCCTTCTTTGGGTGGACGACACATGCTTCCCATGGCGTTATAATTTTACACCCGGTACGCCGCAAGAGACGAGTGCCCACCGCTCGATCATATGTCTCGAGGATGCGAATCGATAAATGCAAACCGCATCCCTACGGGCCTATCCCGAGGAGTTTTAGTGCATATGGGCATCACCAGAACTACTTTGGTCCCAAGATGAGATCCCGATCTTTTTAGGCGCCAATGGCTGTGGTGGGTACTCGCTCTTCCGCACCCCTTTTGAAGTTAATGTAAGGATTTTGTCTTCCTTCGCCCCACATTATATAACCGATGTCGCTTTGTGTTTTCTTGTGTGCGAGATGGATCTGCTTATCACAGTGCAGCTTGGCGAAGCCTGCTGAGGTAAGGACAGAGTACGCCCCCGAAAGAAGGGAAGAACCTATATCGGTGGCCATCACTGGGCATGTCCTGGAGATGAATATGGGGGAAACAGGTACGAGTTCCTCTGTTGCAGTGGAAGCGACACCATTGCAAAGTATTCCCAGCCCCAAAGTGCCTTCTGCTATAGCGCAGCCACCCTCTGTATCTGCGGCGCCCCCTATGGACGAAGAAGAGGAGTCCGAGGTTGGGTTAAACGAAGCGATCCATCGGAAAGGATGGCGCAGGCCCATCAAGGAAAAAACGCCCAGTGAGCCTTGCTGTGGAAGAATCGTCCACTGATGAAGCGTCTTCGCACCCCTCAGCTACTGTCGCTGAACCGCAGTAAGTGATGCCTTCAATATATATTTGTTTTTTTTTTTTTTTTTTTTTTTTTTTTTTTTTTTTTTTTTGATGCGCCTATTGTGTTACATAGGAGCCTAACAAGTCTCTGTTAAACGCACACATGATGGAGCAGTTTACAGAGTCACCCCCCAAGACTAGTCCTCAGACGCCTGCAAGATATCGAGCCGCATACCGTAACGATGAAGACATGTCGATGTGGATGTGCCCATGGAGCAACCGGTCAAGAGTTGGTGCAAGTCTCGCCATCAAAGCCGCTAATTGTGAAGCCGAAAGACCAAGTTTCGTAGGAGTAGTCAAGAATCGCAAAAGGATCATACAAGAGCATTGCCGAGGCGCAATCGGCGAGCACCAACGCAGCTTGAATGCGCCAGTCGAAATAAAGATCCAACGCGCACGCCGTAAACAAGTCAAGGAAAATGGCGCCGATGTGCCAACTAAACCAAGAGCGCGGATGTTGCCGGTATAAGTCGCGCGCCACCGGGTACTTAAATATCCGGAGAAGGCAAAGATGCGGCGACATCCCAACTTGAAGAGTTTGGTGCCACGGTTAAAGTGCCCTTGAAGCGCAGGAGATGAAGTCGCAGAATCGAGTATAGAGTACGACGAGGAGTTGTATCCCCAACTCTTGTCTACTATTGCAGAGCGCCGATGGCTCATAGGCCATGGCTTGCGCCTTTGTCGCGCTTACGACGCTGGAATCCAAGGAAGTGGTAGACGCATTCGGGGGAGTTGTTCAATGCGCCCTGGAGCGTGGTAAGGCCGAAGCAATGGAAAAACTGCATGAGGGAGGTCTTCTAAGTGTGCCTTTGGGAGGTGCTGGGTATAATGCGCAGTATATATCGAATTGGTGTCGCCATGGAGCGTTGAAGTCTCTAGAGTTTCCAATGATTTCGAATTGAGCGTGACCAAGATTATCCGATTGGGGTAATAATGGAGGGTTGACTTTGGCAAAGCACCGCTCGAGGATGCGAGACGCAACCCGATTACTTTTGAAGCCCAACGAATCTCGCCAGGTGTACTGCTTTTGTTCGCCCGCGTGACATTTTGAACCCATTTGTACTGGAAAAGAAGTCCCGCTGACGCAGTCCCGGAAGCTCATGCCACAAGGCTCGCTAAGAAGAAGGGTGTCGTGGGTAAAGCCATATTGTGTGGTGTTGGTGCGGGCGATCTCCCTCGCTCGACGGGGTGCTCAGAATGTCGCCACCGTATCTCGCCAAGATTCGATTTGTTAAAGATGTTGGACGAGATTAAGGAGTCAAAAACCGTGTAGGTGGCTCTCCCTCGAGCGTTGTAATAGCCGGTAGGTTATGTATTTGTAACGTAACAAACTTTTGTAATGACTCATGGTTATCTAATGAAAATATCTCTTGTCGAGTTCGTGTGAATGTTGTTGCATTTGTAATGTCTTTGCGTGAAAGAATTATTTTTTTTGTTATCAGATATGCAAGTGTGAACAATATAAGAAATCCATAATCATATATGAAGATCCTAAAATGTCAAGTATCATAATCGTATGTTAATGATATGCAACAGATCAGAATACCAAATTAAGGAATCAAGTGTCTTGGTTCCAAAGTTGTTAAACGCACATGTGCATTGTCACAAGATCCGTCGCGGGTGCGCACAAAGCTTATTCCAACGCCTTGAGAACAAGGTGTTTAACAAGGATACGTGATCCAGCGTTGATGGGTTTGCAACCCTCTTACTCAACAAGTTGTTTATTAGGTTAACTTATCCTTTCGACCATCGCGGGTTTATATATTGCATGCACGCCATGTAGGCAAAAATAAAAGGGCTTGTTAAAACATACAAGATATGGAAGTAACAAATTAAATGTGTCACGGAGTTAGCTAGAAACCGTAACGCTTTATTAATACTTGCAAGTGTTTGTGAGAAGATAAAACATGATACTAAGGAAAATAATAAAAAAAAAATACATAGTTGTCTATCGAGTACTTTAGTAAAATGCCCGAGCTGCTCGCAAGGCTTGGTCAGTAGCCATTCCTATAGGTAGCATCTTTGAGATTGCAGATGTTCCATGTGCGTGGCATTCACGACCATCCAAGCCCCGTAGCTTGTACGCACTGCTCCTAGTGCTTCAAGAACCTCATAGGGTCCCTCCCACTTCGGTCCAAGCTTACCGTGTCTTCGCGTGGCTTGCATCATTAGCGTAGACGAAGTCACCCGGTCCGAATGAGACACCTCTTACCTTAGCGCCATAGTATCCCTTCATTCTTGACTTCGATTTTTCTTCACGATAGTCGCTGCTCACGCCTTTCTTCTAGCGATCTAGGTCAAGACGCCGTTCTTCGTCATTAGTTGCCACATTTATCTCAAGAAGGCGGATGGTTGGCATACCGATCTCTGCCGGTATGACGGCTTCGGTCCCGTAGAGACTAGAGAGAAGGGGTGTCTCTGATCGGTTTTGATCGAGGTGCGATGCGCCCACAAAACATGTGATAGTTCTTCCACCCATCTCCCTTTGTGCTTGTCCGTGCGTGTTTTAATTCCTTCGCTTAAGCTTCGATTCGCCTGCTCCACTAGGCCATTGGTTTCGGGTGTTTAATCGACGCAGTGTCGTGTGATGCGTAGCTTCTCACACCGCCCCTTGAAGGGGTTGTCACGTAATTGTTTTCCATTGTCCGAGATGATTTCCCAGAAGACCAAAACGCATACAATGTTATCCCATACGAAGCGCTTTCACCGGTTGCCAAGTGATTGTTACCACCGCCTTTGCTTCAATCCACTTGGTGAAGTAGTCTATAGCGACTATGAGGAATTTTAATCCTCTCACCGCGACGGAAAAGGGCTCGCAATGTCAATACCCCACTTGTAGAATGGCCATGGTGATGTTATTGGCGTTAGCTCATGTTGTGGTTGGCGTGGGACGGGCCTATGCACTTGGCAATCGTTACACTTCCGTATTAAGTCCCGCGCATCTCGGTGCATGGTAGGCCAAGAGTATCCTCGATCTCATGGCGCTGCTACAACGGATCGTGGTCCCGAATGCATACCGCATGAACCTTCATGGATTTCTCGCAGACATAATTTGCTCAGAATGGGCCTACACAATGGAGCCATGGTTGCAGGAAGGAGCGCCAGACAAGATGTTGTCTCGATTTCAAATCTGCACAGGCGCCAGATCCCGCGAGCTTCCTTCGCCTCCCGGGTAGCATTCCTTGTTCAGAAGTCCATTATCGGTGTCATCCATGTAGGACCGCCCTCCTCTATGATTGTGGAGACTTCCATCTCGAGATAGACTTGCTTTTCAATGTTTCTACCGTAACTTGCTTTGATAGGTGTGCAAAGCTTGTCGAGGCAATCTTGCTCAAGGCATCCGCTTTGCGGTTTTCCCTCTAGGAACTCGTTTGATGGTGAACTCACAAAACCTTTGATCGCCTTGGTCTTGGCAAGATATTGGATCATGTTATCCTCCTTAGCCACGATTCGCCCAACACGTGGTTGGCTACTAGCCGAATCCACGCTTGCTTCTAGGTTATGTACACCCATTCGAGCCGCAATGCGTAGTCCGGCAAGTAGAGCTCAGTATCGCCTCGTTGTTTGTCGTGTAAATTCAAAGCGCAAAGGTATAGGTGAATTCCATTCCCTCTGGATTTGTAAGGATAAGGCCTGCTCCTGAACCATCAATGCAAGAGGATCCATCTGTAAACAAGATCCATGGATCATGTTGTTCCGTCTTATTTGGTGTAGGTACCTCATCGGTGTCTGGCTTTTCAATTATGAAATCTGCCAGAATCTGTCCTTTAATTGCCGTGCGTGGTCTGTAGGAGATGTTGTGTTCGCCCAGCAATACACTCCACTTCTGGAGTCGGCCTGATGCATCAGGTTTAGAGATGATCTGCTTGATTGGTTGATCGGTGATTACTGCAATCGGGTGCGCCTGGAAATACCGCGTAGCCGCTTAGCAAAGAAACACCAATGCAAGAACCAATTTTTCCATGGCGCAGTAGTTCACCGCCTTCTTTAGCGCTTTGCTTACAAAGTAGATAGGGGTTTGCACCGAATCCCTATCTCGTTAGTAGTATCGCTACCGATTGCTCCATCGCCGCGACAAGTACATGATCGCTCTTCCCCGGTCGGGTGCGACGAGCGCTGGGAGTGTTGCCGATGTCGCTTAAGTCGAGTGAAGGCTTCCTCTCGCCTCCGTAGTCCACTTAAAATCACCCTTCTTTATGCACTTCGAGTGTTTTGAAAAGTGGTAACGATTTTTCCGCCGATTCGATAGGAACCTGCTTAGGCCGCCAACTTTCCGTTGAGAGATTGGACTTCCTTCAACGCGTGGTGAAGGAAGTTCGATGACCGCTTTTGTCTTTTTCTCGACATGGTTTTATACCGTCAGTTCAATCAAGTATCCAAGGAACATGCCTTCAAGAGCGCCTCGAATGTGCACTTTTTGGGATTCACTTCATGTTTATCTCGTAGAGTTTTAAACGCTCCTCAATGTCGCAGACAGCTCATCTTCAAGATGACTCTTGATGACTAGATCATCGACATAGACTTCTAGGTCATGCCCACCTGCTTTTCAAAACGTTATCCACCAACCACCGATAGGTGGCACCCGCTTTTCAAGTCAAGGGCATTTTGTGTAACAAGAAACACCTTGGCCCGTGTGGAAGGCCGCCTTTTCTTCATCCTCTTTAGCCATCTCGAATTTGATGGTACCTTTGTACGCATCTAGGAAACACTTCAATGGATACCCGCACAGACTCTATTTTCCGCCTATCTCGTAATGGATAGCACTCCTGTGGGCACGCTTTGTTAAGATCAAGAAAGTCAACACACATTCGCCACCACCGTCGCTCTTTTTGACCATTATCGGGTTAGAAAGCCGCCGTGGTAGTAGACTTCGCGATAATTCCCGTGATCGACCAACTTGTGTACTCGCCAGATCGCTTGCGCCTGGGCCCGGCCGCGCTTCTTCCGCGGATAGGCGAGTACCCTTGTCGGATTCGCAGTTGTGTTCTCGTGATCGAGCGTGTACCCCAGTCATGTGTTTTGGCCCCATGCAAAATGTCTAAGTTCTTTTGCAGAGAGCACACACACCGATTTGCCGTTGTCCGATAGTGACCTCCGATGGCTATTTCGCTCGGGTATTCGGGTGGATCGCTACTTCGGATGTGGAATTCGTCGTCCATCAGGCCGGGTTGGTGCGGTCTCGCATGCAATCGTGTTGCATTCTCTATGTGGTATAGTGGCATTGTAAAGAGTAACAATACCACCTTCCACCGGGAACTTAAGCATCCCATGCGCCGTTGATGGCATCGCCGATAGTCGAAATTCTCGGTCTCCCAATGATGCCATTGTATGGCGAGGAGATTTAATCACCATAAATTCCATCCGTGCCGCTATGGAGTGTTCTTCGCTTCCAATGTCGACAGTAATCTTATTTGTCCCATAGGCCATATCTTCTCGTCAGAAACCACCAACGCCTGCTCGACCGGGTTAACTGTTGCATATTTCGGGACGCAATGCTTGAAACAAAGGCTCATACATGATGTCGCAGAAGCTCCACCATCAACATACATGCGTGGATGTCGTGACCCCGCGCTATCTCTATAGTAAGTGGTTCCACCACCGCGTTGTTCATGTTAAGGTGGGAACGAGATTTCCTTTCCCGTGAAAACTCGGCTTACCTTCCGCTTTAGGACCACCGCCATGATTGTATCATGTAAATGGTGTCGAGCTTGTCTTTAGCGCTTTTCTTATTGCCACTCTTTTGCTTGTCCTTCCTTCCTTGATATTCTTGACCGATGGTCCAATCTTCCTCTTTGACCATCTTGTCAATGAGTTGGCGCAGCTTGGACACATTCGTTAGTAGTGTGGCCCTTCCGCGTGGTAATCACAAGATCCACCGCCGACACGCCTATCCTCCCGAGTGCGATTTGTGGTGGTCTCGGAAGTTAGCGCCTGCTATGTAGTATTTTGGCGATTTGGTAAGCGGGTATATTTGTCATTGTCGCGCCCATTCCCCCGGGTTGCGATAGTTCTCATTACGGTTACATTATTCCGATCGTGGATTGTCTCCTGTGTTGTTCTGTGACCGTAGTTGAATAGCTTTTCTGCTCCGCCGCAGCGCTTCTCCTTGTACGAAGGACCGTACGTTTATAACCTCATCAAGGATTGGGGAACTCGTCATTCAATCTTTTAATAAGTTCCGGTTGTCGATCCCATTCATGAACCCCGAGATTTTGAGTACCGGGACATGCTTTGACTTGCATGCACTCATCCTTGAAGCGCCCATGAAAGCGCCAGGATTCCCTTTACTGCTTTGACTTAGCGAGTTCAATGGGTTTTAGCGCACTTTTTCGTTGAGTAAAGTTTAGGCGGAATGCCTTCCTCAACTCTTCAAGCCATTGATGCTTCGTGGAAGCTTGTTGAACCAGCCCGCGCATTTCCCACCAAATGTGGAATTGAACATGTGGCACCATACGTGTTGTGGCCGCCGCCAATGGTTGCGGCCGATTCGAAAATTTTAGGTGATCATCGTGGTCACCGCCCATCATAGGTTTTAACATTAGTAGGCATGCGCTCTTTTGTTCTCCGAAAATCACCGATACGCCTAGTGAACGATCTACCTTCCGACGGCGCCATGGAGAGACATATCCTCCTCTTCTTGGTCACGGTTTTTCTTCGGATTTCCAATGTCCGCCTCACCGTCCTCGTTGTCCGAGGAATTACTAGAAGATAGTTCCTCTCCTTCGGCGCACGCCGGTTGTCCTCGAATTTGTGCTTGGGGCTTTCACTGGGAATATCGCCCCCGCCTATCTTGTACTCGCGGCTACCAAGTCTAGTGGACACCGTGCGCTTCTCATCTTCCTCACTTTCAACATAGGTCGTGAGTCGATGTATCATCTTCCCGACTCTCCTTCCGATTCTATTGAACACCGGGGTCGGCGATTATCCCTCCCGCTTTCTCCTTCCGACGACGGTGGAGATGTCCCAAACTCGGGCCAAAGTCTAGCCGAGCATGCAGTTCGACTTGGTCTTTTCTTTGCTTCCTCTTGCATGAGGATAGCTAGGCTTCGTAATTTTGAGAGACAAAACTACTTGGCTCTAATTCCGAACGACTCCCCCAGACAGGGGTATCCGCTTTATCAACACGCCTTGTTTTGTCTTCAAAGGCCGGGTGCTTTGTGGTTAGCTTCAGCACCGATGGAGTGGAGTAAAAGGAGCGCAGCCGGGTCTCGCACTAGTGGTGGTAGTTGTTGTTCCGGGTTGTCCCGAGAGTGGTTCCACTGCAGGAAGGCCGAACTCGGCCCGATCCCCGATTTTTAGCAATACCGGTTGTCCTGCAGATCCGCTGGGGTTGCCTCACTGCACCTTCTTTCCAAGAAAGTCCGATTGCGATCGCTTTGTCATCCTAGTTCTTGGTTCTTAGTGAATGGTCCCACGGATGGCGCCACTTGTTGATGCAAAAGTTGGACGCCTTGTTTGGAGCTCCGCCCCGCACCAATTGAGAATTGTTGCTTAAGACCGCGCACTAAGAGACAAAAGACACCGTTAGGCTTATCGTGGGATTGTCTCCCACGATTATCCTCCCGCGTGAGAGTAAGTAATCGGTTTAGGGTTTAAGGAGAATTAGGGTTATCGAGCGCACCTTAAACGAGGATGTGATTCCTTTATATACGCACGGAATCCTTGTTGGTTCCGTGTTCCTCAACCTTCGCGATCCCGCCTAAGTCGGTTGAGGAATGATTATCTCCTTGATTAGAGATATCCAATATCTATTCCGAATAGATTCGATTTGGGCCTTCATTGGGCCTAAACGCTGAAGTAAACAGAGAACTACTTTCTCACTGTGGCCGGGCTTTATCAAGATTGGGCTATTTGGGCGGTTCGTGACCCTGTATAGACTATACGTCATCAACTCATACTAGTTGAATTTACGCTTATTTCAAATTTCTTCATCGAGGTGAGTTCATAGCCCCACTTTTACTCTTTTAACTGCTTTATAAACTCCTTGGGGAGAATACATGCTACTCTGCTTTTATGATCACAATTGCTTGAAAACTGCTTTGCTCTCTTGATATTATGACTCGCCTAAGTTGTTTGCCAAAAGACCCCTTCATCAAGAACCATTAGTCACTCATGAGTGAGCGCAAATATTGTGGATAGTGCTATGGGAATTAACGACCCGACTCGGTTATCGGAAATAACCGGGCACCATATTTGAATCTCTTGGGTAATTGGCAATTACCTCTTGGGGGCATATTATTACGCATACCAAGAATTAGTGTATGCGCTGAGCCTTGGTGTCATGAGCTTAGTGCAATATTATCACTATCTTTTATGGGCGTGATAACAACGTAGCCCACGGCTTTTTAAACTTGAAAATCTTGTGATCAACTGCTTTATTACTAAACCTATGAATTCACTCAACCATTGTGTTGACTTTTTAGCATGTATTTTCGGGATGAAAAGGCGATAGCTAACTCGAGGCGCTTGGGCATTGGCATGGCATGGTCATAGATGACTACGATATATGAATTGGGACCACATTTTATTAATGGGCCATTTTTCCGCTAACAAATCAACTTTTGTAAACTCTATTTTACTCAATAAATGATATCTTTTAAGAAAAATCTTTATTTTTCACTTTGTGTTATGATCCAATCGAGTAGCATCCCAAAACCTTTTCTTCCGTTTAAAACCATTTTGGGGTGTTACAGATTAGTATCGAGCCTCGATTATAGAGAACTAGGTATTTTTCAAACCTAGACTATAACCACTTTTACAAAACTTAACCCTATGACCGACACATGCACGCCGCCAAGTGATTGCCTCACTTATGACTTGTTATAGTCATCTTTGATAAGATATGTGTTTTACATCGACAACTTAGTCTCACTATTAGCTATGATTGCTTTACTTATATGTATGTTTACATACCATCAAGGCCACGCCTTCTCCCCACATAAATGAAGTATCCGTCAACCTTCCATAATAAACTTTGAAGGCATTAGGACATGTTACCGGTATAATCTAAGCTAAGCATTGCAAGATTCATTGAACCTCGGGTGAATATAGACTAATCACTATATTCAACGAGGACGGTGGGACATAGCTCGATCACCTATGTCCGACTCAAGAGTGAATGTTGCAACACCGAAAGTAGTTATAATAGTGGTATGTCCATTGACCTCCTAATTGACTTCTAAAAGAGTAAAACGCCTAAAACGGACGAAAGTACATAAAATAGAGACAAAACGCCTAAAAATGTATCGAAAGTACATGAAAACCTAAAAACAGACGAAAACGTATGAAAACGAACGAAACGTATGAAAACGAACGAAACGTGAAAGCGGGAAAACGTCTAAAATGGAAGAAAATATAAAACCGGACGAAAACATATGAAAACGGACGAATCGATATAAACCTATGAAAATGATTAAACGATAAAACGGACGAAAAACGATAAAAATGAAGAAAACGTGAAAACATAAAAAACGGACAAAACGTATGAAAATGGACGAAAACGTGAAAACGGTAAAAGCGCGGAAACGTAAGAAAATGGAGGAAAACGTTGGAAAACGGACGAAACATATAAAACGGATGAAAAACATGAAAACGTATGAAAACGAACGAAAACGTATGAAACGCGTAAAACGTATGAAATGAACGAAACGGGCGAAACGTAAGAAAATGGAGGAAAACGTTGGAAAACGGACGAAACAGATAAAAGCGGATGAAAACATACGAAACGTATGAAAGCGGAAAAAAACACTAATAAAAAGCGCGAATAACGCGAATAATAAAAAAAAAAAAAAAAAAAAAAAAGTTCATTTATAAAAAATAAAAACGGAATTAACAAAAATAAAATAAAATGAAATAAAAAAGGTGAATAAAAAGGAAGACAAAAGACAAGAAAAAAAATAAGGACTTAGGTTTAAGTATTAAATCTTAGGTTAATCCTTAAACTAGATGGATAGAAGTGTTTATATGTCACGTACATAAACCTAATAACACGTATTTCAGCTTGATATATATATCCCGTACATTTACAGAGTTTTAGTATTAAAATAAATTTAATAAAAGTAATAAGATGATAATAATTTTAAAAATAGTATGACTATCAATAATAATAAAAGTTGTTTTCTTAGAGTTTAAAGTACACGGGGCATTTATTAAACTTACAAATTTGCTAAAAGTTATAAATTTTGAGAGTTTTACAAGTTAGTGCATAACATTTTTATTTAAGGTTAACGCATATTTAATAAAATTTAGAAACTGATTGAATATTATATTAACCAATTAAAATATAAGGTTCTTTTACATTTAAGTTTAAAATTTGAAAAGGTTAAATGCAATGAGTGTTTTTTTTTTTTTTTTTTTTTTTTCTAAAAAAATTAACATGCTCAATTGTTAACCAAAATCTAATTTAATTTTTAATTTTTATCGGCCAATAGAATAGTTCAATTTTGCCATGTATGCAAATGAAACTCTCATATCAATTCAATTGAGTTTATAAACATGTATATTTTGTAAATACCTTGAAATGATTTTTTTTCTCAATAAAGTATAAACTAAAGATAGTTTGGTAGATTTTTGAAGTCAACAGATTATCAAAAACAATTGATCTTTAGTCTATTAGTCAAAATTGGCAACTATAAACCAACTTTAATTATAATTTAAAAAAACTAATTACACTAAGTTGGTGGTACTATAAACTATTGGACACGATGTCAACCCTAAATTTAGGTATTAATCTTATTCATAAATCATAATCGATGTCAACTCTAGTTATTTAAACTTTATCTCACTGTGAATGTTTCAATATAGTTTTAGAAAAACATTAAAAAGAGCATATGATAATATTCGCATAATACTAGGTAGGTGTCATCAAATGAAGCTTTATTTTTATTTATTTATTATTTTTTATTATTATTTTTTTCATCTGGCGAACTCAATCTATATATCTATATACATTATATATGTTACATAATACATATGCATTTTGTTCTCTTTTATTAAACGCAAATTACAAAACCATTTATTTAACGACGTTGTTAGAAATATGTACATCTTATTTACAAGGGCAATGACAAAGATTATGGTTAATTCCAAGGTGTCGCACATGTAAATAGTAGCGTAAATATTTGATATAAATAACAAAACGAAGTTGTCAAAATTGATACAAAGTATCTTCATGTAAGTTGGTGAGGTACTTGTGGACTTGAGTTTTATACAAATGCATTTTTCATGTAGCTTATTTCAATCTTTTGCTCCCAGCAGCCGCTTCTATATATGAACACGACTAAATGCCAACACAGTTAAATTATAAGCAACGTTATATAAACCTAAAATATAAGCCTAAATTAATACCTAACCAGTTTATCAGTTAACACGTCATATGCATATTTTCTCGCTTCTTATAGCCTTCATTTTTTATTTTGACACATGGATTCATCTTATTGTTAGGCATATTTTTAGACATAGATATCATTTTCCTTAAATTATTGTGTTTGATACCAAATTATGATGAACTATCTTAACCTAATATAAATTGTGTTAAGTTGTTAACCACTAACCGGTGATATGAAGATAGAAGAAAGATTACTACATAAAACTGACAGTTTAATGCTACTTTGAAAAAGAAGAATAGACATAGTTACTTATTCACAACCCTATTGGCCTTATACATCTGTTTACACAAGTACAATAATAATTAAAGGTATTTTATCTAATCCAATCTTATATTATACATCATACTTGTGCTTTAGAATAAATTTTCTTTAATCAAAGTGTTGACAAATTCAAAATATACTTGCTCTACAAGTATAGAGAATATAGAAATCAAATATTTTAATAACATCATATATATGATGCCAAGAGTATCAACATCTTTGTACTTGATAACAATAAAACAGATTCTTACAACTCTATTAATTAAAAGCGCTTTGAGCACCGCTAATGCAATAAGCTTTGAAATCGTCAAACCCATTTCTCAACCTATACCTACAAATACAATGCAAATAAACTTTACAACTCAATCTTAAACCTATTTTCACTCGCACAACAAAAAATTACAATAGGTTAACGAATAGGTTGAGCAATATTAACTCATGAAAATGCAAGAATCACTCAAAATTCACATAAAATCCACTCGCTAACGTGTTAGCGGGTGATTGATTTAATAAAAAGATGAGAAAAATTGTCGAAAATGCACTAATCACCCACTAACACGCCAACGAGTAGATGTTTTTTATAAATTTTGTGAGTGAGTTTAACATTGCTCTTAACTCATTGCTCAACCATATCATTAACTATTACCTCCAATGCTTCAACCATTTTCCAAGCCATTATCAAGTTACTATTGAAAATGCTCTTAGAAATACATGTAAAGAAGCACCTTGTTAGAACAAACTTTGTTAACTCCTATAGTGTCATAGATGCACCATAATGACATTCCTAATAGCGTCATAGATGACCATAATTGCAAAATATATTTTTTGAACTATGAATTGTGGAATATACAATCAATCAATTAATTATCAGTAGTACAATCAATATATTTTTTGAACGATGAATTCTGGAATATACAATCAATCAATTATCAGTAGTACTTGGTTATGGAAGACATACATAAACTATGGCATTCTTAGTGTCATAGATGCACCATAATTGCAAAATATATTTTTTGAATGGTGAATTGTGGAATGTACAATCAATCAATTATCAGTAGTCTAATAGTACTTTGTTATGGAAGACATATAAGGCTGGATACAATGGGAGGTCGTGGGGGTCGGTTGAGGGCAAGGTGATGGTCGGTTGAGCCATTGTGGGGAGGAGGGTGATGGTCGGGTCGAGGGAGAGAAGTGCCAAACTCGGTTGAGGAGACAACCGACTCCACAAGCCAAAATCAACCGAATAAAAAATAAAAATAAGAAAATCTCGTGTCATCACTGTGGCAACTAGGTCGCCGTCGGTCGTCGTCGGAGAGAAAGGCGATGTGGCATGCAGATGAACTAGGTTGCCACTGTGTTCAGCCTAAGCTATCTGAACATAAACTTACTTGTGTGAGAAAAGAATGGGGGTCCTTTTTTCGTATACTTTTTCACTCGATTAATTTGTAAATTGTTTATTAAGTAAATTTTAAATAACTTTTTTTGTGTTTACAACAATCGCACTATTCGTCTTTCTCGCAAAGTAAATACACTAGTCATCCATGATTTTTCGACTTTTTCATGTTTTTCTTTCCTCCCCTCTCCCTCTTGCTCGACCAATCGCAACACCAAACCAAAAGGTTTGAAACCCGGTGGTCGATCATTTAAGTTGACCCAAATTCGACTATCCCTAGTCGATCCCTATTAGGGTCTTAACCGTTTTCGTACTAGCTAACTTGTGATAGGTTCGAGGCTTGTGCAATACTCGTGGATACCTGACGCAACCCTAAAGGTGGTAATCTCCGAGAAACCCCAAAACTGATCGTGATGCATCAGGGTGAAAGAAGGTGTTATGTGCGGCAGAGATAAGGTCGGGAAAAGCTTCTTGATGCAGGATAATCAAGTATGTTAACACCCTTTATACATGCTAGGTTTGGATCGATTTATGTTCGGGGTTTGTGTAAAGTTTTCGTTTTGTGATATCTAGGGTTTTTTCTATCACATCGATAATCAATGTTGCAAAAATCGTGAATCGGTAGTTGGACGGTCGACCACCCTCCGATGATTAATCGGTCAATGCGGATTAATGGGATTGGCATTTCACGCAAGTTTTGGGTATTTCTAGAGACCAAAATAAAGATCTTAACTGATTCTAAGCCTACTATGTTTTCAAACCTCAATAAGAGGCTCCAATTCTGATTATGAGGCCTTATAAGTGAAATAAACGATTCCTAAATTAAGTAGAATGCCTAATTTTTTTAAAAAGTTGACTGATTAATCCGATTTGGCTGATTAGTCTTATTTTTGACCAATTTGGCCGATTTTTGACCGATTCGACCAATTTTTGATTGATTAATTGGTCGAGTTTTTCCTAGGCCAATTTTTTCTACCGATTTTCAAAAATTAACAAGGTATAAGGCCGATTACCGATTAATCGACCGATTCAGCAGATTTTTGCAATATTGCTGATAATATATTTAGTGTCTATGCATGGTTTTATCAATGATCGAAATACTTGGGTTATTTATAACATTTAAGGGGCTTCGATATAAGGTTGGGTTTATACCATAATTTTCTCCCTTGATAAAATGTGCTAAAGATCCTAATCAAAGATCATCACAATAAACAAAAACTAGGGTTTCTTATTTTCTTGGCATGCAAGTGATCTTGGCCTTTATGTCTTGTGATCTAGGCTTTTATCTAATTTTGGTAAGAGCAAATCTTTCCAAATATATACTAAAATAAAGATGGAAACTTTTAGTTTTCAGAAGGAGATCATAAGGAAACAAGATTACTTGAAAAGCAAGAAACTTTATCTAGATTCCCTAAACCCTAAGAGGGGCGACTTTCTTGATTCTAACGAGATAGGATTGTAAAAATTGATGATCGTAAATCTTGGTGTCCAAAGTGGAAAGTTTCTATAAACTGATAGGTTTTATCAGTTTTCACTTATTTTAAAAGTTCAAAAGTTGATGACTTAGGGTTTCTTGTTATCTAAGTCACATGCTTTTAAAATTTAAAGTGTAAAAAGAAACCCTAATTAGGGTTCTCAAATTTTAAAAGTCAAAAGTTTTCTAAATTGGCAATATCTGACAATAAGATAAGAACCGGCATTCCTGAAGAATGACAAGTTGCATTAGTATGCAACGGGGCGAGTGATGTGTTGTCGTTGTATGTAGGTAATATTTCTATTCAAGTTTTACTATTTATTTTATGCGGACTTTACATATAACAAACACTAATGGGCAATTACCCGATCGATGGTAGGTTAGTTGGTAAGTAGGGTGTCGATCACTAGGAGTGGAACGTTAACACTTAAATCTATCAGTATTTTAATTATCTAAGTTAGTCTAATTAAACCTAATTCTAACGCAGCAAAAGGGTTTTTAGCCTGAAAGACTGGCATGAAGTTTATATTTTAATAAAACTGTAAATGAGACAGATAACACACACAAGCAGAAACACATATTATAAAGAAGAGGTCAAGCCGATAGTAAGGAAAACGTATTACCCAAGTTAGTCATATAAAATTCCAAATTTTGTCTAATTGCTGTATTGATGATACTCACTTCGTCAGTGGATTTCTAATGTAGGCTAGGCGGTACTTCTTCCTAAACCCTAGGTTTACTATTTAAGTTTTTAAACATATTAATCCTGTCACAATTAATCAAAACCCATAAAGTGTAACTTATAGATTATAATTTAGTATCATTTATCCAATGAAGGATCATCAACATTTATGCCTAACTTCATTACTAGTAACCTAATGGTCATAGCACTATTGATCTAGTTATAAAGCCAAGAAATATGGTCTTCCCAAAATATGCTTATCATCCACTAACTTAGGACTTATTTGAATAAGCAAGAATCGGTTGAATGAATAATCACATAAGCATAAACACGAATAAAGTAATAAACATAATCAATACACAACGAATGAGTAAGCAATCCAAATAAACAAATCAAAACATCAAATAATCATAAGTTTGACTATTATCTACAATTATTAGCCCACTCTCACTAATAATACAAGATATCATGTCGAGAAGATTCAAGTATAAATCAATAAGGAAAAATCGCTAACTTAACGATTATAGTGTAGTAAAAGAATTAATGGAATTCTTCTATGGAATTATGGCACTAGCAAGACCTTCTTGGTATTCGATTTCGTACTTGATGGTTAAAAGCCCTATTAACCGGACTTTAGGTTTTCTATTTATACTTTTTGAATACGGTCGATACGGCGTGTCGGATTTATCCAATACGGCGTATCGAGGTAACTTCGCGTAGGGTCCAAGATTATTATATTCTAGAATATTCATACACCGCCTTCCTGATACAGCGTATCATAAAGATGAATGCGGCGTATCAGGTATTCCTTATCTTGGATATCTGGTGAAGTCGTTGAAATGAATACGACGTATCTTCACAATGTCATACGGCGTATCTGGACTAGAACAAGGTCATTTTTCTTGTTGACCAAAGTTTCACATACGACGTATCAATATTTAGATATGGCGTAATTTTTAAAGTAAGGAAATGGTCTTGATAATCGTCAATTCTTGGTATACTGATATCGCCTAGAATGATACAGCGTATTCTTGTCTGTTTAGAGGACTTTCTCGAACTTGATCCATTTTTGCTTCAAAACACATCCATTATTGCTAACTTTCATCAATTACTTAATAATAACTGAGATTGAAACATTTAAGCAATTAAGCATCAAATCTTATATAAAATGATATAAAATAAGCAATATACATAGAAAAATTGATATTATAAATATGAACTTATTTGATGTCATCAAATATCCCCCCCCCCACTTGAACTTTACTTGTCCTCAAGTAAACTTTAGATAAAACTTATGAAAATGTATCATAAACATTCGTCTAGGATTTTTTTTATGTAAGCATTTATTCGTTTAATCTCAAGTGCACAACCAAACATCTCACGAAATAGGAAAATAAAATCACTTAAATCACTCAATTAATCTATATGGTAACATTTAAGTATTTTACTCAATTGCTCAATCGCGACGAGTATTCTATCATAAGCTTGGCAAGGATACACATCTCCACCACTAAAGCTAAGGAGTAACAAGTCTAAAAGGGTAAATTGGGTTAATCATGATGAAGGTTTAACGGTTGTACCGAGTTTTGTTTAAACATCTTATACAAAACATATTAGATCGCTAGCGAATTCTTGATTTACTCAAACAACGGATGGTCACTAGAATAGTATATCTTAGATCATCGGCACATTATTTACATTATGAATGGTCACCAAAATATACAACCTAGATCGTTGGCGCATTATTTGATTACTCAAAAATAGGATGGTCACTAAAATATTAATGCACTAGATATTTTCACAAAGCCATTACTATATCCGGATGCTCGAAAGCTAACAACAGATAAAGTAATTTGGTAAGGGTAAGGTATGGAAACATATATAATTGGTGTAAAATAAAATCACAAATAAATAGATTAAGTCCAACCAATAAACAAAATGTGGCTAATTACTTCCCGACCTTCCCATGAAAAAGACACAAATTATAGACTAACTCACGCTTTAGTATGTAGACACGAATTAGACTCAATGATGTCTTAATCATCATTCTCAAAACAAACCTTATTTGGCGTTCCCTTAACGGCCAACTCCCTTGCAATCCATAAATATAATACAAAAGTTAGTGGCTATATCCACTAATATAAAATTTTACATAGTCGGTTTATAATACGTACCAACGAATAATTTATTAGCTCAAAATATAGAATCGGTTAAGTTTGGACGAACCAATTTTTTTCTCTCTTTTTTTTCTTCCTTTTTTCTCTTTTTTTCGATTTTTTTAACATAAAGAAACAACTAGTTGTGTAAAATTTCACCATTTCACCATCATAATAAATCTGAATGATTTTTTCATATACCTTTAAAACTTCAGATATAAAAATAATAATGATAGTAGTAAACACGCGAAAGAAAATAATAACTACTATCATATTCTCATTGCGATGTGCAAAAAATATACAATTGAACTCAAACGCTTGCACACCTTACGTGTCAACTGACAAACCTCAAGATCACAAGGACTTAGATAATAATCCTTTACTTGAGTAGCAAAATCGCTTGGTATAAGGTATTTAAGCTACTTATAAACAATAACATCACCCAAAACTACTAATTAACACTAGACAAAATAATCAAAATCTGACCAAATTTTAGGGTCACTTGTGGTGGCTTTTACATGTCTTAACAAATCATTTATACTTAGCCCTTATAGCCAAGTTTATTTACTGTCTTAGTAAGATTTTGGTATAAAATCATAATTTTACAATAAGTTTAAGTCCATCAAAAGAAATTTACAAGACAAACAACCCCGAAAAACAAAAGTCATTTGCACCTATTACTTGTAACAAATGTTTGGAAGACCAAATCTTTGAGTCTTTAGCTAAGACCACCTAGAATTGAAAGCTAACTCATAAAACAAATTTTTAAGTAGAATTTCAAAATTTTACCATGTTTTGAGGAAGATATGACCATGGAAAGTGGGATAAAGAAAGCATTCAAACATGTCGGTTTACAATATTTCTTGTGACGACTTTTGGGGTAACTTTGATTCATTATGCATGACCACTTGGATTTGAAAGACAACTCAAAACCTAGATCTTAGTTTAAAGAATAAGACTTGAGGTGGTGTCTTGAGAGATATGGCCTTCTAAAGTCGACCATAATTTACGGATAGAAATTGTCCCCAAACCCTACTCATCCACAAGACTTCTTAATTTAATCAAACAAATGAAATTAAAAAAAAAAAAAAAAAATCCTACTCTAGATTATTATAAACCTTTTAAGAGTGTTTTAAAGGTGAAATAACAAAACTCAAGTAAATCTAAAACTCTTTTAACAAGTATGTTTGAAAAGACTCTAAATCTAGCAAAACTAGGGTTTTAGTATAAGTTTTAACATCAAGTATTCTTATATCAAATAACTACCTTTTCTACTTGAATTTTATGATTTGTAAGGCTATGCTAGTGAGGTTCCTGATGAAGTTAAACAAGGTTCTTGATGTGAAAATGATTGGTGAAATTGGTAGAAAAGAGTTAGGGTTTGTAGAGAAAGACTTTGGTTGTGTGTTCTTGATGTTAGCTAAATTTTATTGATGGTAGTGTGATGGTGGTGAGGGTATGGCCGACCAAGAGAAGAGGAAAAGATAGTGATGTTTATATTGTGTGTGAAAAATGGTGAGAAAAATGAGAGAAATGAGGTGGTATTGTGCTTAAGTATGAGTTGTGTTAATGTGACAAGTGTTACTTTACTTAATAATTATTAAGTGATGTGTTAGATGGGGAGGTTAGACATGTGGCTAATTTTAGTGGTAATTAAGGGTGTTATACATCTTTTTGTTAGCTAAAAGTGTATACAAAATGCCTTAAGTCTAGAACGTAAATAAATAAACGTGTAAGTGCAATACCAGGTTACACTTAAATAGACATATACACATAAAATGGACTAAGTTTTTAAGCGTGTGTGATACTTACTATTTTAAAATAGCTTGAGCATATCATTGATATTTAGTTGACGTTAAATGAAACCGTGAGGTGAAGATACATACATAAAGCGAGGGTGCCTAAAGAAAATGAACAAAAAGTGTAAACATGACCATACTAACAGAAAACTAGGCATACTTTTAGTCAAAAATGTTATAAATACTATCAGTCACTGTCCTCAGTTTTGACGGTTGTCATAGATGAGTACAAAGCATGACATGAATTGTAGATCCGGCGTGATCTATAAGGAATTCCTAGTATTGCAAGTTTCAGTGGGAGGATGACAAGATCATTAAATGAAACGGACCTTGCTTTATAAGGCAAACTAGTTTGGCATGGTGGCGTGTGGATCTTATGGTTTTAGTGGATAAATTAAGAATCCAAATGACTTATAATATTTAGAGTCATTGACTACAAATCAGGAAAACACGCAACTACATCGCGGTTTCAAAGAGGCTTGTATTGAAAGTTCTCAGGAACTCATGATAATCAGTATCAAGAAGTCACGGTTCTAATTTGTAAAAGTAATTCCATTCTATCCAACCCATAAAATAAAGTGCATCGTTGAACGCTAAACTGGGTGAGTCACGATTATCTGAGTCTATCATCCCAGTAAGACTAAATCATTGGACCAATACTCTCTTAGGTTCATAAACAGGAGACAAAAGCAATCCTGAAGATTGGAAGTGAGGCTCAGGGGTTCTTCTGAAGATACTCATCAGAAAGTTTAAATACAATGATTGGTAACTCCCAAAAACTTTCTTGTGCGAGCTAGATCAATCGCCTTGGAATCAAGGTAATTTCGCTTACTTGTGAAAATCGCACGAGACATTACGAGTAGATTCTACTTAGTGTATTGTGGATCTATGAGTGGAAGAGATTCCATTCTAAAGGTGTCCATAGCTATTATCATAGAGGAAAACCAAGATAATGACCACAACTAAGCGAGAAACATTTCGTGAAGATGGTGAGTTTCATATGCATTTATGGGAAAATGTTGGACGTGACCATGATCGAGAAGCGACCACATGGATCAATGTTATTGGCGTTCTCTAATCATGACGTACTATCCCATTGACATGAGGAAATGAACCGTTGGACTTTCTTTCTCACTGAATTTAGACTTAGTTTCCCGTTATGACGTAAAAGCGTAGTGTTGTGTGCTAAGGTCAAGTTTAGTGGGAAGCGAGGAAAAATGATTCATTGTCCAATAGGGAAATTTGCGGCTCCAAGTTGAAATAGACTGGAGAGATGGATATTTTTCTTTGGCCCCTTGTGTGTAATGATTTGAGGAAAGTTCGGCCGGACGACGATGTGTCCCTGACACCATGGGAGTCAAATCATTCATGAAAGCAAGATAAAAGGAAGTATTTTAGAATATACATCAACTTTTAAAATATCCATAAAGTGCGAACGGAGTCATATACCCTGGCTCAACCAGAAGTTTGAGACATAATTCAAACTTGAAGTTTGAATTGGACTTAGTTGCGGGTAGCTAACGAGGAAAATCACTACAAGGGTATTGAGTCGGTTTTTGTGAGTGAGGTAATGCAGTGTCTTGATCAAGACTTCTTGGTACTATGAAAAAACATTCCTAATGTTTATGTATTTGCACAAGTGGGAGTCTGAAGGATTTGTGCAAACAACACAACAACTTTCACACTTGCCTTCATAGAAATGCTGAAGGGTTACACCAATGCATACTAAATAGAACAATGCAAGCAAAAATATGAAACAGTTTATAAAATGAAATAAGATTTGAGAGGAAATGAACCTACGACTATATTTTCATTTAAGGGTTAAACGGTTATTACCTGACAATCTAATACTTATCCAGGATAATATTATAGGGTAGTTAATGACAAGAAGCAAAACAACAAACATTAAGGGTGCTTGTTTTGATGCATCGACCGAAACCTCAAGGGAGGAGGAATTTGTTTCCTAAACCAATTTCAATACTTGTTCACCAAGTATTCTGGAATCCTTTTAAATGCCTATAAATACAAGGAACCTTAAGGGATTCTCATAACTCTTCCAATAACCTTAAAAGTCTCCCTTCTCCCTCTTGTTCGACCTATCACAACACCAAAAAAAGGTTTTAAACCCTTTGGTCGATCGTTTAAGTCGATCCAAAGTCGAATATCCCCAGTTGATCCCTTGATCGATTATGGTTTTACCCGTTTCCGTACTCGCCCAACTTGCGATCGGTTCGAGCCCTGTTCTACCTATGCGATCTGGTGGATACGACACAACCCTAAAGGTGATAATCTTGAGAAACCCTAAAGCGAGAGTCGGTAGCAAGGTGATCAAGAAGGTGTTCCGTGCAACAAATAAGGTCGGAAAAGCTTCGACAAGGATAATGAAGTAAGTTTTATTAGCACCCTTTATACGTGTTAGGTTTATGTTATATCCTTGTTTATTAGATATGTACTTAGAGTTTTGGTCCATACGGGTTTTGTGTGTTTATTTTACATTGTGTATGTCGATGATTGTGCGAATAACCACGAAACCCAATAGTGGTAATGTGGTGTATTGAAAAAGCGATGTGGCGTTGAGGTAGAGGTGATGACCGGTGACCATTACACCTTGCCTAATAGAAAATTAATAATTTATGCGTCGAGTTGGAGGTCTAGAATATTTTGATTTATCACAAAAGGAAGAAAACGAACATGCAACATGTTTTATGTGACATACAATTTTTCTTAAGATTGTGGTGATCATAGGTGGTTATGTGACATACAATTTTTTTCTTAAGATTGTGGTGATCATAGGTGGGTGGTATGCAGGGGTGGTTGGATTTGCAAAGATTAAAGATGGGTATAAATATCAACATGCCCTCACGTAAGGGCGTTTAACAGAACTTTTCTAGCAGTCGTTAACCGAAAAGGCGAAACATGAAAAGATTGACAGACTCAGAGACGACTAGTGTGCTTATTTTGCGAGAACAACGAAACGTGCGATTATAAACAAAAGGTCGACATTTAAAATTTACCCTTATAATTATTGCGGGAAAAACGAAAAGTGCATGTGATTTTGCGTAAGCAAAAGGTCGAAATTTAAAATTTACTCTTAATTATTGCATGTCTTACATTAAATAGCATAAACGACTAGTTCAATATGGCTAGAAGGAGTCAAACTATATGTAATACACTCCGTAGTTCATATATAGTTCATAAAATAATCCATGCAAGTAAACCTTCAGTTTATTATAAAGCTGAATTTTCAATTGTGTATAACTTAATTTGAAGAACTTCCAAGAAATTTCATGGGTCTAATTCAAGTATAAAAACCTAAGCACCATGCAAAGAAAACATAAACTTCTTATTAAATCATTCAATCTAAAGCCCAACTATATGGCGAACAACCCAAACTCGGCTGCTGCCACCACCACCACGATGACATTCTTAGTCATCCTTTTTTCCCTGCTGTACGTTGGGAAATCCCAAACTTTGCAACCAGCTTGCCACCACCCGACTTGGAAAACAAAACCTAACACACCTCCACTTCTTCTTCCATGACGTGGTTGCCGGTCCAAATGCAACCGCTATTCGTGTGGCTGAAGCCCCCATAACCAACACTTCCTCAACCGCATTCGGGGTTGTGGTCATAAATGACAACCTTTTGACTGTGGGACCCGAAAGAAACTCTACCCGTGTGGGAAGAGCACAAGGGATGTATGCATCCGCAGACTTAAATGAAATGAGTTTTATGATGGTTCAAAATTTTTGGTTTGATGAAGAAAAGTTTAATGGGAGTACGTTGAGTATACTGGGCCGGAACCCTATGACGTCAACTGTTAGAGAGTTTCCAGTGGTTGGAGGGAATGGCGTTTTCCGATTTGCTAGTGGGTATGCTGAGGCTCTGACTTATTTCGTCAATTTAACTACCGGAGATGCCATTGTTGAGTATAATGTTTATGTTCTCCATTATTGATTTCACCCTTTAGTAAGAAATTATGAATAAGTTTATTGTACGTATTACCACACGGATTCACGTACATGTAACATGTCTACTATATAATTTTGTATCTTCATCTTATATATCATAATTTGTTACTGTAGTTTATTTTGTGTGGGTACTCTTGGAGGCCGTTTAATTTATTGAAGCTGTTCACGGTGTGTTTCGGTTCGATTAGTTATAAGATTTAAACTATTTATTGCGAGCGGGTAATTCATTTTACTACCCATAAGCGAACCATAGTAGGCGGATAACCAGGACGGTGGGGTACCCGAATTGAGCGATGGCCGCGGTTCAAGTCACGGTAACCATTTTCGACGTTTAATCAAGTTTAACAATATGAATAATAACATGATCTAGAGCGTGAGATGTCATTTCGTAAAATTAAATTAAAAAAGGCGGATAGATTAAATTCATACTAAAATTATCCGTCACGTTGATTGCATTTAAATAAACATAAATATACATTAACAAAAAATATTTATTCTATGTTTATAGTTTATGATCACGTAATCAATTTTACACATAAATGTTTACACTAGGAGCAAAATGTCATTATACAATAAAACTAGCGCAAAAATATAATGAGTAAATTGCAAAAATCGTCCTTGAAGTTTGGCCACATTGCAAGTTTAGGTCCCAAACGTTTAGAAAGTGCAAGGATCATCCATGTGGGAAACTTTTGGGGAAAAAATCGTCACAGCCAACAACAAATGACTAAAATGCCCTTTCTAAGCGTTTGGGACGAAACTTGCAATTTGGCCAAACTTTAAGACGATTTTGCAATTTACTCTTTCTATATTACTTCGGTTTTCTTACATAAATTATCCTTGTGTTGTACAAAGTTATACAATGTTAGTCCGATTTTTTTTTTTTTTTTTTTTTTTTTTTTTAACCATAGCTACCCACCGTGACCCACTACCACCACCATCTCCACCCCACCACCGTTACCCACTACTACCACCCCCATCTACCACCACTCATAGCCACCACCATCACCCACCACCACAACCCCATCCACCACCACCGCCACCTCTACCACTACCACTGACCCCATCCATGACATTCGCCACCACCGCCATTGCCACCGCCACCCCACCACCGCCGCCACTATCACCACCACTCCTAGCCACCAGTTACCACCGCCCAGCCACCACCACCCGCCGCCGCCGCTGATACAGCCCCATCACCGCGCTCGCGGCCGCCGCCGCCCCGGCCCACCGCCCACCAGCGTAATGGTGGTGGCGGTGGGTGGTGGTTAACGTGGTGGTGGATGAGTGTCGGTGGTGAATGGGGGTGGTGGTAGTGGTGACGATGGTGGGGTGGAGATGATGGTGGTGGCGGTGCGATAATCTTGGGTGGCGGTGGTAGGTGAGTGGTGGTTGTGAGTCGTGGTGGATGGGGTGGTGGTAGGTGACGATGGTGGCTATGAGTGGTGGTGGATGGGGGTGGTAGTAGTAACGGTGGTGGGGTGGAGATGGTGGTGGTGGCGTGGCGGTGGTAGTGGGTCATGGTGGGTGGCTATGGTTAAAAAATAATAATAATAATAATAAATAAAATAAAATAAATCGGAACTAACATTGTAAAACTTTTACAACACATGGATCATTTATGTAAGAAAGCTGAAAATAATATAGAAAAGAGTAAATTGCAAAATCATCCTTAAAGTTTGGTGAAATTGCAAGTTTCGTCCCAAACGTTTAGAAAGGGCATTTTAGTCATTTGTTGTTGGCCAGGGACGATTTTTGCCCCAAAAGTTTCTCACAGGGACGATCCTTGCACTTTCTAAGCGTTTGGGATGGGTATTTGAAGGCATCTATGTGACAATCGATTTTAAATGAAAGTAAATAACTTCATGAAATGCGTATGAAACCGCATGTATAGTGACTACACGCTTATGATGAAATGATGAGATGCTATGATGATGTAGTTATAGTCTAGGGTCCATGATGCAACCTAGTTCTCTATAATCAAGCTCGATGCCAATCATGTCACACCCCAATTACATTTTGCGTGGAATGGAATTCACGGGATTGTTGTCATAGCATCACAATCACGAGTTATATTGAGCGACCTAAAGTGTCGTTTGAAAAGAACATCGTTTGATATATTAAAACATTCGAGTTACAAAGATAGGTCCCAAATGAAAATCAACATGTGCGGAAAAATAAGTTTGGTACAAGTCAAACGATGTTTTTAAAGTGTATAAATCCCATGTGAGACGCGTCGTCACCGCGACTCTATGATATGTCCACATGCATGCCATGAAGTGAATGCCTTGGTTACACGAAAATACATTGCTAAAGTGTCAACACAAAGGTTGAGTGAGTTCATAGAGTTCATGTAAAATGTTTTATCGACTACACAAGTATAGGCCATGTATGACAATTATGTCACATAAAATGTTACAATTGCTTAAGCACATGACACGAAAGCTTGATCGATCATGATGTTCGCCCAACGAGTGTTTTGCCAAACAACTCAAATTCGACATGAAGTGAAATGCATCCGTTTGACCGGTTGAATCCACCGACCCGGATGGAGGAGTCACCTCAATAGATCTATCCACTCACCCTCGCTTACCCAAGAATTAACGGTTCATGATTTACGATATGGGGACATTCAATTGGCAATGAAGTAACTTAAGCAATGTAATGAATTTGATATACTTGGCATCGTAATAAAATGATGTGCAATGTATTCTCCCGTAGGTTTGAAATAATGTATAAACTTGAATAAATCGGGCTATGAAAACTCACTGTTGCAATGATAATGATGATATAATGGCAATCTTTGAAATGAGGCGCAACCTCTAACCGTGACCTATTATGAATGATATGATATGTAATAAGTTATGATGTAATGTTATGCATGCATTAGTATGATATCTATACCACTTGTGAATTTTTGAAAATAATACTTATCGTCGAAAAATAATCTTATAACGTCTTGACACTTTATAAATTACTTTACAAGTATTTACGTCAAAATGACATCCTTCAATAGTTATTTAATGATTTATTATGAAATTATAACTTTTAGTAAGTAAAATAATGTCGTTGAAAATTTCATGAAAGTGACTAAAAGCGGCTTGAAAAGCTAGTCGTAAAATGGTGCACGTCGAGTGTTGGAAAGCGAACTCAACGGTTTTGGGAAGCTTGTATCATTATCTAAAAGTTTTAGCATTTAAGTTTTCATCCTATAGGTCTCAATCATGTAGAAAAATATAGGTAAAGTATGGTACTTTTGTCCAAAATATTGTTTAAGGGTGGTTTTCGGCAAAGTTTAGCGACCGTATTTTATTAGTTACAACACCGCTTGACGATTGGGACATTTTGGAAAATAGGCTAGGCGAACTCACTTTTACTAGGAGACATCGTTTTCTCAAAAGTATTCTATCGATCGAAAATGGCTCCAAACATGGTCACTGCGATAACCACTTTGGTCTAGTAGAAAATATAATACTTGTGAAAATAAGTACGATGGTCATAATTTATCCCAATTACAATTACACCTTCAAAATATTAATCCGGTTCGTTAAGCCACAACAAGCTATCCATAGGATTAGCCTCGTGTGCTAAAACAACACCGATCCAAACGCTCCTTTATGGACTCTAAAATGAGTAATTTAAGTAAGCAATCCAAACACTCCATTATATTTTAATAAACCCTTGTGCTTATAAAAAAATCGTTTTTATAAAGTTTCTAACGTTCCCTAATAATTTATAGGTGATACAATAGCATTTGGTAAAGTTTTCAATGCTCAAACGGACTCGAAAACGCTTAAAAATAACAATTTTATTTCCCATCAGCAATGGGTACTTTGACTTTTTCAGAAAAATCGTCCGTCTTTGACCATGCTTAAATCTCTCATTTTACACTTTTAAGCTTAAAAATCTCGCGATTAATAGTAAAAAATCATTTCGGACAACTTTCGTGTTTTACACTTAAGCCAATTCGGACCCGAAAAGGGTCAAAACCTCGATTTAAAATCGTATCAGCATGTATATTTTTACAAGTTGCTGTTTAAAAATATAAGTTTCGTTAAACTTTAATTGGCCACAATTTCTTCGTTTTAAGTCCGTTTTCTACGTTCTTTATATCCACGGTTTCGTATTAACATATACTAATATATTTTTGATAAGTCGACACATTTAATAACGCTTAAGACCCATTTCGACTCGTAAAAGTTGAGAATACATCTGAATTTTCGAAACAATTAGTTTTAGTCGTCAAACTTGAAAAATCACATCTTCTTCGTTATATCTCCGTTTAATCCGTTCAAGCGGTCACGTTTCGTTTTAAAGTATATTTTCTAAATATCTAGGCCAAAAATTTTTATCTCTCGTCGAAAATTCCGAATTCAAAAATATGGATGGACCCTTAATTAGACTTGTCGAAATGAGTTTTTCTCGCCAAAACTATTCTAACCAATTCAAAACAACTCCGAAGCTATTCTAATCCTACCATACACCTTCTTAGGGTGTCATGGGTTCCTAGACATCACCAAAAGTGATATATTTCAAGGAATAATTATAGGATAACTTATATGAACTTATAGTGCTTAAAAACAATTTAATTGGTATAAACATCCATATAAATAGCATGCATTACTCAAACATGATAAAATGAACACAACATGAATATGAAAGATGATGATGAATATGAAATGCTTACTAGTTACTTGATGAGGTTTTATGAACAAAGGATTAATCCTAAACACACAAGGTTTTTATTCAAAACCTTACTAAAGAGTGTGTCTAGATTGTGATCAACTTGACTAGGAAAATTTTTATGGTTTCCTCTTTGAACATCAATATGGCCGGTTCATATGGAGGAAGAAGAAGAGAGAACAATTTTCTTCACACATTTGATATTATCTAACTATGTGTTGTGTTGTAGTGTATAAAATAATATATGTATAAGTATTGTAGATATTTGGTTCAAGATATGATGTGAGTCATGAGGTGTCGACATATGCATAAAAAGCGATTAGATGAGTTTTGATATAGTTAATTACTTGTATATATAAATAGAAGTGTAGTTAGTTAAGAATTGTTAGTAACTTGTGTATTTATTTAAGTATTTAGGGTAGCGTTAAATAAAAATAAATTTTAACGGATCAAAATAAAATATATTGAAGTCATAAAATTATAAAATACATTTCTCACAAGTATTGGTGAAATAATAATTATCGTGTAGTTTTACGAAAACCGTCGTAACTATATAAATATAACAATTTATATACAAAATAAATTTAAAACAACTTGGGTAAACTTATAATATTATTTTATAATCTTAATATGAGTATAAAAATATATGAATAATTTTTGGAAGTATCGGATCAAATGTTCAAAATAATTAATTACGCGATAGCGTTTATTTAATAAGAAATTATGTGTTTAACGTAAAATGCAAAACCATGCATGAACTAATATGATGATAATGATCTTGATGATATGTAGACTAAACCTAGTCTATATGAAATGTCCATGATGATTGCTCATGAATTGCGACTAAACCATTAAGGTTCTGCTGAATTTGATCTTCATAAACCTAGTTTACGATAAATGATGAAATAGTGAATTTTTCAAAGTTTGCAAAATGACCGAAATTACGAGTTGTCACAGTTTTTCGATTGCAGTTTCTTCAGTTTCGGGTTCTTTCGATTTCTGATTGAGAGATTCGACTTCGTTTATCGGTTTCTCGGTTTTTCTGATCAACCCTTATTGCAGCCCAGTTGCCTTATGGACCTTAACTTGAGTGCACCAAATGTTTTCATAACTATGTAATTAAAGTAACTTAATATGTTTGACTGCACCGTATGCTCAGATTAATTATTATAGCAGGGTACCCGTGCGTTGCGGTGCGGGTACCTGAAATAAAAATTTTCGATGAATAATGCATTCTAGTTTATTATGTTCTTTTTAACAATAAACTACGGATATCAAAATTTCGTATAGCCGTGCCGCTCGGGCTCGAGCCCGTTGGTCGCGCCCATTCGGGCTCAAGCCCATTGGGATTGCCTGTTCGGGCTTGAATATTGTATAATGTGCTTTATTATTTGTAGTAATGAAATTTAATGCAGGAATTGTGTTTTATTTGGTTGTACAATATGCTTGATAATTTGTATTTTTTTTATGTAAGAGGTGTTTTAATAACTGTATTAATCGTATTTATTGACCAGTTAAATAATTAACTACATTAAATAGCATTAATGTGGTGTTTTGTTGTACACTATGCTTCTTGTCTTGTACGTCTAAAAATTATGTACATTAAAGTGTTGTACACTATGTTTCTTTTCTTGTAAATAGTAGTCATTATACTCATTAATAACATTGACCACTTTAATAGCATTAATGTTGGAAGTCTGAAAATTACATCATGCTTATTTTGTTGTACACTATGCTTATTTTATTGTAAATCTAAAAATTGGTTGCAGCTATTGTACATTGTGATTAAATGGTTGTAATTTTTGGTGAAGAGGTGTTTTTACTAGCATTAATGTTGTTTGATAGAATTTTGGTCTTAAAATAACACCACACTTTATTTTGTTGTACAATATGCTTACTTTGTTGTAATTCTGAAAATTAGATGCATTAAAGTGTTATAAACTATGCTTAATTTCTTGTACGTCTTAAAATTAAGAGTGAGGTGACTTCGTGCACTATAAATAGTATAGAATATGTATGACTAACAAAGACTCCATGCATTTCATGATACTAGTACTAATTTATTAACTCTCCTCATTTACGCTAATTATATTTCAAATGCACTAACCAAATCGTAGTTTTAAATTTAGGTTCATGTTTTAAGCATACAAATCATTTTAAATTATTAATTACTTCAAGTATTTGGTTTATTAATTGTTTACTATTACGTAATAGTTTGAATTGCTTAAGTTTACTATATTACCCTTAATCAAAATTGATATTCACAAAGCTATATGAAAATATTAAATAATAGTCAAAGGGCAAAACTTAACTACGGTATCTTTTCTAACTTTTGTAAACTTCAAAACAAACAATAAATGCATTTTATTTTTTTGTGCGGTTGTGTTATATGTTTTCTATCGACAACAACGATGGGCGTTTGGACGTGTAAATGTGAAAAGACAAAACCGCACTAACAATTAGCGAGCGAGATAAGGAGTGTTCGGATTTTGGATGGCAAGCGTGCAATAATCAAATGTTGGAAGGTCTATAATGTAATTATCCATAACGGGACTACACGTATGTTTGGGCATAAGCCAAGGGACTAATGATGTAAATACTTCAAAAAATAACTAAAAAACCTGTAAATTGAAAACTATTTTAAATTGGGGACAAGAAAAGAACCCTAGAACTCGACAGATAAATCGAAGTTTAAAATTGGATCAAGTTTGAGACTTTAAGGTATGTATTCAATCCTTAAGCTCTAATAATCGATCTTGTAATACTTAATTCACTTTAGTTACATTCCATGTGTTTAAAGCTTTGTGTTATGACCTGCTTAATAATAGAGATAGATATTAAAAAAAACAACTTTGTTTGGTGCTATTTGATTCATAGATAAGATAAGAAATCAGATTTGGATGGGAAAGAATCAAGAATTAGGCGAGGAACAGAATGGTAGGACAAGGGAACAAGCAAGTAATATAAAAGACTATATTTTTCTTCTTTCTCTATCTTGGCTTTACATTCATATATATAATATATATATAGTACCACAAAAAGACTAGTACTAATATTTCTACTAATTAGTTCTAGTTAGCCATTAAACACATATCACCAAAAGTAAGTATTTGATTGTTCATGTCAAAAGTCCCGTGTTATCATCTCTTGAGGTATAACAATACTGCCCCCTCGACATTGACCTTGTCCTCAAGGTGGAGATGAAGATACGTTGTATGGCAGATATCAGCTTGAACCCAAGTGGCATCCTCTGGTTCTTTGCCACGCCATTGCACCAGGTACTGTTTTTACATAGTGAGGGCCTTGTTTTCCTTTCGAACTTGCACGATTGCTTGCGGAATCAAAGGAGTAGCGCCTCCTTTCCAAACAGCCTCAGGATTGTTTGATGAAGGTGTACCATGAAATCTCTTGAGCAAAGAAACCTGAAATACATTATGTATGCGCGCTTCAGCAGGAAGTTGTAATTATAAGCAACTGTACCCACTAACGCCAACACTTCAAAAGGCCCGAAATATTTTGGAGATAACTTTTGAGAAGAGCGATGAGCCACTGATTATTGACGGTCTGACTGGAGCTTGACCCGCACAAGATCACCAGGTTGAAATTGCTCAGGTCGTCGCTTCGTATCTGCCTTTTTCTTCATCTTGACTTGAGCACGCTCCAGATGCGATTTGAGGTATGCCAAGATGGTTTCACGAGTGATAAGGGTGGTGTCAACAACTTCGTTTAACGACAAACCCGTTACATATTGTATGACTGTAGGAGGATCACGCCCATACACTGTCTTGAATGGTGAGATACCAGTTGATGAATGGACACACGTGTTTTACGGTATTCTACCCACAAAAGATATTTTGTCCAAACTTTTGGTTTCTCTCAAAACAACATAAATACTGCTCTAAAACCTTGTAGCATAAGAATGTAGCAAAGAAGAAAGCATATAGATGTTATCATTATGCATTGTACTCGAATAGTTAACATCAGTCAATTTGCTATCCTTAGAAGTGCTCGGCTCTTGGAGATGGTTGAAATGGTAGTTGTAAAGGTGTATGGCCTTTGAAAGTGATGAACTGATCACCCCAAAGCGAAGCCCATTGTAAGCTTGTTATAATCAAATAACATAGGGCCTAATTGTTGCAACCACTGAACACCCAAAACCAATTCAACCCCTTCTATTGGTAAAACATGGAAATCCACCAAGAATACAATATTCTGAATCGTAATAGGAACTGCTTGGCACGTACCTTGACAATGAAGATATGTGCCACTACCCACCATGACATGAAATTATGGGGTTGACGTAACTGGAAGCCCGAGACTAGTGGCAACAGTAGGAGGAATAAAATTTTTAGTACTACCACCATCCACCAAAATTAACAACGAAGTGTCTTTGATGGAGCCATACAACTTTAATGCGCGGGGGACAGTGACACCCATGAATGAATGTGAACTAATTCGTGGTGGCCAATACTCCAATGATGAATACTCGGATGCAATGGAGTGATTATCAAACTGAGTAGCAAGTGTTTCATCATTAGGAACTATTAAATACATGATCTTAGCTTTACAAACATGACCTGGAACAAACTTTTCCAAATTTATGAAAATTCCAAATTTGGGTATATATGAAAATTCCAAATTTAAGGAGAGATATGAAATTGCCCCTTAAACTTATAAAAATAATAGTTCTAGAATGATTTTTGGGTAAAGGAAAGTGTTTGGGGTTTGCTCTCACAATTATTTGTTTCTGCTCAGAAACCATAACTTTTATAATAAGCAATAGTATGTATACCCACCCCTTCTTCGTTATTTTTTATTTTTGTTTTTACATAATACACATGTATGAATTTGGGGTAGTGTTTGAATTGTAGAAATACGTATTTTGTTTTATTAATTTATGTTTGAACTATTATGATATATATCATAGATGGAGAAAAAGCAGATTTCTAGTGGCTCAATATGTGATGGATTACCTCCATTATCTTCAAGATATCAGTGGTTTGTTGCTCAGAATCTCGAAGCTGGTGACCAAATCTTTTTCACCATGGAAAAACCGATGTCTCATTATCGGTGTCGAACAACAGGCAGACGAATCCGAGGGTGTTTTCATGGTTGGATGATTCTTTCCAGCCATCCAAACATAGTCATGTGGTCTCTTTGGAACCCTTTGACTTCTAAGTTAATATCTCTCCCACCATTAATTCATAAAGACACAGATTCTCATGCATGTTGTTTGTCATCCCCTCCCGATGATCCAAATTCAGTTTTCCTGTTCACGTCATCTAAAAACGCCACTGTAGTTTTTTGTCGACTAGACCGGAAAAGAAAGAAATTAAAATGGACTGAAATGTCATTCGCTAAACAGCTTAAAAGCATGAGCGGTGAAGTTAGTGGTGAAGATATTTTCCTAGAAAGTCCAACATGTTGCAATGGTAAAGTATATGCAATTGCTGTAGCCCGTGATTATAGATTTGTCATACAGTTTGACATTGTTGTTAAGGATAAGGAGGTTGTGATAAAACTATGGTCATTTGTGGATGTTTGTGTTCCATCTTTTAATAAGTGTCCTCCGCTCTATACTTGTCCCATTCATTGTTCTTTTCTTAAAGGAAACAATGCGGAGCTGTTCTTCATTATTATTGGTTTTATAGATAAAGCGGGGAAAACAGTTGATGAAGTGTTTTTGTATAAACTAGATATGAAGAGTATGAAATGGGAGGCAATGGAAGACCTTAAAGATGTTTTTTTAATGGATCTTGCTAGTGATGACGACTTAGGGTGTGTTTGTTTTATTAAGATGTTTTGGAGTGCGAATCATTCTAGCATCTACTTGTTAAGAGGTGGTAGAAAGTCTAATCTGAATGAAATAATGTTGTTTGTTTTGTATAATTATCCGAATGATTTTAAGTCTTTCGTTTTGCAATTTGTTTATTAAACCAGCCTTGATGCGATAATAAATAACTTATGTAAATATGAAACAAAACTTTTATCGTAAATATAACATGGTTAATAAACAATCAAATATATGATATAAATTTTACAAAGCGAGTAAGAAGCGATAAAACAGTCCCGCTCTTCTTGGTAAGATGTTATATGTCTGGCGGGTGCTACTCAAAAAAAAAAACAAACAAGCAAAACGTCTGCCCTCCTCTTACTGGTAAGAGTAAGAGGGCTAGTAAGATTTTTTTTTTTTTTTTTAAAACAAACACACCCTTAGTGTTTTATAGGCGCCCTGTTTCTTCGGATTCAAGGGGTTATGTACATATTCTTGGTGAAATGGGCAAAGTAGTATACTCATATCACGTTAAAGATAGAACCATCTCCCTATCTTCCGTGCCTTGTGTAATACAAGATAGCCAAGTGTCAGTGTGGGCAATGCTTGAATGCGGGTATTTTTTTTATTTGATTATTCTTAAAATTGCTTTTCTGCGCATAAGATATATCTGATTTATGTCATCTTTCATTCTATATTTTTCATTAAAAGCATATATTGTGTAGGTTAGAAGATAATCACGATTATAAACAAGAAGAGGACAAGGAGAATTAGATAGTTGTGAGATCAGGTAAGGGTGATGATATTGGATTTTACAGCATGACGGATGAATCACAGTTGCTCAATATTCCGTTCATATGTTGGAAAGCATTATGGAGTCTATTGTTGGTGTTGAATACATGAGATTTCGTGCTACATGCAAACATTGTCATTTAGCGAGCACCTTCAATAAAATGGAGCAACAAAACAACATTAAAGAGATTGGAAACATCTATCTACTTTATAATGCGTTTAGTTTACAAAATTAGAAGGCTTAAAATTTGCCTTCTAATTTTAGAAGGCTTAAAATTAAGATAAGGAGCTCCAATCGTGAGATGACATGTGTCAACTTAACAAACTCCATGCCTAACTTATATTCCGGCCAACTTCAACCACCAAAAATTAAGATAAGGGCTACAATTATAAAATGACGTGTGTCGACTACCATTAAAATTAATCTTTATTTTCAAATAAAAATATCTTTTTATCTACTTATTTATATTATAATCTAATTTCACCATATTTTCTAAAATTTTATGCTCTTTGATTCAACATCCATTTTAATATATTTTTATGAGTTTTTAGTTTTATATTTTTAGTGGGTTTATTTTATTTTAATTCAAATTTTACAACTTTAACCTTTATTTAATTTATTCCAATCATATTATAGTCGTCGGTCTGCGCCACGCATCATGCGGTGCCTTCTATATTCATTAATGTCTCCATGGTTAATGGTATTAGACCAAGATCAAGGCATTATCACATTTATAGATCCGATTTGTGGTGACAAGTATTATGTAAATACACCTCGAGAATTGATGGGTGATTACCAAATATACAGTTCAAGTATGGTTGGCTATTGATGTATAAAGTTTGTACATCCCTTATATTTTTAACCCCTTCACACGTGATATTCGTGAGCTTCCACTTGTGCCTTATTTAGCAAGCTTTTCTTTCTCCGCATCACCTACTTCCCTGATTGTATGGTTGTGGGATTTACAAAAGGGATTGGAATGTTTACATCCACTTAGTAGCTCGGGAACAATCCTGGCGTAGAATCAGTTTGGATTTTAAGGGTTATGATCCATATGTATTTCATTTTTCAACATTCTATGGCCAAGATCTTTATGCGTTGTTTGATGATGGAGGAATTGATGTTTTCGGAAAAATGGGCCAAGAAGATTTCTGTTGGGACCATGTTCAAGCCAAATCCCCAAAAAGTTGTTGCAGAACTCCAAGTCAGTACTTTCTAGCCAGTTGTGATCAACATCTCTTACTTGTCATCGTGGGTGAGTTTGGAGAATCACTTGAGGTATTTAACATAAATGATTCTAAAGAATGGGAGAAATTAGATAGTTTGGGAAAACACATGATTTATATTAGTAATACAACATGTTTATGTGTTGAAGCAAAATCACCCGAAATGGAGAACAAGATCTACTTTCCAAGATTATTACATTCAGAGAGTAGAAATATAGTGTTTTATTCTCTTGAAACAGGTAGGTATAACACCTTTGATGGTGTAAGTTTTGGGAATTTATTCGGAACCAAACATCATTGCTACCCTCATGCATGGATCGAACCGCGGTGGTCCTAGCTAACCTTATTATTTTTATGTTTTATGACTGCTGCATTTTTAAATTGTTTAATCTTGGTTTTGGATATTTATGATACTATAATCTGATGGTATTAGTTATTGGCAACTATATGCTGATGTTTTACACCAAGGAGTTTAGGATTACAATAACCTGGTAATACCATTTGAAAAATGGTTTACATTGTTACCAGTGTCCTGGAGTTTGCAACCTTATTCACGTCAACTGTTTTCTTGTTTGTATTATAATGTTTGATTTTAGCAACTCTTGATACTAATTTGCATTACATTACATAAATTTCGTTTCGGTTTTCTAACTTGTCTAGATCATGTTTGACATTTCTTATTTATTTAGCTGTTTGTTTCTGTTTAGCAAGATTATAAGTACTTTAGAGCGCTTGGTAAAACTGAACTCTAAAATAAGATCCTAATTTCCAGAAGATTATTACTCCGTAGTATTTAGAGAGTTAAAATGGCGCACTACCTCTTCTTCACAATTTGAAACAATAAGTAAAATGAACGTGTAAAAATGAGCTTTTAGCACTGAACCTGATAAGAGATGTTTTCAGAAAATGACGACTAAGCACGAGAATGAAACTGAGAGCAAAGAAGAAGATGATGGGTTCGGAAGTGATGACAATAACTCACTGAACCTCAAGTCTCTTTAACAATAAAGAAGACTGAAGACTTAGAGTCGAAGACTGAAGGAATGGCGGGACAAGGCGAGATAAGTTTGATACATATAAAGGAGAGTCTTTATCAAGCAAATGTCAACTTACCCTGAATGGCTAAAAATCATAGCAGTGTCGTCACTGCTATTTAGAAAGCAATGTTGTCCCATACTCAAAGTAAAGTATTGTAACAGAGACAAAATACGCAGGTATTTTGTTCAAACGATGTCATCTTTGTCTTCATTGTAAAGGTTGTTCAAATACTTGTGCATAAATAAGATCATAAGGTGGAGTAAAAAGTTGGCAAGTTTGTGCACTAAATGCTTAGACATTCACAAATATTTTTACTCCTCCAAAGTCAACTAAGTCCCTGATATTAGCTCAGTTGGTTAGCATAGTTGTATTTAAGCTTAGCTTAGGTTTAGAGAGGAGACTACAACATACTTGTCATTTCAATCCCAAGTGTTATCCCATGAACACTTGGGTATAATAGGAAAATTGGTCAAATAGACCACGCATACGAGGCATATCACTTTATGGACCACGCCTTTTAAAATTCGAAAATAGACGGGTTGCCCACCGCTTTTCTTGGACCGACCGGGGCTGCCATGTGTCCAGACAACTTATGACACAAGTACGTATTTTGAAGGTATATGTCATGTATTATAACGTATTGTTTTGGGCAACTTGTATTGTTTTGGGCATCTTTATATTTTTGGGCAACTTGTATTTATACGAGGATAGTTTTGTCATTTCATATTTTTAAAAAACAAAAAAAAAAACAAAAACAAGCGCCACACAAAAACAGATTTCTGGTACATGTCCTTTAATGTCTTGTGTTCCCAATCACTTTCTTCTTTCTTCAATACAATTTGTTTAACAAAATCTTTCTTTCTTCTTTTGGTCTATTGACTTCATATCTTTATCCCAATCTTTACGCTTTTGTTTAGAAAATATGTCGACAATATCCCTTTGGATGTTCAACTAGATATCATCCGTAGGCTACCTCCTAAGTCTATACTCCGACAGCGTAGTGTTTGCAAGTTATGGAAGGCTAGTATAGATTGTGGAAGCTTCATCTTTAATTACGGTGTTCGTCGTAATGATCGGTGTTTATTTACGCTAACATTCGATATGGGTGACCAAGGTTTTGTGTTAGCTTTAGATGAGCGACTAATCGCTACGCCACTTATCTGATTTAATGCTTTCATCTATGATTCTGATTGGCAATTCTAATGGTCTTTGGTGTTTTGTCTATGGTTCTAATCTAATATATTATTTGGAACCCGACAATCAAAAATCACTTGCGATGTTGTCGGTTTACGCATCAAATCGAGCGTCAAAAGATTTGTTTTGGTTTTGCGTCCGTCGGACACTCTTGACCCGACGATCGTGAAGGTCTCTATCCTATTTTGAAAGTGGTTTACGGTATGTCTCTGTCTTTTCTTTGAACTCTTTAAGGTGGACAATCCTTGAAAATTTCCACCCCTCGTGAAACTATCAAATTGAAACGTAAAAGTCATGCGGTTGTGGGTCGTTTTCTCTATTGAATGGGGTGAAAAGTTAACTAATGAGGACGGTGTTATTTATAAGATTTATATGTTGATTTCTTTTGATTTGGTAACCAACCAATTTAAAGTTATAGACCTACCACATATTTTAAAAATGAACTCCAGTTCCATTCAATGTTTTCGATCTTGGAACCTCTCTAGTGATTTACGGGACGATCATTGGTGAAGATATTCCATTGTTTTGCGGATGGTTGTTGGGCGTCAATGGTTCTTCCATAACATCATTTAGAAGCCTATTCGCCATCCCTACCCTATATTCGGTTCGTTTGCTTGGGTTTACAAAGGATCAAGCTCCAATAGTGGAAGCGTCATCGCCAATCATTTGGGTCGATCGGTATTTGTGTACAACAAAGAACTTGAATTATTTGTCGCATGGGAATGTTAGGAGATGCGGGATCTTTCTACATCGCCCATACAAAGAATCTCTTCTTTTGTTAAATCGGCCGAGACCATCTTGTTTATAGTATGTTTTATTTTAACTTACCATTCTATTAATGTTTTATTTTAACTTACACCATTATATTCATGTTCAACAGGTTTGTTCGAAGTTAGGGATCATGCTTAATGGGAATGAAGCTTTGTGGTTTTAGTACGATGTCGTATGTGAAGGAAGCATGGGTGGTTAGCTTTTACGCGTGCTCTTTGAATTTTATAAATCAAGTGGTTATATATTATGTAACCATTAAACTCATAATTATGTAGTAATCGTAATATGTAGTAGGTTGTCGTATGAAGCGTTGTATGTCAGCGTATTTACTATTTCCTATGTTCTTTAATCCCATTATACATCTTTGTTTAATCGGGGAACTATAGTTGTTTCAATAAACAATGTGGCAACTAAGCATTGTTTAATCGTAGGGCAACTTCTTTTCCTTATTGACTACTTTTATAAACCAAGGAGTCCTTCTAGTTGTTACAATTAGTATTCTACAATCAACTAATAACTACCAACTAGTGACTATGCACACTTGAACTTAACAGATTTACCATTCAACACTAGTACAATTTAACTAGCGTTCGTAAGTTTAATACTAGCAGCACTAAACCAATATGTCTCTATTCAGGCCCAGAATAGTAAGACCAACACCTACACAAGGGCACCAGAATGGTATCAGCAGCACCTACACACGGGCAGCACAAACACGGCCATACACAACAGTATTAATGACGGTGGCATCATTTCGTTGATGTGTTCTATCACAAGCAGTGGTTAAAATAGCTAGCAGTAGTAACCTGTATACTGGCAGTTGTAAGTATACAACCAATTCAGTTTTACTAGCGGTAGTAAAAAAAACTATAGCGGTAGTAAAATGACTAGCGTTGTAAGTCTACAACCACTTCGGTTTACTAGCGGTAGTAAAATTAACTATAGCGGTAGTAAAAATAACTAGCAGTTGTAAGTATACAACCAATTCATTTTCAATGTTTGGCGTTGCTTTCATGATTCAATGTTTTCAATTTTACGTAGTTATTTCATTTGTTGTATCATCAAAATACATACCTAACTTTGAACTTAGTTTGCGAGACTCATTAAAGCGAAATATTGAATAAGCCAAACATGTATCACGAACAAACGTAATAAGAGCCATCTCTTCATCTTGATTAGTAGGTTCTCTTGTATGTTGCAAGATCTGCTTTTTACTACTTCTATACCAAGAGCCATCTCTTCATCTTGATTGGGATCAAGAGTCTATGTCATTGCATCAAGTTCATGTTCACTATTTTCTTCAAAATCATCTTCATCTCGTCATGTTCCTCGTACCCTCCATCGTCATTATCATTCATCTTGCATGCATGCATAATGGTAAACCAATATAATACATCAATAAATAATGTCGTTTGACGAATAACAATTTATCCTCACTTTACAATCATTAACAATGGCCTAATAAACCATAACATGTCTTGTTGGTATTAATGTAGTTGGATATAATTAAAAGCAAACAACAACAATAGAGAATAAATAATCTACTAAAACTCACCTTTCACAAATTTTCACAAGAAAATCTAAAAATATTCTATTTAAAGTATCACAGGATCAACATTAAAGGAAGACTAATAGGTTTTTTGCCCATCAAATATTTCTGACCTAGATAAGTAAGCGGATATTTGACTTTTAAATTTGGGGTTTTGGCCATAAAATGGGTTTTGGCCATATTTTACGGACCAAATTTGAAAAGCTTGTATCTTGGGCGCGAATCAATGAACCAACCCAACAACCACATATAATGATCATAACACACCTCGTTCGACCATCAATTGCAAATCAACAACCCTCATCCAAAGCCTCCGTCGACAATTAAAAAACCAAAAAATTTCCTTGAAAACCATGTCGTTTCGAGCTAATGTTATCACCATTATGAGAGATTATATTAGCAACATGCCGGATCGATGATCGGTAACATTTTGAATCGGTTGCCAATAACGAGCGGTGAGCACCTCTATTTTATCTACAAATTGGAGGTTTAAGTGGACCTTGCTCACGAAGTCATAATTGATGAGGATTTCTTTTATTATTTAACATATAAGTTTGATGGGAGCCATGTTACTAGACTTTTAAATCGACTTACGGGTCCCATAAAAAGTTTGTCTTCTCTGTAGATCCCAAACCGTTATGCGGAATGGAAGACTTGAATTATGAAGAGATTCGTGATTGGCTTATGTTTTTGCCTTGCAAGGAATTGAGGACACGACGGTTAAAGCGGTATGGACAACCGTTACATTGCCAACCCAACTTCTGGCCGTATTGAATTGAAACATCTTGAAATTCATTGTTGTGATTTTCCTAGTTTGGTGTTTTCACTAGTTTTCCAAATTTATTGAGCTTAGAATTGTGTTTAGTCAAATTTCTTACAGAGTGCAGTTTGGGATTTAATTCTTTGGTTGTCCCACTTGAGTCTCTTAGATTGGATGTTGAGAGTACAAGCGGGATGAAACTATGGAATCTTGCAAGTCTTAGGAATTTGAAGAAGTTACATTTGTCATTCGGTATTTGAATCTTGTCACGACAATCATAGCATCCAATATCTTTCACGACAAGACTTCCATCTCTTGAGACCCTTACATTGGATTTTGACTATTGCGGTAAGACCGTTTTGAGATTTACACTTCTAATTTTACAATGTTAAATATATGTGTAAGCGTAACGACATTTAATCTTTGAAACTAACCCAAAACTCGACTGTTGTAGTTGATGCGTGATGGTAATTCGGGATGAATGTCCCTTTGCCGTTTGTATCCTCGTTAATCTGAATCTAAAGGAGTTGATTTTGGCGAGGCTGTTATCGTGTCACTCATCGTCCAAATGATTCGCGGATCTCCAAACTTGAAAAAGCTGGAAACGAGTAAGTGTAATACTTTATTACTCTATTTCATACGTATCAAATAAACATCAAGTAGCGCCATGTTTTCTATCTCAATACTATTTGATTTTCCGGTGCACACACGCTTAGTGTTTTACCTTTGGAACAACCTTCATTTTATTTAGACACAACCACATTCAGTCATGGGCAGATTCAGACAGTGATTTTCGATCCTTTCCTAGATCACAGAATGAATTACACATAATAAAGTTTATACTTGCTTGTTCCACGTCGTTAAAGAAAATGTATATCAGGGCCAGCGATTTGATGGGCGATGGTTATGATAATATCAAGACGAATTGGGAGTTCGCTAGGAAGCTGTTGAAACTCCCCCGATCTTCCGTCACAGCCGTTGTAAAATTGTTCTAGTGGTTGTAGTTTTATGTATGGTTTGAATACCCTGCGTCAATTAAATTTGTGTACACAAAGTTTGGTGTGTCTGTTTATCAAGGGTTTATGTAGTAATCGTAATATGTAGTAGGTTGTAAATCTGTATGAAGCGTTGTATGTCAACGTATTTAGTATTTCCTCTGTTGCCATTATCCATTTTATTTCATCTAGCCAACTAGCGGTTGTTTCCAAATATCAATTTGGCAACTAATTGTTGAGCGTAGGGCAACTTCTATCACTAGCGTTGTTATAATAACTAGCGGTTGTGCGTATAATACTAGCGAGTTGTAAGTATACAACCTATTCGGTTTACTAGCGATAGTCGGTATAATTAGCGATAGTAAAAATTAACTAGCGGTTGTAATTTGGCAACCAATTCATTTTATAATTACGAGATATTTAATTTAAGTAATCAAGCATAAAAGCATTGTACCATTTTTGGCGTTTAGAAAAGTCGCATAAACCTCAAAATAATCAACTCACTCTACACATCTAATAACATGAGCGTTATGTGCTTCGTCAAGCGATGATAAACTCACTCTACACATATAATCAACCAATTAGGAGCAACCAATTGTGTTGCTCTTTATAACAATTTTGTGGTATTTTTAAAATCCGTGACCTAACAAAAATTATGTAACATTTTTTAATCTAACTAGTTACAATACATCGACATTTCCGTTTCATCGGTGTTCACTTGAATAGTATGTTTGAAAACAAATATTAATGTTAACAAATTAAATTCACACCAATAAGTTATGGTCTATAAAGACCTACATATATTATTAATACGAATACCTTTGAATAGTATTAGCGAGTACAACCTTGGAGTGTATCGACTCTAGCACGGACCTCCTTTTATAGGCTAAGAGTCCTTTACAATATCTGAGGATAATTATACTTAGCATACTTATCTAATACAAAACATCCTACCCAAGAAATTCAAGAATGTTACATATTAAACCGACACAATCATACTAGCGGTGAAAAACTACATTAGCGGTGGTTTGCTCTTTATTTTATCCGGCGCCATAAGCTCGTCATTTTACCTTGACCTCGGTCTATCCAACCCGATCTGCGGGATTGGTAGGCGTACACTTGCTTCGGAAGCGGGCACCAATCAACAGAGGACTGAGACCATAATTTTAAGCCTCTCTTTGCATATTCTATCACTCCTTGACCCAATACCCATGATATACTTCCTTCTTCCGCTCGGGTAGAAGCGAGGTTAAGTAATAGTTGAAATTTGAACATCCCAAATGGCTAATGAGAGTCTAATCGGTTTAAACTCCCACCTTTGGTACGCCATATAGTGCGGGCATGCTTCCACAAACTTCAAAGGACACGGGTTTTGGGTGAAGGAATGTTGTGAATAGTCGCGGGGATGTGTTATTAGTCGTCATTCTCGACAATTTAGAAGCGACTAATTGTTATTAGTAGTCATTTAAGAACATGTTTCGATTGTGGCGACAAGCGCTGCGCTATGTTTTTGTTTTGGGGGTAAAGGTTTAGGCTATGTATGGGCTTTTGGAACCGACGGTGCGTGGGCAGCAGGTTAACATCTTCAACTTCTCTTTGGTGTTTTTGTTGGTGGAGGAATGGTTGTTTTTATGTGCTTTCCTTTATTTACAGCGTATTTAAAGCGAGGATTTTCTTGTTCTTGCAGCGGTATAATTAATTTCCAATTCTTGTTTTGTGGGTAGGCACGTTCCTAGGCTCCTACCCTTCTATTTTTCTCTTTGGATTTGTCCCAAAATTTCTAGGAAGGAGCGTGAATATTTACTTGATTTGTTCACCTTTTTTGGTATTTGGATAAGCCTTATCCGTAATTACAAACCGTTTGAATTTATCGGTTTATTATCCTTTTTGTCTTGAAAGTTTGCTATGTCTCTATATACTTTTTTTGAAAAATGTAGCTTCACATTTGTTGTTGGTTTTGGAAATGTTGCTTATGCACGTTTGACAAGCTGAAGTAAATCATTCATATCGGTAGCTTTAAATTTCACTTTTAAAATTTGAACTTCAACTAGTCAACCTTTTAATTCGCAAAAAACCATATTGTACTTGAGGACTTTTTTTATTATAAGCGATTTGGAAAAAGCGAAACAAAGTTGATATTTGCGTCGACACTAGCGGTGGTTTGAGCGAACCTAGCGATGGTTTGTTAAGCTGTAGCGATGGTTGCGTATTAACATATGCATATAATTGAGAATTTGTTCAAACCATGTAGCCTCCTTTGGTTTTCCAAAAGCAACCATGTTGTGAGTTGCGTGAAGAGTTGGGCACCATTGATGTTTATTTGAAATTGATTGCAGCAGTTGTTAGGTGTTGCGAATTATGATGTGTGTGGGTCTAAACTATGTTTTGCCCTAGCGATTGTAACTCTATTTTTTATCCCCAATTGAATCCAAATTAATCTGTACTTTCAAAACAACTGTTTTACTCTTGTAGCAGTTGTTAGTATTTTTAGACGTGTTATCCCCAAATGTGCTATTCTAATCAACAAATGCAACCGTTATCGTCATCTACTATCTAGACACGACACCATTTTTGGCGCTTAGAAAAGTCGCATAAACCTCAAAATAATCAACTCACTCTACACATCTAATAACTTTGAGCGTTATGTGCTTACGTCAAAGTGAAGATGTTGGCGTTTTACAATAACTTATGGTCTATAAAACACACGGATATAATATTAATACGAATACTACGAATAGTATTAGCGATTACAACCTTGAAGTGTATCGACTCTAAATATGCGAAAAGTTATATCAAACTCTAGCTTGGACCTCCTTTTATAAGCTAAGGAGTCCTTTACAATATACAAGATAATTATACTTAGCATACTTATCTAATACAAAACATCCTACCCAAGAAATTCTAGAATGTTACATATTAAACCGACACAATGATACTAGCGGTGAAAAACTACATTAGCGATGGTGCGCGACTTAATTGTGAGTGTGGATTCCTTCTTGTTTGCTATCATTTTCTTGAAGGATTTCCGTCGTTTGGTTCTCTGGGCGGCCGTATTTTCATATGGGATTCCCTGCGAAGTTCGATAGGCTTCTCAGCGGGTTTCCGTGTAAATCCGCCCTATCTGTGATCTTGGAAGAGCTTTTAGTGGGGTTGCTTTTCCAATCCATGCGACTTTATTTTAGAGCAATGGTAGAACCACAAATAATTGAGAAAAATACATCCACGCGGCGTGATAGGTTTGAATTGGGTGAGGAGAAAGCGTCACAAAATACACCAATCATCCCTACACGATAGCATGGGATTTTTATGAATTATTTATGTGGTTTGCTCTAAAATTTATCCCGGTGCCCATAAGCTCGTCATTTTACCTTTTTGTCTATCCAACCCGATATGCGGGATTAGTAGGCGTACACTTGCTTTGGGGCGGGCTGCAATCAACAGAAGACTGAGACCGAAATTTCGGCCGTGTTGTTTGCCTCTCTTTGCACATTCTACCACTCCTTGACCCAATACCCATGATATACATCCTTCTTCCGCTCGGGAAGGCGAGGTTAAAAAAAAGGACATGGGTTTTGGTTGAAGGAATGTTGTGAATGGTCGCGGAGATTGGTCATTTTGTCGTCTTAGGAGCGACTAATTGTTATTAGTAGTCATTTAAGAACATGTTTCGGTTGTCATGACAAGCGCTGCGCTATGTTTTTTTTGGGGGTAAAGGTTTAGGCTATGTATGGGCTTTTGGAGCCGGCGGTGCGTGGGCAGCGGGTTAACATCTTCAACTTCTCTTTGGTGTTTTTGTTGGTGGAGGAATGGTTGTTTTTTATGTGCTTTCCCTTTATTTACCTCGCGTATTTAAAGCGAGGATTTTCTTGTTCTTGCATGCGGTATCATTAATTTCCATTCTTGTTTTGTAGGTAGGCACGTGCCTAGGCTCACAGGCATCTATTTTTCTCTTTGGATTTGTCATAAAATTTCTAGGAAGGAGCGTGAATATTTACTTGCATTTTCTCTCCTTTTTGGTATTTGGATAAGACTTATCCGTAATTACAAACCGTTTGAATTTATCGGTTTCTTATCCTTTTTGTACTAAAATGTAGCTTCCACATCATTGTTGGTTTTGAAAAAGTTGCTTAAGCACGTTTGACAAATGAAGCAAATCATTCATATCCGCTTTACATTTCACTTTTAAAATTTGAACTTCAACTAGTCATTTGGAAAGCGAAACAAAGTTGATATTTGCGTCGACACTAGCGGTGGTTTGAGCGAACCTAGCATTGGTTTGTTAAAGCTGTAGCGGTGGTTGCGTATTCACATACTTTCAAAACAAGCTGTTTTAACTCTTGTAGCGGTTGTTAGTATTTTTGCACTAGAAGATGGTTTAACATTCTAATGAGCAAACGCAACCGTTATCGTCATCTAGTATCTACACGAAAATTCGACAATCAAGTTTAAGTTATTGGGCAATTTCGTTTGAACCTCGGGCCACCTTCAATTTGCAATCTGGGCAACTAAATGCCATCATTGGGCAATACTTGTTGTGCGATCGGGCAACCATAATTCTTAACCATATGATCATAAAGGATACACTTAATGACATAAACCTATGACACTAAGTTTGGCATAGAAGCACTATCGCATGGTTGGCGGCATAAACTCATAATTATTTTTAAAGAACAAACATTCATAACAGGTGGAACCATTCCTTGTGCACTAGCCCTTTTTCTATGATCTCGAACCCTCTTTCGGTTTTCGTGATAGAAACACGCTTTGTTAACTTCCTTCTTTTGAAAGGTGTTGCACTACCGCACCGCATGCGGCGTCCTCTTCTGCCATACCATGTTTTGAAATAAAATTGTGACAAAGCACAGTAGCTCGTGCACAATGTAGGCGTCCATGGATCCATTCTCATCGGCAAGGTCATACATTCGTCGAGCGTCATTGTGCGTGTGCAACAATGTTAAACCATCTTCTAGTGCCTTATTTGGTGCAACATAAAATAAAGCCCATTTTTCCCTCAATATCATTCAAAACATGATCAAGCACCACAGTAAATGCAACCACGGTGGAGCTAAAACACGGACATCGACAAGGAGACCGCCTACATAGCGGAGTGGTGAAATTCAAATTTCCGTTGTGGTGCACTTTAAATATGACTTCTTTGGTTTCGCCATGTCCTATAAAACATAAACCCTAATAACAATTTCAATAACTTTTAATTAAATAAATATTTAATAATAGAATATAAAATATAAAGGTGCATAGTTATTTATATTCATGTCTTGTATAAATATATGAGCGAATAAGGTAACAAAGTACATACGGGGAGTACAACAAACTGGATTTGTTTATAAAAAGAAGAAAAGGACAACGATTTTTTATTTGGATTCTTCGATGAAAGTGTAAGCATCCATAATGGCAATGGCAACTTGGTGAAAGACTTTTTACTATTCTAATAAGATATTCAAATGACTTGTTCCATTGTGGCAATAACTTTGAAGAAGACTTTTACAAAAACACTAGTAAAGACTTCAAGTGTTTGAAGCTATTGTCAAAAAGCTTTTGTATTTATAAAATTTCATTTTCACCCAACATTAAATATGCAAATGCTTTTGCGGTGGAGTAGTTGGTTTTGCAAAAGCTTTTACCTCAACCATTTAATTGTGTTCAATGCATCAAGTCTTTTATGACTTGATGCATTAGTATAATTCGAGGAATGTGTGGATGTTGATAGTTGAAGATTATTAATTTGATTTAAAAATACAAAACCATTTCCCAAAAAGCAAGCGACATCCTTACCGATAAGCAAGGTGAAAAGTGAAAACAAAATAGCCAAATGCTAGAGTTCACAAAAAGTCAAAAAAGTAAAATCTGAGGCCATCGATACTCTAACTCTTTGTGACCACAAAAAACCCATTTGCAAACACCAATTATTACAGTTAGTTTGGATTATTCACACTATACACCAATTCAAATTGTCAATAAATAATACAGCTGTCTACACAAAAACTAAAAACACCTTTTCATTTGTGAAATTTACCTTTCACTTCTACTGTGATATTTTAGTCAATTGACATTTAGATCAATTAGATTATCAATCATCACAATCATTTACGAAATGGCGTGTTCTTTGTGTCAAGATGGTACATGCACTCCGAATTGTACTAATTTGCACGATTCTTTATTTAAAGACATGATAGACCGTTTCAAGAGAATGGTAATTGCTTGTGAGCCGGGAAAGACTTTCCCAATAGAAGGAAATTTTAGAGAGAAACAAGAGCTGATTGATAAGAGGAAGAGAATGATTGAACAACTTCCAGAGTATGAATGTGAGTATGAAGATATGAAAGCGCGTTTCAAGAGGATCGAAGATGATAATGCTAATTTGGAAGCAACGTGTGAGGCGATAGTGATTTTAAGATTTACAAAGATTATAATGTTGATCTTTGAGCGAAGTATGAAGAGATGCAAACCGGTTTTAAAATTTGAAAGATCATAATCTTTGTTGTCAAAGCTAAGTATCAAGAGATGGTTGAATGTGCCAAAAATCTTATCAACAGACTCAAAGAAGTTGCGGTGATCTTGATGATTTTAGGATTATGAATGTGTTTTGTATATGTTTAAGAATGTGCTATTTTGGGTGATTAGGTATGTAAGGTAATAAGTATTTATCTAATTAACAAGGTACTAGATTCTTGCATCAAATTTTATGTTATGATTTTATGATATCATTTGTGAAAACATAAATAATCAAAATAATAGCCAATCTCGATATTCTTCACATGCGAATATACTCTAACTAGACTTAATTGCAATACTAAACTCAAAATTCCATTAGTTATTGATATTATTCACTAGGAAACATAAATTTTCCAAACCTCAAGAGTCAAGATGATTCTTTAAAGGTGCGAGTTGAAGAAAAGGAGAATGAAGGGTGCGAGCAACCACTTCGATATTCTTGCATCCTTGCTAGTATTGGAGTAACCACTTCTTTGCTATTATTATACCCTGCCGATTCAGACGTTTCCTTTGCATAGGCAACCATTGCTACAATTATAACCACATCAATAACACCAACACCAAAACCAAAAAGGGCGACAATGAGATTGCCATACAATTGGTCAACCAAAAGCAATCTCACCTATCCACGCACCTAGACCTATTGCTAAGACTCTAAACATTGGTGAACACATGCGAGAAAGATGTAGTTACTCAAGCGATATTGGAAAGGGTAAAGGGATTGCAGATCCAACTTTGGTGTTTCAAAGTCTGAGAGGATCGAGATAGCTTTTGATGAAAAACCACTCCTTATTAGTCTACAAAGCGCCACTAAATTTTTAATGAACCAAGTAATGTTACATACTTAACTAACGACATCTAAGGTATCATACCCTACATAATTACGAATCGGATACACATAAAAAGAGCAACGGATTATAAAATGGAATTAACACCTATCTAACATAGCTATTCATCGAATAACAAAAGCGATTTATTATAACACGAACCAATTGGAAATAATCATATGTAATAAACAACGAGAACAATATTTACGTACCATATTTGGGAACATTTTTTAAAACTTGATCAATCGAATGTGGTTTGCAATCAACACTGTAGCTTTAAAGATGGTGACATAAGCGGCGTTACAAGGAAGGCGGCGGTGACGAAGAAGGCGGTTTGATTTGTGAAAATAATCTGCGAGAAGCAAAAGCGAGAGAAAACCGATAACTATGGATGCTTTATTGGTCGGTGACTTTTGGATTTTGAACTCTCTTAATTAATGGATCTTGTACTTTTACTATTCAAATGTGTACTTTTTGTCTAACGTAAAATGACGATAGAACCCTTTTTAAAATTATCGGTTGCCCACGCTTTTAGTTGCCCAAAAACAATACCTTACACATCACGGGACACTTGTCGCAATGTCGATGAGTTGCCCAATAGCGTGATTGCCCTCGGTCTATTTTCAAATTAAAAATAAAAGTGGTCTAGAAAGTGATATGCATCGTAGCGCGGTCTATTTGTGTCATTTTCCCTATGTTTCTCTAATTACGATGGATCATCATACATTCAAAATCACGAGGGTGATGGTGGATCTACGAACCGTAGTGGTGGGACGTAATTGTGATGGTGTCTTTAGATTTTAGGTGCCGTAACTTATCAAACAATTAATTTTTTTTAAATTATTTTTGTGACTTAGAGTGCAAGATACCATAACACGGTAACACCAAAAAGTACCGTGATGCAGGTTTTCTGATAAGGTTTTAATATTTATAAAGTCTCGTTTACCTATGGTCACCCTTATGCACTCACGGGCAGTGTACCCAGTCGTGTGTGGTGTAGTAATCGGTAAAACTGAGGTCGTCCCAAGAGCTATGTGAGAGGATACTAATTAAGTCTAGGTGTCACTGGTTTTAACTGGTTTTAGGATTGAAATGATTAATTAACTAATAAAAAAGAAATAAAAGCAAGTAAAGAAGATAGGGGTTGTGATCAATAGAGGGAAAGTGTGCTAACTTAATTATTCATCTTATCATGTAATGTTCACGTTTTACTAATTCCAGTTGATTCAAGTGGGGGTTTAAGTCGCTAGGACAACATTTGGTCAGTTAGTCCTAACCTATCAACAAAGGCTTCCACCCTAGGTCATGATTCTACCCTTGATAGTCGAGTTGTTTTTAGTCGCCCAAGCCAAGTCATTAAGTACCCTACATGCAAGATTCGGAATAATGAGTGCCCGGGTTCTAGCATCTTAGACACTCATCCCTAACTTCTTAAGTTCATCTAAACGACCAGTGATCATTTGGTTAGTTCGCACAAGCGAGGAAGGGTCGTCAGTTAGTCAATTCTTACCCTCCTAACTACTTAGGGTCAGTTGGTCAATTCTCTTAAGCAATTAGATACGACCTCCATTCAAAACTACCGGAGCTAGGGTAACTACCAACGAACTATGCATGGTTACACTAGAAACAATTATACGGAAGCATGAAAATGTAAACAAAACATTCAAGGAATCATAAATAGGCTAGCACCAAAGGTGCTTAGCCGATCATATTAAAAGAAACGAAGAATTCAATGTTTAACATAATGAAATACATGAATCGAAAGTAAAAGATAAAATAATCATTAATGCTTATCGTTAGGGAGTGATTTCTCCTTTGGAGATGGCTCCGTATGCTTCAAATGATCTGCCTTAGGAACCCTCTTCAAGTTCTCTGCCTTTGAGTTGTGAGTGAATGATGTGAAATGCAAAAATTAGGGATGGTGTTTATAGGCACGATCTAGTTACGGCGTAACTTGAGTTGAGAGTTACGCCGTAACTTCCATAATTCTTCAAATAATTCTCTCGTTAAGAAGGTTACGGCGTAACATTTGGGAATGGTTAAGCCGTATCTTCAGTACAGGCTACTTTTTCTAAGATTACGCCGTAATCCTTGTGAGGAGTTACGACGTAGTTGATGGAGGCACAAAATATTTCTTGACCTAGTTGATTACGGTGTAACCTTAGTTGGGAGTTACGCCGTAATTCCCTTTAAGTTGGTCTTCTAAGTGAACGCACTAGCTACGGTGTAATGTGAGAGAGAGTTACACCGTAGCTTCTTCACAGTTGGCATACTATCATAAATCTTTAAGAAAATCTCCAAATCCGTGTCTCATAAGCTCCAATGCTCGTAATTTACCTGAAACTGATATAAGCGTAAATTCATTTAAATGATATAAAATACGAGCATTATCGGGGGAAATTGACACTTAAAATTCAGGACTATTTGATGTTATCAAATATCCCCCCACTTGAACTCTACTTGCCCTCAAGTAGATCTTATTAGAAAAATTTCTAAAAAGACATCCTCCATTACCTGGAAGATTTAAGTTTAAAAATCTCTTATGCTAGAATAAATCAAAGATGAACACCTCACGAAAGGGAACAAAACACTCAAATTCTCTCAACTAGTCTAAGTGTCAATTTCGGGGTGATCACTCAAAGCACAGTCATAGCATGTATTCTATCATAAGCTTGCGGTTACACAAATCTCCACCACTAGAGTTAAGGTCTAAACAATTCTTGAAGGCAATATGGGTAGACACAACATGGGTTAAGGGTGTAATGTCGTTACTAACATGTCACGGCAAAGTGGACAAAATCAATGATACATGACCAAATCAATGACCAAGACACCAAAGATTGCTCGCATCATCACCTAGACACGCTTTATGACTAAAGGGTAGGATAAGACATGGGAAATAATTGGTGTAAAATAAAAATAATAAAGCAAATAGTCTTAACCTATAACCAAGTTTTCACTGCCTACCGTTCATCCAAAGTTCAAGCTTTAAGGTGAAGTAACCGGATCATGATCAAATCAAGAAGATGTGCCATTAGCGGACGTCATGATGGACACGTTACCTGTTCTTGAACTGTTGGCTCAATAGTTACCAACTCAATTCTTCAAATGTGACCGAGGTGGCCTCCTTGATGCTTAATCTTTGATGAGCTCCAATCATAGTGCTTATAACATTGCACTTTACAATAATCAATAAACTATTTTTTATTTTTTATTCTTTCTTTGTTTACATCAATACATAACATCCCCCCACTTGAGATGAACATATAATGAGAATCTGGGGGTCTTCAATGATCTTCAAATATAAGTCTTTGTGAAAGTGTGATTTCGAACCTCTACTTGAACCTTGAACTTAGGCAAACAATGACTTCCGATCACAAATTAAGACTACACGGTAGGCTAAGGCGAATGGGTGTAACGAAAAATATATATTGGGTGAACAAAATGAAAGGAATGGCTCAGACGGGTGTATCTAGGGGTATCTTGCACTAAGGGTGAGTGCAACAAAAGGGTTTAACATGGGGGTCAAAAAGTCGAGGTGACTAATCGATAGACACACAAGGATAGGCTATTTGGGTGATAATCCTAAAATATTGCCTTCTCAAACCGATTATTCTATATATATTAAGCGAACTCAACATACCTCGTCTATGGTCTCGAAATGATGCAAACGCCAAGTTCTAAAGTTTACAAGCTACCGGAACACTCATAATTTGGTGGATTTGGGTAAATAATTGGAAATGGATAAGGCTAATCTCACCATAAAATATCAATGTTATAATGTGCTCGGCTAAGGTCTAATCTAGTTAGGTTAAGAAAAACTTGTCAAAATTTTAAAAATGGCATAATTTTTTAAAATAAACTAGAAAAACGAGGGCAATAAAGTTCAAGTAATAATTCTACTCCGTCCCCCACTTGAGATGTACAAAGTCACTTTTGTACTAAACGTTAAATAAAGGTGAAGAGAAAGTAGAATTAGAGCGAGAACTTCCCTAAAATTTGCTCTAAAAAGAAAGAAGGCCCACGAAGAGAATCGTGCCTTCGCTTAAGCATCCACGAGCAAACTTCATTCCCTAAAATCACACTAACCAACAAGCATAATTCTAAAAAAGAAAAAGAAAAACATAAAGAAATCTAACTCACTTTCGTAGGAATCACGGTTGCATTTAGCATATGCAACAAGCCTTTTAAACCACTTGGTGTCCCAAGTGGACGAGTGTAGTCTCGTGAGGGCTTACAGGGAACATACCCACAAAGTTCATTTAAAAACTAATACAAGGTCATTGTGTTAATATAGGAAAAATTAGAGTTGCAAGGTAATTACGACGTAACCCTAAAGAGGAGTTACGCTGTAATTGAGGTAAAACCTGGCAATTGGCTACTCGAGAATAGCTACGGCGTGACCATAGAATTGGATTACGCCGTAATGGTTTATGCCTTGGAGAGAATCGCTACTAAGGATATGTTACGGTGTAACCATGAGGATGAGTTACGCCGTAACTGTTGGACAGAACAGGTCCCCGTTTTAGTCACTTGTGAATTCTTCTCCAATTTCTTCAAAAATGTTAAAAATACAAAACCCAACAAAAAATGAAATAAAAGAAATAAAAGGATAATTCGGGTTGTCTCCCAAAAGAGCACTTTTCTTTATTACCGAGTCTTTAAGTTAGACTCAAGGCCATGGGCTAAAATTGTTTGTTCGTCATTTCGTGGATGTGGCAATCTCCATGCTGAATCCAACTGATGAGATTCTCGTCCGCTTATAATCCGTGCCAAGCTGTAAGCAACCCAAATATAAATTTTTGATTTTTTGGTACGGGTGATTAATCCCGTTGGCTTTGTCTTCATCACTTATGTCAAGAAGTGGCCGAGCATGGCTTAATTGCTTCTTTGTCCAACTCTTAAAGTTTTTCACAGTTCTTGGCATTCTGAAGACTGTTTTATCTTTGCCAATTTTCAACCACACCAGTCATTCCTTTTCATTCCCATCAAGACTAGATAATTCCTGAAAGGACTTTCCCAAAATTACACCGGAGAGTCCGTCCTCCACGAATTCGCTAGTGTCATCTAATACCACAAAATTGACCAAGAAGGTATGTGTCCGACAAAGACATGAACATTCGTTGTGATCCCCAGAAAATTATTCCCTTTATACTCCAATTATTTTACCATTACTTGGTTGTAACATTCTTTTGATATGATATTTATCGGGGACTTCGTGTCAATGAAGGGATGGAAGTCGATGAACCCTATCTTGCATGAAATTTGAAGGTTATAAGGGTTCCGATGATGAATCCAATTTCCCATCTCATAAAACATAGGTCGGACTGATCGCGAAAATTTTTCCTCATAATTGTTGTGCCAAGGGACCATGTTGATGTCACTAGAAAAGTCGCCGGCATTGATTCCTAAACTCTCCTACTCTTCTTCAAAGTTAACAAATACATCAAAATCTTTTCCCGAAGCGATATCGTTAGGATTTGAAAGGGTCTTTGGAGCTTCACTTAAAAATTATTCCAAGGCATTACCAAAATCGCCGTTAGGGTCTATTGCACAAACCTTCTTAGGGATGGAAAAAAGTTCATTTGCTCTGAATGTAGCAATTTCCCCATTAGCTTCAAGCGTCATCTTTTGAGCAAAGACATCAACTTTCGTATTGGCAGTAGCGAGCATGGGCTTACCTAGAATGATTGGTATCCTATTTTATCAGAAATATCCAGGATAACGAAGTCCACGGGAAGAGGAACTTATTAATTTTTACTAATACATTTTCTACAATCCCAGAGGTGATTGCATGGATCTATCCGCCATTTCGATGTTCATTTTTACCGACTTTAGACTTCCGATCCCCATGCGTAAGAACATTGAATGAGGCATGATGCTAATGCTTGCCCCAAGATCAGCCAAGGCATTGCAGATATTAAGATTCCCAATTAGGAAACGGAGAGTAAAGCAACCGGGATCTTTTTCTTTTTGTGGCAATTCATTTCTTTAAATTGCCGAACACCGTTCATTTAGTTGAATTGACACCGTCTCATCAAGGACATTCTTCTCATCACTTAATTCCTGCAAAACATGATTAGGATTAGTTCTAAGGGAATTGATTAAAGGGATATTTACCGCAAGAGCTCCAATATCATGAAGTAGGAGTTTCTCCTTGTTGATCCTTCTTTTGACCTTCTCGGAGAAGGTAGTTGGCTCCTCAGAAACTGTCTCAATTGTTATCAAATTGACAATTTCTTCATCCCGCTTATCAAGATAGTCAGTAATGGCTTTTGAGCACAAGTCCACTTCTCTTCTCCAAGTATTTGATCCGTTCATCATGAATTCTAAGTGAAGATACCTTGCTCTCAACAAATTCTCTCATCATTTTTTCTTCCCTCTCGTCACGTTTCTTTGATTCTTCAACGTGATTAAGAATCATCTTTTCCAAGTTATTTTCAACCTGGTCCCTAAATAAACTTTTCACTTCTTCTACCCAAAAAGCCTCATTCTCATTAGCCCTCTCTAGTCTCCTTTTTTCAAACATTGCTCCGTAATCATTTTCCTTCTTGGTCAAAGTTTTCATTACCTTGTGCTGGAAATTATCTTTGGGTCCGTACCCGGTTTCCACATGCCATTTGTAGCAATGATCAGATTTCCGTCGAATAGACTCCAAAGCCTGGTTGACGGGTCTCGGCGTTAATGCATCTATAGAAAACATAGACAATTTGGTGCTTATTCAGGTCATGAGTAGGGAAACGATAGAGAAGCTCATTGTATCTTTACCCTGATTGATACAATGTTTCTTCACTCCCTTGAACGAACCTATGGCTATTACTGAGAAGCTTAGAAATTTTCAAAGGAGGGCAGAATTGTTGAACAAACTCTCTCCAGAGTCGATCCCACATTCCCTTGCATTCGGAAGGGAGTCTACTAAACCACCTTTTAGTTGTTCCCGTGAGAGTCATAGGGAAAAGTTTTACCGTAACAGAATACCTAGAAACATTCCGGATGCTAAAAAGAGAAGACAAATAAAGCACTTCTTCTACATGATCTTGCACATCTTTATTCTTGTCTCCTGAAAAACTGTAGCTCATGTAATTCCCGGATGAACTGGTTTGGAATGGAGAATTCCCCCATTTCAGAGTCTTGCGTGAAAGCTCTTTGACAATTTATGTTGGTTTGCTCCAGATACTGTTATGTTAATACAAATAAGCCGTAAAAACGTTTATTTATATTTTACGATCCTCTAATGTTTTGTCGATAACAAAGGTAAAATCATTTTAACGAAACAAATAAAATACGTAAATGTCTTGAGCCAATAGTTTACTAAAACTTACATTTTCATATAAAACACTAAACAAGTAAAAGTGATTTTATGATTTAGTAATACATACAAAAACTAGTGTTTACATATTGGGTAGATATATACATAACTAGTATGTATTATAATGGAAAATATTAATGGGTAGAAGTTTAAGTATTTGACCCGTTGACCAAATACATTGAATGTAGTTGTGTATAACCCAAAGTCCATGACCCATACCCATGGAGCATAACCCATAACCCATTGCATGAAAACATGCATAAGTCATAGATGGGTATTATCCATGACCCATGGTTTTAACCCATGACCCATGGACTAGATGCATTGCATATTGTAGATACATTGTATCTACTTGGATAATCATGGTCCAAAGTCTAGGACCCATGACCCATAACCCATGAACCATGACCTAAAACCCATGGGTAAAGAGGAGCGTCCCACGGATCCCTAGGAATACACTGGATGGATCCCTCAAGTGACGGATCCGTGGGATCCGTGGAAAAGTAGTTTATTTTCCTCTATAAATAGTGAGCCATTTCTTCATTTTGGGTTTCCACTCCCACACATACTTTCTCCTAGTATTGTAAAGCTTCTAACCTCAGATCCTAAGGATCTCTCTATGTAGTTTGTGTTTTGTTTTTGTCTGATTCTCTAGGTTCCTCTTAAAGGCGAAATCACCACCTCTTGAAGTCGAGCAAGCTCAAGTCCATGAGTTTCCATGCTTCGTCATCATCAAGACTACTGAGGTTCTCTTGTTGATAGTTCTTTCTTCCTCCATAGAAGTGTTGTGTCAAAGGCATTAGTGAAGGATGCCGAAAGAGTCAAGACGAAAGCATTAGTGAAAGATGCTTGACGTCCGTGTCAAAGGCATTAGTGAAGGATGCCAAAGGGGTCAAGACGAAGGCATTAGTGAAAGGCGCCAAACGTCCGTGTCAAGGGCATTAGTGAAGGGTGCCTAGAAGTCAAGTCAAGTGGCATTAGTGAAAGATGCCAAGGGTGTATAATCGATGAGGTGCATCGATGTACAAATAGAGATAGGTTGTATCCAAGGATATTGATATTGTTGATGATGTTGTAATAAGGAGTGGGTCTCCTTTGGGTTAGGTGTTGTGTAGTGTTGGGTAGTAGTTCCTCCATTGTAATGGAACTAGGTATCTAGCCTAGTACCGGATAAAGGGTAGGCGACGTTGTGATAGGTGTGTGTGGAAAACTAGAAGGGGGGGTTGAATAGTTTTACCAATTAAAACTTCCTTTTAAACTATTTAGATCGACTTATGTCAATCTATTTGGTTGTGTGTGTTGGATGTTGATAAACAAGCATATAAAGATATGTAATGAAAAGATAAGAGTAAGAAGCACAAAACCACAACGCGAGTATTTATAGTGGTTCGGCTACAAGGACACCTTCCTTGCCCTACTCCACTCCCGAGTCACCTACTCGAGATTTTGTAAACACTACACCAATCTCCTTATGGCGGAGAAGCCTTCACAACGTCGCAACCTTTTTCGGTACAAAGCTAAATACCGGGTTCTTTCACACCAAGGCGAACCACACCTAACACAACGTCGCCTACCCTTTATGCGGTGCTAGGCTAACCACGAGTTCTTTCACACCTTAGGTGAACTACACCTTCACTGGCGTCGCCTACCCTTTATTAGGTACTAGGCTAAGCACCTAGTTCCATTGCAATGGAGGAACTACTACCACACTACACCAACGACTAATCCCAAAGGAGATCTACTCCTTTACAACATCATCAAGGAAATCAATATCCTTGGATCTAATGCTAGTCTATCTAGTAAATTGAAACACACCATATCGAATGTACATCTAAGGCACCTTTCACTAATGCCTTTGATTAGTTCTACAAGACACCTTTCACTAATGTCTTGTATCTTCACTTCTAAGCACCTTTCACTAATTCTTCTTGTCTTGACTTCTAAGCACCTACCACAAGTGCTTATCCTATAGACGATAGATACCCTTCACTAATATCTTCGTCTTGACACTTGAGACATCTTTCACTAATGTCTTCAATACTACACTTCTTTGAAGAAAGAAAGAGATCATCAACAAGAGGACTTCAATAGCCTTGATGATGAGGAAGCATGGCAACTCATGGACTTGAGTTTGCTCGACTTCAAAGGTGGTGATCTTTCCTTTAAGAGAAACCTACAAGATCACACAAAGATAAAACTACAAACATAGATCTCTTGGATCTAAGGTTAGTGAGATTTAACTCAGGGGAGAAAGTATGTTGGAGAGGGGTAGAATATAATGAAGAAATGGCTCACTATTTATAGAGGAAAAATCCTATTGTTTCCCCGGATCCCACGGATCCCTACCACAAGGGATCCGGCTAGCACAAAGCTAGGGATCCGTGGTCCGCTCCTCTTTGCCCATGGGTAATTTTGGTTATGGGTCATGGGTCATGGGTTATGGGTTGATCCAAGGTTTTCTTTCTAGATACAATGTATCTTAAGGATACAATGAACTTGGTTAAGTGGTATATATAAAACCATGGGTTATGGGTCAAAACCATTTGCTAGTATTTACCCATTTAGTATTTACAATATGTAGTTTTACCCAAGTATATAGCATACACTTAGTTTTACCCATTTTAGTATACTTAGTTTAAGTATATGTTTAACCCAATATGTAAACACTAGTTGTTGTACATATGTATCTAAATCATAAAATCACTTATACTTGTTTTAGTGTTTTATGTGAAAGCGTAAGTGTGTTAGAAAACTATTAACTCAAACTATTTACGTACTCTATTTGTTTCGTTAAAATGATTTTATATTTGTTATCGACAAAACATTAGAAGATCGTAAAATATAAATAAACGTTTTCACGGCTTATTTGTATTAACAATCTCCCCTTTTGTTGATGACAAAACATAAAATTATTTTAAGGAAAAATCAAAATTCGTAAAAGTTTGAATTTGTAGTTTTACTTTCTTCTCCCCTTTTTGTCGAAACAAAAGTGTTTGAAAAAAGCAACACATCGTTTTCAAAAAAACATGTGAAAGTAAAGAAGAAAAGATAGAGAGCAAGTAGCAGGAAAGGATCTCGTCGTTACTCCCCTTGCGAGTCCATCCCTAAGTAAGGCGTCAAGAAACTAATTCTAATCTAGTTCATTTGCAACTAACTTATGCAAAGATTACGTCAATGTGACGGTGTGCTCCCCTAGATTATTGCAATATTTGCAGCGGAAGTTATGAAATTAAAATCAAATGTTGCAAGTATTTTTGCAGCGTGTCGTTTTGACACCAAGCTCCCCTAGCTTTAGGATGTCAAATTCTTTATGTGTTAATTGAATAGCGCAAACAAGGGTTAGAAAACAAGCATAATTCACAATTTCACTGCAAATGTGATTTAAGTTAGAAAACAAAATCTTCGACTTCACGGATCCACGGTTCCCTCTAGTAGGGATCCGTCTAAGCAATCTTGAGGATCCGTCTGGTGATGACTAAAATCAGCAAAGGTGATATAACACGTAATGTTATCACATAAATGAGATATGAATACATATTCTCGGAAAAATAACAAGTAGCATGTAATTCCATTTAATAAAACAAGAGTTATGATATACATGACTCTAAAAATAAGAAAATAGACAATACATGACTAGGAATTTCTAGACTATCTAACGCTTGATGCTAGGACACCACTAAAATCTTCTAGCTCAAGTTTTGTTTAGGTTTGATCTCGTCGAAACGTTCGAGGAGATGATAGAACATGAAACGTTGGTCTTCTCGTACTTCATGTATCAAACTTTCAACATGTTGACAATGATAGCAATCTTTGTCATGGCTAGGTGGTGGTGGTGGAGGAAATAAAAAGCTTGATGCGAAGGATCAAGTGAAGCGGCTTGCGGGGCTTCAAACGATGGAGGGATTGGTGGAGGTGCATTTGAGAATGCCTCGACCAAGAATGATGGTGGTGGTAAGGAAGTGTCAACTTCCATATGGTCGGGTGGTTGACTTTGATGATTTCTCATAATCCATATAGGATTATATGATGGAGGCAATGAAAAGGAAGCGGAGCAAGTGTTGACTCAACACCTTGATTTTGAATCATTATTCCTCTAATGAGGAGAATGTTGTCGGTGAGCGGATGAGATGGCCTAGGAGGCAAGTCCTCTAAATTGTAGAGGTGTGGTGATGATAGTGGTGGCGTAAATGAAATATTTCTAGGAACCAATGGTGATGGTTTAGTGGAGATGATATTGTTTGGCCTAGGAGGTATGGTAGTGTTAGGCATAGGTAGTTTTGTGGGTACTATCCTTTTAGGAATTGGTTTGATTGGATGATGAAGGATTCTCTCATTTGTTGGTTTGACGGGAGATGATTCGGTTGAGGAAATTTCGTATATGACACGAGCCTTTTTCATGGGTGGTTCTTTGTTGAATAAGTTATAACTTGGGGTTTTTCTCATGATGAATTGATTTCAAGAGCTGAAAGTTAGAGTGAGAGTGATGACTATGGAGGTCCTAACAAGGTGGTTTATAAACTAAGAGATTTGGCAAGTGCATTTAAGCTTTGAGCCACTAGGATTCATTGGAGTGTGATGATTGACATGCACAAGAGTCAACTTCAGAGGTTGGACTGATCTAGGGACTCATTTAAGATGAGATGGAGTGTTTGAGTTAGGAAGATAAGTTGAAATGATTGTTTTAGCAATATTTGACCTATACTGTCATCCGGATCCCACGGTTCCTTTCTCAGAGGGATCCGTCTAGACTAATCCTAGGGATCCGGCTATCAGTAGCTATGAAAGAGTGGAAATGATGTTTCTAAAATTTAAAACCTATAACATCTTGAGTGTTTCAGTCTTCCTAAGTGTTTTAAATGAAGGGGTGCTTAAGTACTTGAAGGTGGTGAGTGATGTAGCTAATGATTGTCTTTTGTGGAAGGATTTGGAACTTTCATAAGTACCAATAAATGAGCAAGGATGACACTAAATAGGAGAGTGTCAATTGAAGCTAAATGATCCTAGAGATGAGGTTTTTTAGCTTGAGGTGATATTAAGAAAAATTCTGAAAAGTTTCAAGAATTGAAAAACTAATTTTTGTCTTACCTTGAGATATAAAAGACTAGAAGCAATTTCCTAAAATTGTTTAGCTTGCTTTCTTAAAGAGATGAGGTTGTGACTTAGGATTGTGTTTTGGAAAATATCCTAATGGTTTTGAGATGGGAAAACTAGGATTTGATTAACTTTGATCAATTTTGAGGTGAGATTGATTTATGATCAATTTTGTTATAAAGGATTTTTTTTTTAACCTAGATGTGAAGGGTAAAAATATGAAGTGTGAGTTTGAGGCGGAAGAGTGATGGATTAAAACAAAGTGATTGATCTATGAATATCTTAGAGTGTGTTCTATGTGAGTTGGAAAGAGTAGGAAAGGTCAACCTATCTTGATAAAGTCTTAATCTACCTTAAGACACTATGTTTAGCTTAGTGTGAGGTGTTCTAAGGATGTGTTTGACATACAATGCTTGTAATTGCATTTTTGTTTCTTAGGATCCACGGTTCCCTAGATGTAGGGATCCGTTTAGTACAACATTTGGGATCCGTCTATCGCTAGATAGAACCTTTACTAAAGGTATGCAATGATCTTGGCAATGCATTATATTCTAAGTTTTGTTTAAAGGGTTCTAAAACAAGGATATCAAATGTAAGATGTTTTATTTCATGAAAGAAATAGGATTACATTGATAAATAATGAGTAGAGTAGAATTGATCCTATTTGACTATTCTAGGTTTCTTGAGTGTCTTCGCTAGGAGGATCATTATGTGATTGATGGGTATTGGTGGAATCAAGAATGAAGAACGTCTTCATGAGAGATATGTTTAGCGGTTCCATCATCTTATTCTGAAATACGTACAACGGACTTTGAAATTGAGGATGGAAGTGCATAACATTGTGATAGGCGTGTCAAGAACATTCCATAAGGGATGAGTTTATTCTTGGAGCCTTGAAGATTTGCAATTTGCCTTGCGAAGAAGTAGGCGAGATTGTATGGTTGTTGTGTTAGCAAACGATTACAACATGTGAGCACAACAAGCGGGAAGAATATCTCGATTTCCCTAAGACTCCAAACATTTTCACGTAGAATGAGAGCAAGAGGCTTGTACTCTTCTCGGATATCCGATGTATGGATAATGTTTGGATTGGAGTAATATGGTCGAGGTTTGCATATTATGCGCGTTAAATCTTCGGAGGGTATGTGTGAACAATATGGACTATTTTCTTCACGAAAGTTGAAGAGAGAATCAAGAGACCAATCTTGGTGAAGGCACTTTGTCCATGATTTGGAATCCGGAGAATGTGAGCAAAATGCCCAAGGGTTAGAGTGAACTTTTGGTTTTGATGTAAAACCAAAGAGATGAAAGCGATCCTCGTTACGAGCGAGTTCGACTTGACGGAAGAATTCCATTATGAACCTTGGACATATCTTCTCGTTGATTTCAAGAAGACATTCTAGTCCTATGGCTCGGAAGGAGGTATTGATACCTTCTTGAATTGTAGAGAGGTGTCTACAATCGTCCTTCATGGAAGTAGCGGTTTCGAGATTATTGAACCCACGGACATGATTGCGGTGTGTTGGGCTCAAGGGAGATGTTCGGGGTGTAGACGCTAGTGGTGAAAAATCAAACTCGTATTCATGCGTCATAGTTGAACCTATAGAAGTGATGGGTTAATAGGAGGTGATGTTTATGGTAAACCTATAATAATCTAACATTTTACTAGATTTTATTAACAATGGTATTTAACACTTAATTAACTCATGGTTTTGAAATTCTAGTGGATTATTACTTTTAGAAAGATAGTATTTTTAATCTTGCATGAAAAATTGTTTTCCATGGGACGGATCCACGGTTCCTTTATAAAAGGGATCCGGCTAGTATATCTTCGGGATCCGTGGATCTGTTAATATGAAATGATTTGATAAAAACATAGGTTTTATGGTTTTATACCACGAAATATGTTTTATCCTACATTTTCTTTTAGCATGCATACATGACTTTTAATGTATCACGAAAGAATATAACACATATAAAACAAAAGAAATGATAAACACATTATGATAAGAATAAAATAGATAAACTAGATTATTAATAATATTGCATTTCAATGCTTAGGATGATACAAAGGATTGGGTATATAACCCCAATATAGATCAACAACACAAAGTAAATGTCTCCGTATGTGAACTTCATCATAGGGAACACAAGTGCGATGAGTGTTAGGGCGATGAGCACGAGTGCGATGTAAACCATGTTGATGACGGATCTTCTTGGTTTCGGATGAAATGAAATGAGGAGGAAGATGAAGTTTTTTAAATGAGAGGGAATTTTTGAAATTGGAAAATTTGAAAAAGTGAGGATTGAATAAAGTGGGCGTCGAGTGGGTTTATTAATAGGGAAGGAGGAATTTTGAAATTCGTGTTTTTTGTTTTATTATAGAATTAAAAGAAATAAAACATAAGCTATATATACTATGACTATAGATGAGAAATATAACACGTGTGAGAGGAGAAAGGCTTCCTAACGAAGCTTCATGTAGATCATGTGTAAACACAAAAATCTACTCAAATAAATTCCTAACAAATAACACTTATTTACTAAACTAATATCATTTAGATATAAGTGGAAAGTCATACCTCGAGTGCACTTAGGAATGTCTTTACAAATGACAAATGTCACTTAGACAATTCCCGCTCCTTTGCGTTTAAGATACCTTCTTAAGGAAGGTATTCTTGTTACCAAGCGTCTCCTAAAGCTTGGTGGGTATGAGCTTTGACTAATCAATATCACAAAGAAGATTAGTGCAATTAAATGAAAAGATATATATAAAAAAATGTTGTTATCAACTCAACATCCAAACATATAGTTTTTGAAAAACATGGTGTTTGTTTTTATGAAAAACCTTCTTTGTAGTTTTCAATTAACTATGGATCGTATCAAGTTTTTAAAGTACAATATACTTCAAGAAACTTGGTAACGAAGCTCGAAACCAATTGTGGAAAACTAGAAGGGGGTTGAATAGTTTACCAATTAAAACTTCCTTTTAAACTATTTAGATCGACTTATGTCAATCTATTTGGTTGTGTGTGTTGGATGTTGATAAACAAGCATATAAAGATATGTAATGAAAAGATAAGAGTAAGAAGCACAAAACCACAAGCGAGTATTTATAGTGGTTCGGCTACAAGGACACCTTCCTTGCCCTACTCCACTCCCGAGTCACCTACTCGAGTTTGTAAACACTACACCAATCTCCTTATGGCGGAGAAGCCTTCACAATAAACAACCTTTTTCGGTACAAAGCTAAATACCGAGTTCTTTCACACCAAGGCGAACCACACCTAACACAACGTCGCCTACCCTTTATGCGGTGCTAGGCTAACCACCGAGTTCTTTCACACCTTAGGTGAACTACACCTTCACAGCGTCGCCTACCCTTTATTACGTACTAGGCTAAGCACCTAGTTCCATTGCAATGGAGGAACTACTACCACACTACACCAACGACTAATCCCAAAGGAGATCTACTCCTTTACAACATCATCAAGGACATCAATATCCTTGGATCTAATGCTAGTCTATCTAGTACATTGAAACACACCATATCGAATGTACATCTAAGGCACCTTTCACTAATGCCTTTGATTAGATCTACAAGACACCTTTCACTAATGTCTTGTATCTTCACTTCTAAGCACCTTTCACTAATGCTTCTTGTCTTGACTTCTAAGCACCTACCACAAGTGCTTATCCTATAGAGCGATAGATACCCTTCACTAATATCTTCGTCTTGACACTTGAGACATCTTTCACTAATGTCTTCAATACTACACTTCTTTGAAGAAAGAAAGAGATCATCAACAAGAGGACTTCAATAGCCTTGATGATGAGGAAGCATGGCAACTCATGGACTTGAGTTTGCTCGACTTCAAAGGTGGTGATCTTTCCTTTAAGAGAAACCTACAAGATCACACAAAGACAAAACTACAAACATAGATCTCTTGGATCTAAGGTTAGTGAGATTTAATTCAGGGGAGAAAGTATGTTGGAGAGGGTAGAATATAATGAAGAAATGGCTCACTATTTATAGAGGAAAAATCCTCATTTCCCGGATCCCACGGATCCCTACCACAGGGATCCAGCTAGCACAAAGCTAGGGATCCGTGGTCCGCTCCTCTTTGCCCATGGGTATTTTTGGTTATGGGTCATGGGGGTTATGGGTTGATCCATGGTTTTCTTTCTAGATACAATGTATCTTAAGGATACAATGAACTTGGTTAAGTGGTATATATAAAACCATGGGTTATGGGTCAAAACCATTTGCTAGTATTTACCCATTTAGTATAAACTTGTATTTACCCAATATAGCATACACTTAGCATACACTTAGTTTTACCCATTTTAGTATACTTAGTTTAAGTATATGTTTAACCCAATATGTAAACACTAGTTGTTGTACATATGTATCTAAATCATAAAATCACTTATACTTGTTTTAGTGTTTTATGTGAGAGCGTAAGTGTGTTAGACAACTATTAACTCAAACTATTTACGTACTCTATTTGTTTCATTAAAATGATTTTATATTGGTTATCGCCAAAACATTAGAAGATCGTAAAATATAAATAAACGTTTTCACGGCTTATTTGTATTAACAGTGTGGTTTTACCTTGTGAAAGAACCCGATGTCTAGCCTAGTACCGGAAAAAGAGTTGGCGACGTTGTGAAGGCTTCTCCGCCATAAGGAGTTGGTGTCATGTAGTGATTACAAACTCTCGAGTAGGTGACTCGGGGAGTGGAGTAGGGCAAAGAAGGTGTCCTTGTAGCCGAACCACTATAAACACTCGTGTAGTGGTTATGTGTTTCTTAATCTTTATCTTTCCATTACACATTAACATATCTATCTATCAATGTCCAACATAGATTGACATAATTCGATCTAAATAATTTAAAACCAAGTTTTAATTGGTAAAACTATTCAACCCCCCCCCCCTTCTAGTTTTTCACAATTAGCATAAGAGCTTCGTTACCCAGTTTCTAAGAGTATGTTGTAATTTAAAAACTTGATATGATCCGTGTATGTTTGAATACTACAAAGAAGATTTTTTTAACAAAAGGTCACGTTTTAAAAATCATCATATTTTATAATGTTGGACAATGATAGAACGTTCTAATATTTTTTTTGTTAAGAATTCTCCATACTTAGATTTGGGCATCCTTAGAAGATCATAAATAATTTCTCTCTAAATACTTATTTCCTTAAAAAAGAATATTTAGCAAAGGTATGGTCTTTAATAAATTACAAATAATTTTTTTTATTAATAAGGTCATTTTTCTTTAATCATGAATCATGATTAAGTTTTAGTAGTATCTTTACGCTCTATTAATAATCACTAAAGTAGTTATCTATATTGAACTCATCATCAAAAATAGTATTCTTCGTTGATCTCTTTAGACAAAACTACAAACTTGTGATAATGATATCTCGGCTATTCGAGAGCCTTGATCATTACTCCTCACAAAAGGATTATTGACATTTCATCTATCCATGTGAAATTTCTTATATTATGATAAAATAGGATTTTATCATAATCTTTGAAAACTTCCCAAAGAATTATGATTTATTCATAAAAAGGGAACCTCGTCAAATAGGACTAGTATAACCCGTTAAAACCCCAAACCATAAGTTATAGAGCATAAACATCGACCCTTGGTAATTTAGAACTCCCAAACCAAAATTATCAAGGATCACTTAAGCTGTCAAATTGTTGATATGCCGGATCCCTGAGTTTGAACTAGCCGGATCCCTCATACAAGGTATCCATGGGATCCGTGCAACAGAAAACAACATAAGTAAGAAATGATCAATGTGGAAGTTCCACTACCCATTTTCTCTATCAAGACTCACGAACATAAACCTAGTTCTTTGTTCACGAGAGCAAATTGATCATCTTCTTCAAGCAAAACAATCTCTTGTGTAAGTATAATATTCACTATATTGTTATTTCCATTCATTGATTCCTAGGATTACAATTTTCATCTTTAGAAGTTGAGCTCAAATGGGTTTGTCACAATTTGTTACCACATTGTTTTCTAAGATAATCTAAATCAAAGAATTAACATTGTTAATACAAATTAAACTCATTTCTTGAATTCAATGAAGATGTTTTAAGCAAATTTGTGATAAAACCCTTTAGGTTTCTATTCACACAATTAACACCACATTGTGGTTTTGTTGTATAGGAACAATCATGCCTAGTAACCGCCAACAAGATTGCCATGATACCGCCCACTACATTCCAATGTACCATCATAAGGAAGGCCTAAGCCCAGAGGATAGGAAAGCTTTCAAGTTGCTAGAAAAGAGGCTTTTCCATGAAGGCCATATGGTTGAACCATCATTCCTCGCGAACACCAACATCCGACAAGTCTTTGGAGGAATTAACTTTGATTGCCTCTTGGACATTAACGAGCAAATTTGTCCGGTGTTCGTGCTTGAATTTTATAAGAAAATGAGAATCGTTAGAAATGAAGACGGGACCATCTCAATAGCCTTCATCATCAATGAGCATGATTACAACCTCTCTCTTGTAGAATTTGGAAGGATACTCCGTATCCCATATCAAGGAGTGTTCATGTATTCCAACGAATGGTCTTTGGCGGAGCTACATGACATGGTAGATCATCATGAAGCATACTTCATGAGAATCCCGGAAGCAACCACGGTAAGAGATACCGTCTTCATGGAAAGAGCATTTCCATCATGGGTCACGAGAAACTCCAAGGTGATCTATAGGGATTCATTTCAAATGGAGCTTTCAGAAATGATCCCGTTGTTCAAGAAATGGGAACTCGTGGTAAGGGAGAATGTGCTTTGCTTGGGAGGGAACAAAGATCATCCCAATGCGTACTTGAGCTTCATGATTTATTGCCTTATGACCGGCACTTACTTCAACCTCGCTTATTACATGATAATAAGGATGGAGAGTGTGAAAAGCATGGACAAGATGGTACTCCCTTATGCAATGCTCCTGACCCGTCTAACAAACTTCATCTTTGCTTTAGAACCTTCTCCTTATTCCTTTGATCATAGTTTTTGCAACAAGGTCATGGTACCGCTATCCGATGGAAAGACTACAAGGATCATGGTGGATGGCAAGATACCTCACCCACCAACGGATTCATCGGATGAAAAGACAAAGAGAAGGAGAAGGAAGTAGCAATCCTTTTGGCAACACCGATCTCGACCCTTTAGATTACATCAATCAATTGCCGGATATTCCAAGCCCATCACAATAGTGGCAACAAACTAAAGGGATATTCAAGTGCTTCGCTAACTTCTTGAAGAAGAAGAAGTAGAGATGGTGGGATGAAGAGTGAAGGGGGATGAAGATGGAGATGAAGACGGGAGTGAAATGGAAGGAGGTATGGATGGAAGGTAAGGTCATAGGACCTTAATTTGTGAAAACAATTTTTAAAACAATGGTCTGTAACATCTTAACAAAATTTATGTAGAGTAGGATGTAGTTTGTAGGAATTGCCATGATTTGGCATTGAACACTTTAACTTAGGAACTAGTAAAATGAGTTTTTACGACGACTTGATCCTATTCAAGTAGTCATTATCACTCATTTTTAATTACCTTTTAGTTCTCCCCACTTGCTATGTGTTATACTTGTTGTTTGCATGTATTTACTGATTGTATAATTGATTAGGATAAGCATTTGCTAAGAGTGCAAAAATTACACATTCTTTGAGAAACCATGGTCGTGATGGCGGATCCTCGGCTATAACTGGCGGATCCATCGAATGAGGAACCGTGGGATCCGGCAAACGGATACCGATATGAGATCATTTTACATCAAATATGTCCCTAGATCACATCATACTAGCTAAACATGATTCTTTAAGACAACTTAAGTCTTCCTCAAGCTTAGTAGGTCTCACACTTACCCGTAGCTAACTTAGGATCAAATTTAAAGTGCTTTTGATTTATCAACTCACCAAAACTCACCATTTTTCTGCTCCAATGCTCACACATTGTTCCTCACATCTCAAAACACATAGCTTGATATTTCTCTCAATTTTAGCAAATTGATTTTAGTCATCCTTACCTTATAATAGGCTTAAAAATAGTTTTTCAATTCTCAAAATTTTTAAAAAATTTTCAAATTTTATTCCAAGTTGCCATATGATCTCTAGGATCATTTAACATCACTTGACACTACTAAAATTCCTAGTGTCATCCTTAATCACCCATTGGTGGTCTTTTATTTTTCTTCCATGAAAGGCAATCATTAGCTACCACCACTCATTACCATTGATCATTTAAGTCACACCTCATTTAAAACACTTAAGAAGACTGAGACACTCAAGATGTATAGGTATTAGCCTCTACCAACATCATTTTCCTCCATTCTTAACTGCTGATAGCCGGATCCCTAGGATTAGCCTAGACGGATCCCTCATTGGAGGGAACCTTGCGAACCGGCTGGCAGATTCAGCAAATCCCACCTAAAGCAATCAATTCAAGCTCTCCTTGCTAACTTGAACACTCCATCTTGTCTTAATTAAACTCATAGGTCATTGCAAATCTGTAGTTGACCCTTGTGAATGCAAATCATCACATTTCTAAGGGTCTTAGTGGCTTAAGTCTTTAATGCACTTCCCAAATCCTTCCCTTTATACGTCATCTTGTTAGAACTTGTTAGTCATCAACCACAACTTAATTCTAAGCTTTTAGAAGCATCTTTCACAGTCATTTCATCATGAGGAAAGGTCTTAGTGCTAACTCATCCACCAAAGGACAACCCAAGAAACTTGCTCGTGTTGTACACGAAATTTCCTCAACCGAATCATCTCCCGTTAAATCTACAATTGCTAGGATTTCTCCTCCACTTACTCAACCAATCAAACCAATCCCCAAAAGGATTGTTCTCACAAAAATATCATCACCAAACACCACAATTCCTACTAAACCAAACACACCCATTTCCACCCAACCATCATTTTTGGTGCCTAGAGCCATATCATTTACCACCTCACAATCATCTCCACATCTATACAACTTAGAGGACTTACCTCCTAGGCCATCTCATCCTTCACCATTACCGACACACTCTTCAATAGAGAAGATTGTGCAACAAAACCAAGGTGTTGAATCAACACTTGCACCGGTATCCTTTTCTCGATTTCCCTCAAATGGTCCATTTTGGATTATGAGGAATCAACAAATTCAACCACCCGACCACATGGTAGTTGACACCTCTCTACCTCCACCATCATCCCTTGTTGAGCCACCATTGAATGTGCATCCACCAATCCCTCCTTCTTTTGAGGATCCTCAACCCTCTTCACTTGATTCTCCACATCAAGTTGCTCCATTGTTACCACCACCTTTTCCAAGCCGTGATAAGGATTGTTATCATTGTCAACACGTTGAAGGCTTGATACATGAACTATGTGAAGAGCAACGTTTCATGTTTTATCACCTTCTCGAACGTTTCGATGAGGTCAACAAACCTAAACAACCGTGAGCTTAAAGGACTCAAGTGGTGTCCTAGTCTTAAGCATAACTTAGAGCATTTAGGAATCACATTTCATGTTTAAATCATTCTCTTAGTTTTAGAGATTTGTAGATCATCTCTCGTAGTATTTTATTGAATGAGATTACATGTTTTATGCCATATTATCTTGAAAGTATGTTTGGTGCATTATTACATATCTCATTTTGATGTTGACAACATTTTTCACATCACCATTCTTGTCTTAAGATTTCGCAGACGGATCCCTAAGATTTGCCTAGCCGGATCCTCGAGGAGGGAACCGTGAGATCCGTCTGTGTAAGACTTATCTTCATCGATGACGATAGTATGTACAACGGACTTGCTAAGCCCAATACATACTCTACGCCCACCCTAGGCTCGGGCCCAATGACTACAAATCCTGGACTCAGGTCCAACAATCACAAACCCCGGGCCCAGAAGCCCGATGGCTAATCGGTATGGCCCAGCCTCGAGATGCGCCTTGAGGTACATAATGGGGTGAACCTTCAACCGTTAGGCCTCTCATCTCGCATCGGCCGATAACACGGAACCCTTATACGCCAAGGGTCCGGCTCCGCGACTAACCACTATATGCGATAATCGGGAGGCCCCCCGGCAAACCTCGCCATAAAGGGCTCTAATCCCATACAAGGTACAACAACTTTCTCTCATAATTACACACATACTACTATT
>CM040240.1:62557803-62615422 GCA_022545495.1 Chrysanthemum lavandulifolium
CAAATATACTCGATTACAATTTACTTATATTAATAACATACAAAAGATACCTGCATAGAAATGTCGATATCACGTACATGACTACATATCAATAAGCTAGTAGTACTAAAACTAGTGTATCGATCTTGTAACGCTTTACACAAAGGATTTTACATCCACATAAAATTCAAAAAACTCCGTCAACGATGTGTCACGCCGATTGGCTATTTTAATGGGATCCATATCACTAAAAACCGTATCCACCAGCGTCGCCGAAGAAGAGTTTTTTCAGAAAGATTTTATGCGAATATAAGATACCTCTTACACAAATGCGCCATAACTAGTTAACTACCATTCATCGGCCAATGGCACTACTCTTTCCGTCAGCGGAGAAGCAAACTCCGAACCAAACCCATCTCGTGAAGGCGACCCCAACGGAGTAAAAACATAGGCGAATCACACGGAGACAATGACAACACTGTCTTTTTATCCTCAATTGAAATCTCAAGAAGCTGTAAAGCTACTTCCATTTGATCATCCTTTGCAGCTCTCTCAGCAGCCTTTTCTAACTCAAGACACTCTTGCAACGACACTTTTTCTGTCATCGTTATATCGACTGAGTCAACGACGGATATCGACGTTGATCCAGCGTCCTCTATCATCTTCTTTTATTGTGCAAAGAATTCCTGATCGCCCATTTGCTTCTAAGAGCTTAAAACGTCGATTGCTTCGTCGTTGGTGGATGTCGTCCGTTTGGGTTTTGGGTTGAGCTGTTTCGGACGGCTCGACACGAGTCTTGGCTTTCAAGCAAAGAATAATAGTAACTCTTTGGCTGTATAGTCGGATATAGAAAGTGTTGGATCTACAAAAATATTCACGTGTCATCATAAGTTACCTTATCATATCATACTATAAACTAAATAAAACTAGGAACATATATATTTACAGTGTCATGAAATAAGTAGCAACTACATACTTTATATATGTATACACTTTGCCAAAATTAGACGAATAACCGCACAAAACAACGGTGTATATTGACAAATAATTATATTTGTGAAATCGTGATACTGCTACCTTCTGTAAGTATAAACTTACCTTCTGATGTAGGAGGTCCGGATGGTTGAAGACGGCTAGAACGACGACGCCAGAGGACGAAGACGAGTTCGGCGATGAGAATTACAACCGAGACTACAAAGATTATGGTAAGAGCAGTGGCGAGTTTGCTTACGCTCATTTTGCTGAGTTTTATAAATAATGGAACATGACAAAATGAAAATCTTTTGTAGGAGTTAAGGATTTTGGTGGAAACTGGCTACTTGTGAGTTACCGGCTGCTTTCATTGTCACCTTTATTATTTTTGAATTATGTTGGCGGATGATAAAAGAGAAACATTCATCATAGGAAATCCAAATAATTATCAAATTTCTATATATATGGACACATGGACATGATATAATGTTTAAAGTTACAAGTAAAACACTAATGATCACCTTTATAGAAACTACATGGTTATGGACATTTTTTCTAAGGATGTGATATAGGAACCCTTCCTATATTGTCATATTATTATAGGTTTTGGCCAAACGCCGCAATCCGCGACGACATCGTATAATCGACAACGCATCCAATCATTCTGAAACCTCCTCCTGGAGGTGTGAATAACTTGCCCATTTTCTATGTGTGTAGGTGTGTCGATTTCTGGATAAAGAAGTATATGTGAATTTTTGACTAACCTATTAGATGAAAGATTTACACTCAAACTGGCAGACGTTTTAGTTTTTGGATAAGTTGCAGGGAAATATGCCTGTGTGGATCTAATAGGTGTTTCTCCTCTCGTGGGTTTGAGTAAACAGGGTTTTACAAGGACATCTTTGCTTGAAAGTCAACCAACCTGCATAAATTGAGTTAGTACACATGAAACTTTTTCGGAGCTTGGGTGAGGTTTTACCCAAGGTTTGAGTCTCGCAAGAGGCAAAAAGTTCAGGTTTTCCTCTGCCGTGAGTTTTAAGGGTTTTCCTTTGCGGGTCTCTCACAGTGGTTTGGGTCTCGGGACCGCCCATTTGGATGGTTTAACTTGGGGTGGATTTCAAGCCAAGGTCTTGGTTAAAAAGTTAAAAAAAATCTTGCTTTGAAAACCACCTCATACAAAGTGACAAACACGAAAGCGTCATTAAAATCAATATGTTTTTATTCCTTCGCTGATACCTTTCGTTTCCTTGCACCGGAGGTAGTGGAACCCGCCAACATAGTCTAACGGATTATGCATAATAATGTTATGACACTTGGGGTGTTTGGCAACCCTTTGAAACGTGATTATTTGATTATCACGTTTTCAAACGTGAATAATCAAGTTTTGGTGTTTGGTTGCAAACGTGATTATCATTAATTTGCGTAAACGTGGTTTTGCAAACATCATTTATGCAAACGTGATTTTTACCCAAACACCCCCTTAGATCCACAAATGTTGTTTTCAAAATAAATAGTTTTGCAATCCAGAAAAGATTAGAAGCGCAATTTATTGCTCGTTTACCTTTCACCTTTATGTAAATTCAAATTGTTTATTATTAATTAAAAAATGTTATGGGGCTATTGATATTGCTCATTATCCGGAAATGTTCGATTGACCAGTAATTTTTTTTTTTTGAGGAAATAAGTTATGAGATCGATCTCAACATCAAAAGGAACTGCGACATTGCTTATTGTCTAGGATTAGATATCTGAGAAACTGTTAGTCGACATCTAAAAAAAGATGCACGAAGTTAGTGGTTTATCTAAACCTATCGAAAAATATCTTATAATTTAAGTTTGACGAATATTTTATAATGAAGATGTTTTTTAGGAGGATGTACATGTGGCTAGGGATTATCATCGGGTCAAATCTAGATTAGAGTGAGTACCGAAATTGATGTTCCATATAACAGATACGATGTAGCGAAACTCGAGTCAGACCATGTTAAACCCGTATGATTTTTAAACAATGCATGTTCTACACTAAATCCTAAATTGACTAAGAGATTATAGTTTTCTACTTTATATAACGTGCCTAGAAGGTTTTTTGGTCGATGTTATTGTCAGTTTCAATGCAAGTTACCACACCCCTAAAGTGTTACCTGTGAAAGGTATAAGCTCAAACATTACGAGGGTAACGCTGTGAGGTAAAATGTGTTTATGTATTATTCTGAGTGTTACATTGATGTGGAAACATCTCTTGACGACTCGTGTTAACAATAACATAGCTAGCCATCTTATGTATTTGCCGTACAAAACAAAACGAAAATAGTATATTTTCAAAGGTTCGGTTCCATCCCGGATGTGGACGGACCGAACTACTAATTGGCTTTCGAAAAAGCAAAACCTAATATAACTGATATCTGTCTGTCTTAACAGTGAAGATTGTTCATGTAGTCGATTTTTGGGATTTGTCTGTGACACCTAAAAGGTCTTTGGACATGTTGGTGGAACCGTGAAAGAACTCAGAAAGACATAGGTGTAGGAAGACTAATGAGATAGAGTCTCTTATAATGAAAGACATTAAAAGAGGGTAGGGGCCTTTGTTGATTTAAGCTGAATTTAGAGCAACATCTTTTATTACTCTATAATTTATCTTTCAAAGTTACACTTAACTAAAGGGACAGAAGTGAAACATGAAGCAATTGTAGTATGTATAAATTTAAACGTCTTTAAGGTAGACAAAGGTGATTTTGACTCACTACTCAAGCCAGAGTACTGACACGACAAAAAGTTTAAGTGTGCGTTTGGTTTGGTGCTTGGAATGACTTTCATTATGGATTACAATACCACTGTATGACTTTCAGTATGGGTGTAACTGGAATTGGTATTGACCGATAATTCCAATACCACTGTTTGGTAAAGTTTCCAAAATCTACTCTTAAATCCAATAGTCACAAAACTAACACCTTAAATTGGAATGAAAGCATTCCCTTACTCCAATTCCCGTCTACCAAACACACCCTTAATTTTACACTAAATTGTCGGACTTATATATCAAGGTTCAAATACTTATGCAAGTCACTAACATACTGTTATATAAAATTTTAGCCCAAGTCGGCTTGTTATACAGAATTGATTTTAACATACAATCACTTGTTCAAAAGCACACACAAAGATGCAAACCATCCATTTATTATGCCAGATACTTTTAACAGTAGGGTAGAATTGTTGAACAAGTTTTATTAGTCCAAAAAATAAAATACTCTCGTCATCCACTTTCACACGTTCAATAATTTTAGTGTTCATAGGTGTACCCATTTTATATTGCCGCAAAGTATTCCTTGCTGAGTTTAGGGTCAGGCTTCATTGACTTCTCCCCAGGCTTCCATCCAGCTGGGCATACTTCATCTGGGTTCTCTTGTACAAATTGCAATGCCTGCAGCACAAACACCGATTCTCTCAAAAACAAGCAAGTTTGACCATGCGAAGCAGTTCATATCAGTTAAAACTACATAGTTTGACCTAAACACAGTCTCTTTAAACTATGCGTCAAGTAAAAACTAAAAGATTCTTGTAAATTATGTAACTAGTTACTTGGACGTGTTCAAACTGTGCATGTTCAAAATAAGATTTCCCAAAAACAAAATGTTGCAACTTTTAAAGGAAAACGGGGTGTAATATGGTAATTTTCTACCTGAAGCGTTCTCATTGTTTCATCGACACTTCTGCCGATTGCAAGATTGTTGATTGTCGAGTGTTGAATAACACCTTCCTTGTCAATTATAAAAAGCCCTCTCAATGCTACTCCCTGAAATATGGAGATCAGCAAAGCATATAATGTTTTAGCAATTGTAAAAATTGGCAAGACAAAATAATATTGTGGTGTATTTAAGTTAACAAACGAAAGAAAACTACTTTAGCCAACAATATAAGAAGGCGACCTGGTCTTGATCAACACATTGAAAGCTTTTGATATTGACTTGGTCACATCAGAAATTAAGGGATAGTTCAGATCACCAAGACCCCTGACTTTCTGTCTGTTTGTACCCATGCAAGATGAGAGAACTACCAAAAAGAACACAACATTTTCGTTAGCATATCCACCCGTTAACCAAAATTTCAAGAAAATTTTGCAGCTGATATGGCACAGAGACACCCAAAAGGCAGATTCAAGAAGAATGCGGAAATAAAATGTTGTTATGTATCATAAGGAAACCTACCACACTGTCTACAGAAATCCCCAATACTTCGGTGTTTAACTTCTCAAATTCCGCATAGCGATCACTGAAAGCAGTGATCTCTGCATATCAAAAACAAAATGAGTGAAATGAAAACTTCTTTCATCAGACAAAAATTATCACATCAGGAGAAATATATGAATATCCAGCCAAAACAAATATACTTAGTTACACAAGCCATACTCACCAGTTGGACAAACAAAAGTGAAGTCAAGAGGGTAGAAGAAGAGAACCACATATTTCTTTCCGATGTATTCAGATAGCTTGACCTGCATTTGAATACTTAATAAAGTTAAAAAGCTTCCCGATACCCAATAGGGGTACAAATCACTTCTATTACCTTGATGAACTCTTGATCGAAAACAGCTTCTGCTTCGAAGTCTGGTGCCTTATTTCCAACTAGTGGTAGTCCCTGCACAAAGAAAATAGGTTGAAATAGATTTAGACACAAAATTATAATCACTTAGGATATGAAAACTTATTTGATAATCATGGTATATAAATCTGCTGGCATCAATATAAATTTGTTGTTCGCTTTTAGGACAAATTTTATATCAACCATGGAGTATTGTAGTGAAAATTACAGTTTCTCTCTATAAAACCAAAGCGTACGCTTCTTTCATGAAATAGGTTTCTTTTCTCCTAATTATCTGTGGAGGTATGGTAAGTAAATCATTTCCCATAAACTGCTCGGAGTATGGGAACTTCAGGAAAAATATGAGTTGGAGATTCATTTTATAGACTGCATAATAACGTAACCGGGTAAGTAGTTGACCACTAATGTATTCAGAGATACTTTCTGTATCATGGTTCACATTACACTCCCCGTACTAATACAAATTTACTGTTTTAGTAGGCAAGTAATGTAAGCTCCACCATCAATTAAATGTCTATTAAGCTTTTCATCAGAAATCATATTGACTTAATATCGATGTCTATAGTATTAGACAACTATTTGGGGTAAACTAGACATCAATAGCTTGTACAACCCCCCTTACTGGTTGCTGTGTGGGTAAAGTCCTTAATGGTGCAATGTTGACAGTAACCAGATATGAATCACCACAAACTCGTGTATGTATGAGACTGGGGAATTGGGATACACAAACTTGTGTAAGTAAAAAGCTAGGCTAAAATGTACAAATTCAGGGTAGAAAAGAGTGAAGTTATTTGGCTATTATAAGTCTTAAGTTCAGTTGCAATGCATTTCTCTCTCCTTCCACGTAACAGAACAGTCACAAAGTCTTTTGCTAAAATGTATCCTACAGAGAGTGTTGTAAAAACCGGCCAACGCAGATTGGTCAACACTCGGTCAACTATGTCATAGGGTTAATAGGCAAAGATGTCACTAAACTTTCTAAAAAGATGCGCCTAAGGTACTGAACTTTCATTTTGTTCACTTGGGTTACTGAACTTATAGGAAGCATACCATTCTATAATTTCAGTGTTAATCAGAGTAACTTGAACGTATATGTTTGGATAAGTTAAGTAACATATATGTCGTGTTTTTACATGTTCAGCGATGTTTATGTATATTTCTATAAGTTGAGTGACCTCATAATGTCATGTTTCATAAGTTCAGTAACCAAAGTAAACAAAATGAAAGTTACCTTAGGCGCAATTTTTTTAAAAGTTTAGTACTCCAACATATTTGTATATTAACCCTTATGTCATAACTCATACATATAGGTGGTTTTTGTTTAAGCTTAGATGTGGGCTTATGAGCTTATTTGTTTTCCGGCTTATATTTCACAAGCCTCAATTTTTTAGCTTATTTTGAGAAAATGTGGGCTTATAAGTTTATAATATCATAATAAACTTATATACAAATCTCAAAATAAGCCAGAAAATTGGGGCTTATGAAATATAAGCCGGAAAACAAATAAGCTCATAAGCCCACATCTAAGCTTAAACAAACACCCCATAATTTCAAAACTTGTAAATGAGTTTAAACAAATACACATATCCTATTAATTCAATACAGCACATAATATCAAATAAACCTGATAAAAAACTTACAGCCTTGACAACGAATCCGTTACGACGGCCGGTGGAGGCAGGACGGACGGTAACGGCGGACCGTAACGAACTTGACCGGAAACTAACGGCGTTAGATTTTGAAAAACTTAGGGTTTGGGTTACATTTGTTGATGATGATTTGGGGAAATGTAAGGGTTTGATGAGGAAAGAAGAGCAGTAGTTGCTGACGATGAACATGCCATATTGCTGGGTTTTGATTATGTGATGTTTATTTTTAGGGTTTATATTTTGTGATTGGTGAGTGATGAGATAAGTCAAGATATGAGTGTGTAGAAAAGGGTATCTTGTTGACTTTGGGATGAATCTGATGAAAGTATACTATGTTGACTTTAAGTCAAACATAATATTTTGTGTTGTATTTTTATTTCATATTTTTTTCCATCTTTTTTTTTCCTATTATTTTTTTAGAAAGTCAATTTATTTCAACCCACAACTTTAAATACTTACAAAGGCGTCCACTATATTAAAAAAACAAAAAATTAAGTATAACGGATCTAAGTTACACATCGATACAAAAGAAACTAAATGCAAAGTACAAAAATATTACAAACAAAAAATAAAAAGTTAAAAACTATACCACATGACCTATCAGGTGTATTCCTAGCAAAGTAGCAGCAATACTACTAGACCATGACCTTTAAACCAAAACAACCCATTATGTAAATACAGTAGAGATAAAAACCAAATGTACAGCTACAACCAGGTTTTGAGCCACTGAACCAAACACCCATGACCGAAATGGTGTTGACCCACTTTCCCAAACACACATATGACTATAAACCTGTTGCCTCAAACACCCATGTACTGCAGACCGCTGACCAAAGCCATATACTATTTTCGAATTTTGTTAGGTCAACATTTTGGTGTGATTAGAAAAAAATATGATACTTACATACAAATATTTGCTAGGTCACATGCATCAAACTCAAATTGTACTTGTGATATGAGATGATGGAGATCTTACGTAAACGTTGTTATTTTGGATTTTGTTTAGGTGTCGTTTGTTTTTTCCCAAAGTATTTTTTCCTCTTTTCACATCTTTTATCCGCAGGAGGCGAGGTTTCTTGTTTGTTTTTTGCGGCACATAAAGATTTTTTTCACTTCTTTCCTTTCTAAATTTCTACATTATCTTTCACTTCTTACATCTTCTTTCACTTCTTACCTTCTTTCACAAACTTTACATCTCTTTCAATATCTTACATTTCGGTCTTTTTGTTTACGTTTTCATTTTTTTACGTTTTAGTCCATTTTTACGTTTCGCTTTTTTACGCTTTAATCCATTTTCTTACGTTTCGTATTTTTCATCCATTTTTTATGTTTCGCTCATTTTTAGGTTTTCGTCTATTATTTTATGCTTTTTTATTAACCCATTTGAACCATATTACAAAAGGATTTATAAGCAAAAAAAAAAAAAGAAAATAGAAAATAAAATAAGTACTTCAATAGATTAAAACAAACGGTCTTCAACCATGCGGATGAAGACTTTAGATCTACCTCTTCTTCTGCAGACATGGTTTGCAGATGAAGAGGTAAAAGCTCTGAAAAAACAAACGACACTAGTTGATTTAGATTTAAAGCAACTTTCTTAATATATTTTTGTTATATGATATTGTTAACATCTTCGACTAAAGGCAGTTAAGTATTATAGCCTTTTGTAAGAATTTATTTGGAGTAAAAAATTATTTTCTAACATAGGTTGGTTAAGCAAATGTTATCTCACGGTTTGTACTGAATCCCTATCTCGTTAGTAGCATCGCTGTTGACCGCCCATCGATTGCAGACGGATACATAATTAACTCTTCCACGGTCGGGTGCGACAAGTGTGGGAGCGTTGCCGGTGTTGTTTAAGTTGTGTGAAGGCTTTTCCGCCTCCGTAGTCCACCGAAAATCTCCCTTTTGATACACTTCTTGAGTGTCTTCAAGAGGTAGAGACTTGTCTGCACGACTTAGACAGAACTCATTAAGACCACTAGCTTACCATTTAGAGATTGGACCTCCTTCAACGCGGTGAAGGAAGTTCGATGACGCCTTTGTCTTTTTCTCGACATGGTTTTATACCGTCAGCTCTATTAGGTATCCGAGGAACATGCCTTCGATGGCGCCAAGGTACATTTTTAGGATTTAGCTTCATATTGATCTCGTAGAGTTTTGAATGTTTCCTCAATATCGCGCACTAACTCATCTTCAAGATGGCTCTTTATGACCGGTCATCAACATAGACCTCAGTGTTGCGCCCTTTTTTCGAAAGCATTATCTACTAACAAATGGTAGGTGGCGCTGCATTCTTCAAGCCAAAGGGCATTTTGTGTAACAGAGCGCGCCTGGCTTGTGTGAAAGGCCGGTTTTCCTCATCCTCCTTAGCCATCTGGATTTGATGATATCCTTTATACGTGTCGAGGAAACACTTCAATGGATATCCGCATTGAGACTCTATTTTCCGCCTATCTCGTAATGGGTAGCGATCTTGTGGACATGCTTTGTTAAGATCGGTGAAGTCCACGCATTCGCCACTACTGTCGCTCTTTTTGACCATTCTTTGGGTTAGAGCCGGTCATGGTAGTAGAACTTCACGCATAATTCCCGCATCCACTGGTTTGTGTATCGCGGCATCGCTTACGGCGCTCACGGGGCTTGGCCACACGCTTCTTCCGGCGTGACAGTGAGTACCCTTGTCGAATTCTCGCTTTATGCTCGTGATTGAGCGTGGTACCCCGATCATGTGTTTGGCTCCCATGCAAAATGTCCAAGTTCTTTTGCAAGAGCGCAGACACATACCGCTTTTGGTTGTCCGACGGTGACCGCCGATGGATATTTCTTGTTCCGGTATTTCGGTGAATCGCAACCTTCAAATTTGAAACTTTGGTTCGCTACCGTTCGATCGATACCGTTTGCATGTAATTGTATTACATTCTCTATGCGATACAATTAAGCGCCAGAAAGAGTAACAATGCCCCTTCCACCGGAATTTAAGCATCCCGTCTTGTTGTTGATGGCGCCGCTGCGCATAGTCGATATCCCGTGTCTCCGATAATGCCGTTGTATGGCGAGGGAGATTTGATCACCATAAATTCCATCCAAGCCGTCGCGAGTGTTTTTCGCTTCGATCGACCGGTAATCGATTTGCCCCATAGGCCATATTTTTCACCAGAAACCACCAACGCCGCTCGACCGGGCTTAACAGATCGCGATTTCAGTCGCAGCCGCTGAAGCGATGCTCATACATGATGTCCGCGATGCTCCACCATCAACATACATGCGATGGATGTCGTGACCACCGCACTAATCTCAATGGTGGTGGCTCGACCACGGCGTTGTCCGCATTAAAGCGGGAAAGAGATTTCGCTTCATCGGAAAACTCTGGCCGACCTTCCGTCTAGTGACCACCGCCATGATTGTATCATGTAGATGGTGTCGGCCTTTTCCTTGGGTGTCTCCTTCTTGTTTCCACTCTTCGTCTATCCTTTCCATCCTTGATATTTTTGACCAAATGGTCCAATCGCCTTCTTTAACCATTTTGTCAATGAGTTGGCGCATTGGACACATTCGTTAGTGGTGTGGCCCTTCCGCGCTGGTAGTCACAGATCCACTCCCTACTCGCCGATCCTCCGGAGTGCGCATTTGTGGCGGTCAGGAAACTTTGCACCTCCGTCATGAGTATTTCCTTCGGCGTTTTGTCACAAGATCCACTCCCTACTACCGATCCTCCCTTGGTTGCGATAGCTCTGTTACGGTTACTATTCGGTCCGTGGATTGTCTCCCGTGTTGTTCCGCGACCGTAGTTTGAATAGCTTCTCTTGCTATCCGCCGCAAAGCCTTCTCCTTGGACGAAGGACCGTGTGCGTTTATGACTTCATCAAAGGATTGGGAATCTTGTCATTCAATCTTTTGATAAGTTATGGGTTCTTGATCCCATTCATAAACCCCGAAATTTTGAGTACTTCGGGACATGCTTTAACTTGCATACATTCGCCCTGAAGGCGTTCCATAAAAGCGCCGTGGATTCTCCTTGGCGCTGTTTGACCTAGCGAGTTCAATGGGGTTTTTCGCACACTTTTTCCGTTGAGTAAAATTTAGGCGAACGCCTTTCTCAATTCTTCAAAACCATTGATGCTTCTGCGTGGAAGCTTGTTGAACCGCCCGCTTCCCACTAGTGTGGAATTAAACATGTGGCACCACACCGCCAGGCGATTCTCAATAGTTGCGTTGATTCGAAATTTTTAGGTGATCGTCGGGTCACCGTTCCATAGTTTTTGACATTAGCGTGGCATGCGCCTCTTCTTGTTTTCGAGAAATCATCGATGCGTCTAGTGAACGATCCACCTTCTCGACGACGCCACGGGAGAGACATGTCTTCCTCCTCTTGGTCATGGTATTTCCTTCGGACTTCAAAGGTCCGGCCTCGCTATCCTACCAAGTCCGGCGTGGACATTGGTGCGCCTTTCATCCTCCTCACTTTCTTCCATATGTCGCGAGTCGATGTATCATCTTCCTCAACTCTCCTTCCGATTCTGTTGAACACAGGGGTCGGCGACTATCCCTACCGCGCTTCTCCTTCCGACGACGCGGTGGGATGTCTCAAACTCGGGCCAAAGTCGAGTCGAGCATGCGTGTTCCACCGACCTTTTCTTTGCTTCCTCTTGCATGAGAGTAGCTAAGGCTTCATAGTTTTGAGACAAACTACTTGGCTCTACTCGCACGACCCCCAGGACAGGGGTGTCTGCTTTCACCAATATGCCCTTGTTCTTATCGGGTGCGTCGGGTGCTTTTGTGAAGTTAGCTTCTAGCACCGATGGAGTGGAGTAAAAGGAGCGCAGTGGATCTCGCACCGGTAGTGGTGGTGGCGGCTGGGTTGTCCCCGAGCTGGTTCCACCAAAGGGAAGACCGAGTCCGGCCTCGATCCTCGATTTTTAGCGTACCGGTTGTTCCAAGTCCGCTTAGGAGTCGATCCGTGTCGCCTTCTTTCCAAGAAGGTCCGATTGCGATCGCTTCGTCATTCTAGTTCTTGGTTCTTAGTGAATGGTCCCACGGATGGCGCCACTTGTTGATACAAAAGTTGGGCGTGCCTTGTTAGGAGCTCGCCTCGTATCAATTGAGAATCGATGCTTGAGACCGCGCACTAAGAGATGTAAAACACCGTTAGGCTTACCGTGGGATTGTCTCCCACGATTATCCTCCGGCGTGAGAGTAAGTAGTCGGTTTAGGTTAAAGGAGAGTTAGGGTTTTGTAGATCGTACCTTTAACGAGGGATGTAATTCCCTTTATATACGCACGGATCCTTGTTGGTTCCGTGTTCCTCAACCTTCGCGATCCCGCCTAAGTCGGTTGGGGCATGATTATCTCCACCATTAGGAGATATCGATATCTATTCTATGAATAGCTTTGGGTTTGGGCCTTCGTGAGCCCAAACATCTATCGCCGTAGCCCGATTCGTCTGCTAAGTTAGTGTTGACTTTAGTCGGGTTCGTGACCGGATATAGACTATACGCCATCAGTTGGTTAAGCAAATGTTATCTCACCGCACCGCACATGAAAAGGTTCTTCGTGTATGAACGCAGATGCGAGACGGAATAGTCGATGCTCGTTATGATTATCGGCAAGTTGTGCTTGCATGACACGGGCTACACGATATGAAAGCACTCAAGTTCAAACATTGACTATCATGTTTATCCAAGGATCGCCTCCAAGAATTCGAGGCGTGAACCAAAATGAAAGTGAGGCCTCTAAAGAATTAATGCTAAACAATACGTTTCAACTTTTTATCGTAAGCAATGTAACTATGGCTAGTTAAATTACTTAAATACCTTTTAAAATATAATGAACTATTATGTAAATGTCAAGTATATGTGAATTTAATTTGATGTACTTTTATGTGATTTTACATTAATAAGCTCCACTCCAATTAATTCATCAAACAACATTATAAAATATAAATTTCAACTTTCTACATAATAAAAGCTCCAAATTCAAATTTAGCTCTAGGCCCAACTCCAAATTTATCACAAACATACCCCCTGTAAAGAATGTCACCCATCTAATCTCCCTATCTTATAAAACATAAAGATCATTTTGAGTATTTAATGTCTTGAAATTCACATTATAAGTATTTATGCATAATAGATAACTTTTTAATGCTCTAAGACATTACAAACTTGAAAATTGAAACATACAAACAAATAAACATATTGTGCAACTTTTTAATGCACGAAGACATTAAATTAACACATAATTAATACTCCTATTAAAACACCCTATTACTTAAAAATAGAATAATTTATTCACATTGTACAACCAATTAAAAATATATCTACCAAATTAAATACAATCAAGTAAAACATCATTTTACTAAAAAGTACGATAAAATTTTCACAACGTACAATCTAGACAAACTACAACATAATCCAAAATTAATGTTATTTTTAAAACACCCCTAAAATGAAAAGTAAATGTTATTATACACATTATACAAATTAATAAAACACACAAAGCTTCATACAAGCTAACAAGTTGATTGTATATATAGTTTTGAAAACCAGATCGGACCAACGGGTTCAACCGTGAACCGGTGTCGCTACCAGCTCGGCTAACCAATAAAAGCAATCCGCAATGAACCAAAGAGTACCCGTTGAAACTGATACAAACTAGTGAGTCAGGCCTCATCAAAATATATTTCTCCGATTAATTATCACAAGATACCCGTCACGCAACTACCCCTGCTAGTATTATTTGATGCAAAATCTACGATGGACTCTTAGTCAATTTGCTAAAAAATAGATAATAGATCTTATGAAAAAAATAACCAAACTCATTCGAATAATAAACAAAAGATTATTACCTTGGTGACGGAGAAAGTTTATTCAAATCATCATACTTCCTAGCAGTGTTGCAAACTTGTAATGTGTTTTATCTGTAAATTTTCAAATTGGCTTAGTTTACAAAATCACACCAGGAGAAATAAAAAGATTGATTAGTGTTGTTTTTGCTTAGTTTTATTATTGAAGAAGCGACTTCATCGCTACTTACGACACTACTCTAATTATATGGTCGAATCTCGCTTTCTAACATCACTTTACTATCTCGAACGCCGACAAGCATGAACCGATTTACGGTTCATTCCTTTTGACAGGAAACGACTTTTTTTTTTAAATCGAACTAGGCGGTTTTCATTTGTACTTTTGAAGGGTTGTTTATTTAGTTGTTTATATATTTTTGTACAAATGTTTTTTTTAAAGTAGGTTTAACCAAGGTGACAATAAAACTCAGTGGTCTGTCAATTCACTAATAAATTTGATTACCGACATGTTCCAATCGCTTATAATGTTTGTTCTTGTGGTGATATTTGGCTAAGATCTTGTTCAAAGTTCTTGAGTAAGTATGATGTTGCTTGAATCTTTGTTTTTATTCTTGGTTTCAAAAGATTAATGATAGGCTTGTTGAAATGATCTTGAAAGAACTATTGATAAAATTATACAACCCGGCATCTTCTTTTTTTCCTTTTCTTGTTCTTTTAATTTTTTATGTTTCGAAATTTGATTAAAGTTGGTGGAAGCAAAAGTTTTCTCAGATTTATGTTTTGGAATTCGAATGATGGCATTATTTTTAAGTGTTTGGTTTATGTTTTAGAAGCATTATTAGATTGTACATTGTGATTAAATACTTGTATATTTTGGTGAATGTGTGAATTAAATTGTGTATTAATTATATATGCTGAATAGTGTTTTTTAAATTTTATTTGTGCTTCAAATACTTGTAAATTATGTTTTTTAACTTGTATGTTCTTAAAAATCTATTTTAAGAAGTCTTAAAAAATTAATAAGAGAGAAGGTGCAACATGCATTATAAGATAGTATAGATATAGATTTGTTGCTATTTGAAAACAAAGCTCACGTTGTGTGACTTTAAAATTAGAAAAAAAAAAATACACCGCTGATCCATAAACTTGCCAAAAAGCATCGTCGTGGCCTCAAACTTGGCATTTTCGTCGATGCGAGTCCTTTTTTCAAGATCTTGAGGCCAATTGAGTCCTTTGACCCATAATGCTCAACACTGTTATTTTCCCACGTGCCTCGCACATGAGAGCAAAATGGTCATTTCATCGTTTTAGTTAATTATTATGGTGGTACAACCTTAGGGACGACAGGTATTTAATCAAAAGTTATACCATCACTATTCACTACTACCATCCTCTCTTTATCTCTTTTTCCTCGCTCTCTAAATTTCGCTTAAAGTATCTTACACCATCTCCAACTCCAACTCATGGCACCTCGAAAAGGAACATCCAAAAAGTTCCTACCTCTCAATTTACATGCGTGAATCCATTTAACCCAAAGAGATTCCTTTAGGGTTAGAATGCTCCAAATATGAGAAATTATAAGCGCAACATTAAAGTCTTGAAGCCTACGGATTCCCAATCCACCTTCATTTTTAGGGAGGCAAATAGCTTCCCAAGAAACTTTAGCCTTCCCTCGATGCATATCACCTTCTTCAAATGGAAGAACACTCAGAATAACGAGCTTAAATGCTTCAACACATTTAAAAATAAGCAGACTTTAAGAAGGCTAAGAACAAGACCTGAAACACTCTTAAATTCATCTAACGCTTCCATAATTATACGAGCTGAATTAATATTGCCATGATCAAAGAGAAAAAGATCATCTGCAAACCATAAGTTAATTATATCTATATTCGAACAATGATGATGGTAAGTAAATTCCTCCGAATTCTGAACTTTACGCTGCAAGATAAAGGTTAAAATCTCCATAACAAGCAAAAAACAAAACTTGGAGTAGCCAACAAAAGATTTCTCAAGATATGTCCCATTTGCACTTTCTTTCAATTAGTTTATATTCTTCTAAAATCTAACAAAACCCTAAAAGTTAAATTGCAATAATCGATAAAACCGAAACAATTAGAAACATAATCGAATAATTACAATGGATTAGCTATCATCTTTGGAGCAATCAATTATGCATTTATGGCAGTGATTTTAAAATTAATTTAAAACTTAAATAAACAGTATCACCAAATAATATGAACAACACAAGACTAATGATTTTCAACTTTAAACACCATAAAACCCATAAATTTGTGCCAACTAAGCAAGGCCCTTTAATGACCTACATAACCGAGATATTAGATTAGTTTTTATAAAAGATGGTGGATCACCTCTATCCCACCTCCCACGAGTGGAACAACACCATAAAAGGCACGCACCATTACCTCTACCTCATCCACTCTTGCATCTTTAATGTTTGTGAAGACCTTTATCTAACCAACGACTTGGGGCCCTCATAAGTGTTTTATTATTATTTATTTGGTTTGTGATTATGTGTGTGTATATTGTGTGTTATGTTTGTACAATGTGAGGTATATTTATATTTTTGGTTTGGTGATGGGTTAGCCGATGACAATAAAAAGTAAAATGTGGTGTATTGAATGGTGATATGGCGCTGATGTGGAGGTGGCAATATCGGTGAGTCGATGACCATAAAATCTAGTCTTAATCCACAATATATTTTTCACCACACAACCTTTTCACGAATCCTAATTGGCTACATATATAATAATTTTATATGGTAAACTTGAGGCACCGAGCGGTCGTCCACCTCACCTACCCTTAAGGATAACACTGAGTTTATTGTAAGATGTTGGCCAAGTTGACCAATCAACAAAGGTCGCTCAATATATCACAAAGATCCGCACAAATCTTATCAAATTAAATTAAGATAAAAGTAATATGTAGTGTGTTTGGAATACGGAATGACTATGAAAATGAATTTGAATTATATTACAAGTGTTTGGTTAGCAAGACCTACCAAGTTTCAATAATAGAAATAAAATATAATATATGTAATACACCATACCATGGTACATAGCCTCCTTTCAATTGATTATTTTTTTTATACCAAAATTCAATTCAAGCATTAAGCCAATCATGTTCGTATGAAATCATATCTAATTTTACCAAAAACAAATCATATCTAACATCATACAAATTCATATTCCAATGTATACCTAGAGCAATACTCATAGTGATTCCGATATGCAAACCAAACACACCCTAATAACATTCTATCTTTCAAATCAAATCAAACAGTATGTAAAAAATAAATAAATAATAGGAAAACATGATCTGCAAATGCATTAGGATTCATTATAGCACTAGATAGAGGTGGAACTAGGACTTAAAGACTTGCATTGCACTAGATATAAAGACTAAAGTAAAGAGTAAATTACACTAATGCCCTCAACTAACCTAATAAATTACACCTATGGTCTTTCAACTAACCCAAATTTTTGGGTTTACTCCCAAAATCGACAAAATTGCACTGATAGTCCTCAACATCATGATTTTGCTTCTCTAACATCATGATTTTGCTTCGATGAGGGTCCAAATTCTTAACACTCGTTAGCTGCTACGGCTTTTTCATCTTTTCGGCATTTCTTGTCCAAACACCCTATAACACCGTTTGTCCTTGAACGTTCCAATGTTCATGCTCAAATTCAAAATAAATACCCTAATCCAAACACTCCTCTTCTTCAACATCTCCTCCTCCACCACCACCATTACCATTTATCTCAAATAAAAACTTATAAACAAACTTTTCAACACAAATCTTTTCAAAGCAGCATCTAAACATTAAGTCAACACAATTCTTTCCAAAAATAGATACGAGGAATATGCAATTCAGAGTGGGATGGTGATGTCGTTGATGAAAGAGTTTTTTTTCTGGTCGTGTATGATATGTTATCGGTGATGATGATGTTGATGTGGAAGGATGATTATTAAGTTGATGGATGGTCAATGGTAGTTATGTTTACCAAAGAGATGATAGAGAAAGGATGGCGAGTTGAAGTTTTTGGAGACTTTTATTTTGTAGCATGTTGTTAAGATCATTTAAAAGCTCAGCTAGGGATCAATAACAAAGACTAATAACATGCATAGCAGAATAAACTAATCAATTCTTTGTTATTGAACAAGGTTTTCATCATCATCTTTAACTAAACAATAATTACTAACTGCTAACTGCTAATAACTAACTATCCCTAGGCGCTTATACACTACGCCTAGGTTACACACACACACACCTTTACTAATGGTGTTCACATCTTGACACCCATAATCTAATCCCCGCCTCTTTATATACTAGAGAGTCTAGGGTTACAAAATACTACTAGGGACTAAATAATAATTTCTACTTTAACAAGTAGGTCCCTTGTGTTTTAATCTTCGTCATTTGTCATCTTTAGTCCTTCATCTTTCACACGTTTTGTCTTATCAACTCAATTATAATTCCTAACAATCTTTCCCTAGTTGATAATGACAAAACCAAATAAGCACGAACTTCCCCTGAAGTTAAGATGTCATGAAAGATAAGAACTTCCCCTTAAACATGCAATCACCAAGAATCTTCAAGTTGCAAACCGTCTTTGTCGCCTTTCTTCCCCTTTTTGTCATAATCCACTAAGAGAAGTTAAGTAGAAGCAACTTTGATTCCAACCACCACAAACCAATATCATACGACTAATCCATCCTTCTAATGCCTCAAGATACCCGCCATGAAGATCACCAAAAAGCTTGCTAAAAATTAAATTAAGGCAATAGAATTTTGAACCAATTGTAGAAATACCAAATAAGTAGTAGTAAAAACCTTCTCCTCGAATGATGCATGTAGATGGTTGAACATTTAACAATAAGCTTCCCCTAAAACCCATATGTTAACCATCCTCTTGATTCTTCAAATCTGTAGGCTCCATGTAATGATTACTAATGAAGAAAACTAAGTATAACCAACTTGATGATGAAGTAGAACATCCCAAACTCGCGTCTTATGTCTTGTACTAACCACGTGACTATGAAATCATACCTGATGATATATGAGTAGACCTCGATCTCTTGATAAAATCCTCACCTTCAATGAGATACTGAGCACAACAACGTAACTTCTTTAAGTGATAGCAAACACTACTTGCTAGATTTACCAAGTCTTAGCCACAACATGAACGTACGAACAAGTTACCTTCTACTAAAAGGTATAATAAAACACGCATCCAAGTAATTCCACTTCATCGTCAAATAAGTGATAATCAATCCTCTTCGTAATCAATTCTTCAATAAAACAAAAACGAGCCTTTTAAAACCTTTAAGAACAATTTCCAAACTCCTTGTGTGTGTGAACCAATCTCGTATCTTTTGTGTGTAAACCATCCGAACTTCAAACTTATCATGCTCGACTTCCCCTCAAGTCCAAAACCATACGAGAATCAAAAATTATGTATTATCCGATATCGAACAAAATTCTCATCATCAATCTTCAATAATAAAAATTAGTACGAGGTAATGTATTAATGAATCATCCAATCATGCATTAACCTTAACCACCCTTAGTAATCATGAAGGCAACGACAAACTATAATTCACCTATCAGTGTCCCATGTACCTGAATATCTTAATCATGAAACAATCGTGAAGTCAAATGAGTGCCAAGTCAACAATATCATGCACCTTCATCCAATAAATTAAAATTGACATGTCGACCAATGAACAACTTTATCTTGGAATGGACAGTAGTAACATGTCAAACGAGCAGTAGGAGCAATAAAAGTTCCAATATCAGCATGTGTTGAGCAGTAGGTAACATAATGTACGAGCAGTTTCTTTGTATAAAGTCAAAGTACCTTCGTTTAGCAGTACTTTCTGATAAGCAACAATACTTTGAATGAGAAGCAATACCTTTAGCCATGTGCATGATCCCATGTGAATACAATCATCCCTTTCACATATTCTTCTGGCCCATGAAACGAGCAGAACCAATTACCAATATTATCAGCCATCACCAATCATGTCGAAGGAATACCAACTTCAAAAGCATGGCCTATCTTTGGAACCCTCGAGCAATTAAAACAGATAGGGACCAGCAAAACTTATTGGAAACGATACAAAATCAAGAGGACCACAAGCAGTACTCATCATCGTAACATTCAGTCCCACAACAAATTATAATACCGATCCACAAAATCAAGAGGACCACAGGCTCACAACAAATTTAATGTTCATATCCAAAGAAATTTTGTATTATATCTTGTATTATAAAAAAAACTATTGGATAACAGACATGATACTTTAATAATACTGCATACATGAATTATTATTCCAAGGTCAGCGGGGATTTTCCTTTGAAACGGTTCGACCACTAGTCTTACCGGTCGAACCGAGACTGGTTCATTTATCGGTTTGGATTTGTAAACATTAATTTAAGAAAATAAAGCGAGACTACTAGGATTTGTACAATGTGCCTACATAGTGATAATGCATTGTCTAGGTTAAAGACTAACAACCATATGAATATAAGATGACTTGCTCTTGTCTACGCTAACCAAACTCAACAACTCAATCGCTTAACTCGACATTTGTACATAAGGCGAAATTAGAAGTAATATAATCGAACCATAATAGATCGACTACTACCATTAAAAACATAAGTCCGACTTTAATACTCTAAATGAAAGACCAACAAAACATCAACATCAAATCTCCTCTTACAATGCTGGAAGTTTCTAGAAAACTTTAAGCGTAACGAGCACCACATTTCTTGCCCTGAGACATGTTATTTTGCATCATGTTAAGCAATTCTTTACTCTTTGCGTTCTTGTGACGATTTTTAATGTTATCAATAGTATAAGCACGCTGATGTTGTGAATGAGGACAAAAGAAGAAACGCCCGTCAGCAGTCACAAAAATAATTGGTATTCAAGATGTCTGAAAATTAGACAATCAACCAAATTTTAACCACTCAATTATGAAATAAATTATTCTAACAACAGTTTATGGGAAACTCGCCTGCTCAAAGAAGCGAACATTGTCCTTAGTCACTCATACATAATTATCATGATTATGTTTACCAAAGATCTTTTTCAAGCATTCCAGATAATTAGGCTCAGCCCCGCTAAGCAAGCACTTACGTTGTAGTATATAACTCAATCTGACCCTCAAGAAACAAACCAAGGTCTCTGACAATACTTTTGCTATTCAAGATTCATGGCGAAGGATCCACCATTACCGAACTCATGAGGTTGTAAACCGTGATAAACAAAAAGTCAAAACAACCCATATGTATTCTTGTAAGTCGATTCTTTGTGTAGAAATATTGGTAAAAATAATATACATAAAAACAACACAATAAGTGGAATTTCTACTCTAAATCAACCATTTAAGAAGTGCGTGAATAGAGGGTTTTTTTAAGGAGAGTTTATTATACAAATATAAGTTTGAAAACCTTTGGTTTTAAAGTTTTGTAAAGTCAAGCAAACCGATGAATGTTGGAGGTTGAAGAAGAGTGATGATATATATTCAAGGGGTGTTTGGCTTGATGCTTAGTTGTGGTTTAGAAAGATTTGTGTCGAAAATTTTGTTTATAAGTATTTTATTTGAGATAAATGATAATGGTGGTGAAGGATATGTTGAAGAATATGAGTGTTTGAATTATGGTATTTATTTTGAATTCGAGCATTGGAAAGTTCGCGTAGAAGTTAAAATGAGCGTTTATTTATTTATTTTACTCGACATCATGGTAAGACTAATCCCGGTGAGCGATTACTTTTTAGAATCTACGAAGTCGACGAAATGAACCTCTCATGACCACAAGAGGATTACTTTTCTCCCATTGAATTTGACCTTGACGTCCTCTTTGAAAGACTGATTTTTTTTATCGTTAAATCACCCCTTTTGATTTAAAATGAGCATGCTCATTTTGGGAAAAAAAAAGTTTTTAACAAAATTTACAATAAAGTGAGGAGAATCTATAGAATTCATGTGAACCCATAGCAACCCCTTGGTCCGCCCTGGCACTAGAGAAACGATTACAAATGTGCTTCGTCTCTTTTTTTTTTTTGAACAAAGTGCTTCGTCTATTTACACACCTCCACCTCTTTAATGTATGGTTTAGGCCCATTTCAATCTAATAACTGCAGCTGCTTGTATGGAGTTTCCTATACAAATGTCTAGGAATCAACAAGCTCGTAACAATTTTAGAGAATCACTAGAAGGGTACCGCATGAACGCGGCATGCGGCATCTAACGACTATTTCAGAATGTAACAAATGTTTTGAGGTGGTGATGTGATGAGATGGTGAGTGACAGCATGCGGCGATAAGATAATATGTATTAGTGAATTACAACACTTCAACGATATGTGTTAAAGTGTTTGTTTGGGTTCAGTAACTTTCACGCGACATCATTATTCCCGATATAAAATGGGTATATGATTTTGACGAATCAAGATTATATTGATCGGAATAAATGAAATAAAGGTTAAAGTTGTAAAATTTGAATTAAAATAAAATAAACCCACTAAAAATATAAAAACTAAAAACTCATAAAAATATATTAAAATGTACGTTGAATTAAAGAAAGATAAAATTTATATGGTGAATTTAGATTATAATATAAATAAGTAGATAAAAAGATATTTTAATTTGAAAATAAAGATGAATTTTTAATGGAGTATTAATACACTATTTTATAATTGAGCTCATCTTAATTTTTGGTAAAGAAATGAAAAAAGTGACATACGATCGGAGCTTACTTAATTTTACATGCATTATAATATATCTTTCCATAATAAGATCGTTTTTCACCCTTTAATTTTGGGCGCTTAAACGGAAGATGATATACAAAGTATAGATTAAATCAAAGAACATCCCACAATGTTTGGGTAAAAACAACGTAACAATGTACGGAGTATTGTATTTATTGCGAGTATTATACAAACACAAAATCACAATTTATAAAGAAATGAAAACCATAAGCTTACAGCTTTTATTTGATCGTCACCCTAGTCGGATGAAATCAGTGGGTCCAGGAGTACCGGCACAATTGTAATTTTCATGCCAGAATGTTAATTTTGTAAAAGTTAAAGGAATAATCATCATAGATCTTTTGGGTGCTTAAAGCCTTAAACATAACGATTTTGTAACTTTCGATGAATATTTATATTACTTTATTACCCAAAGTTCTTCGATCTAGTGGTATGTGAGTTAGCCACCATCTTAAAGGTTATGAGTTCAAGCTTTGATGGAGACATTTTTTAGATACATTGTGAGATAGATGATATAGGATGTGAAAAAATTGCCGTTAAAAAAAATTCATATTACTTGGCTCTTGACAACAAAGACCGATGAAGGATGTACATATTATTAGTTTAGCTAAAAGTCAGACTTTATGTGGTTCTATGTTTTGAAAGTTCATGACTTAATTGTTAGGTTAGCTAATGAAAGCTAGATGCTCTAATTATTAGTTTCATAATAATACAACAAACAATACACAAGTTTTATGCTATTACACAAGTCATAAACCTCTTGATTTTTTAAACCTTAGCCAAACAGGTTCTCTTTGACCCGGATTTGAACCAGGTCTACTTGGCGATCCCGGATATGCTGCTCATCCGGTATACAGGTTGGCGATGACTTAGGTTTGGCATCGGCGGAGCAGTCGGGACCCACATGTCCTCAGCCGATCTGGTCGGGAACTGATGTTGGAGCAACTGATGGAGCAACCGAAGGAGGAGGAGGAGGAGATGGGGCGGTGGACGTCCCACACCCTGGTTTTGATGATTTTATGACACCTATACAAAAGAAATAAACACATAATAATTAGGAATTTAGCCTTTCGTAAGGGGTAATCATTTGCTCAACTAATTTGTTTGCAAATGTATATCCGTGATCAAGTTGGTCCTTGACATCTCTTTTTGTATTGTTTAGGTGTTTCATTACACTTAAGTGTTAAATCTAGACATATATTTTTTCGAAAGTATTTCCTTATGTTACACGAATACCTCGGTACAAAATTCTAATTATTCAGTTAGATTTATATAAACCGTCACGTCTATACTGAAAACCTTTTGTTCTTAAAATCATTATAAACCAAGAGGCAAAGTGAATTGAAGTTGATGCATATCGTAGCAAGAAAAAATATTATAGAAAAGTTATATCTTGTGATGTTGATAATAAGATACAACCAAAACTATAATGTGACACGATTGACACTTGTCTTATCGTTTTTCTTAATATCAAAATGGTGAGTTTTCGTTTTCTAATTGGCTTGTTATCCTAAATTGACATTTTATATAAAACCACTTAAAAACATATGAAACAATTGCTTTTCTAATGGCTTGGAACCACACAGGTTCACACATCATAAACCAAAAAATTCTTGGTCCCAAGCGAATTTTGGCCTTATATATGTCATTTGATACACAACATTTAGTGCATGAGGCGAGAAAACATGGTTCGTAGTGCTTTGTTGGATGATTTTCATTGAATCGAATAGAATCTGAGTGGTATACGAATTCAAGGCTCACTTGCAAGAAAACTATCAATTATATTTCAGAAGTTTAAAAGAAGTACAATGTACACAAAGAAGCCTTAAATGCGGTGTCACCATATAGTTTTCTTTGATTTTGCTTGGCGGTTTTCTTTGAAAACGAAAAGGAGAAAAAGGGTACCTCAGATCTTGCCCTAGAAGGTTGTGAAGCTAAATACCGAAAGATCTGAAAGATTCTAGTTTGTCCCAACTCGGTGGAATTGTGCCAATAGTAAACTGCTACATCCCACGCTTTAGCTCTCATTTCCTTTAAACTTGTTTCTATATCTGTCTCGTGACGAGCTACAAATGGCCTCAACATTGCATTATATACATACCCTGTTCCCTGAAATACCCATAAACTTTTATATCTAAGAAGGCACAATCGGATTACATCATTCAATAAAATATGGTCAGTTTCTTACCTTAGTTTTAGGATACCATAAGTAGATTATCAGGGCCAGTTTCATTTCACCATACATTGGTACCCTAAGAATTATTTTTCACAGAAAAATCCATGTTAAATCTCAGGCAAAAAAATGTGCATATCATCCGTCAACAATAAAGTATACGCAACTTCTTTTTATATGTACCATGAAATGAATATATCACCGATTCTTTCAAAAACTGTAAGCATTGCAATGATCACCCTGAAAACAAATCATGACCAATTATCATTACTAAACAAGCAGAAAGTACAAAAATTATGCTAAACGGTCACATATAGCACAAGACCACAAGTAAAAGTTTGACCTTTTCTAACATTTCAAAGTTTGACAAAAACAAATATCCAGTCCGATACGTTTCTTTATCCTATTTGTAAGAACAATGCATCAACTAGTAAATGGATCCAGTAAAATGTACAACTTTCACCACACCAGATACACGCCATTATAGAAACTAAAAGGTTTGAACTTTCTAAAAGTATAAGTCTGGCCAATATTATCACCGAAAATGATATATTCCTTTATCTTATATGTATGATGAAGACGTCAACACGCAATTAGAACCTCATCATGTCACATAAATGTCACATTCAACAACTAAAAACATAATGTGATTGATCCAATCCTACAAATAAAGTTGACCAAACAACAATATAGCCAACTTTTAATCCTTAAATCTATGAACTATACGAAAAGAATTTTTTACCAATATTGACACCAAAATCTTAATTCTGCATTTGGTGCACCATGCTTTTCAATAGTTTTGAAACACTCAAAAGCTGGATATGCATATCCAAGAATCAACCTGAAAACCATAATACACAAACATAAACATAACCAACATTATAGTTGACTAAGAAAAGTCAAACTAACAATTTCCCTAAAATCAAATCTAGCAAAACTTAACATATAAAAATTACATTACTTACACAAGACTATTTGTAATAAGTTCACCTAACATCTTCCTCCAAAAAAATCTGCCAAATTCACTGCAAAACATATTAAAAAAATTAAAAATTTAGTCAAATATTGACTTTGCATTAATCTTCAAATTTATAAACATTGAGTAAGAATTAACAAAATATGATTGATACCCAATTCAACTAACATCATGTACTAATGATTCTTGAAAAAAAGTTTGTTAATTTATTGGATCTTTGATGTGGGCAAAAATCTTGATGAACAGATAAGAGCATTTACCTTAGTAAAAATTAATGGATTTGTTAATGGTTTTTGGGTATTGAAGATGATCAATGGAAGTTGCTAAATTGCTTGAAGATAATGAAGATAGTTAATGGTTTATGTGTGTGTAAAAATGGCTGATTGAGTGTGTGTAAAATTTGTAAAAGAGAGAGAAGTGTGTGTGTTTGGGAATGGTGATTATGTTTTTTTCTTTTTCTTTTAGTTTTGTGAAGTTTGAAAGTTATTTTATTTTAATGATTTGGATGATATGATTAGGAAGCAAAGTTGATAACTTTGAAAAAGTTACTGTAATAGATTAAATAATGAGTGTTTATTTAGTTTAAGTGTGTAAAATCGTATGTTTTAGGGAGATATTTATTTGGTTTATCTGGGTTTGAAAATTAGATTAAGATTTTGAAGACATAGTCAACGGATTTTTAATAGTGGAAATTTTCAATGTCGACACTTTGATAGTTGTCGTATCAAAAACGACATTCGAAAATTGTATTAACAAAAACGACATAGCGCGCACTAATAACTAAAATCTATAAAACAACGCTCGCTGCTTTAGTTGAATTACGTGACGTGTCACTTAGATTAAATAAGAAGTTCGACAGTGACAGCACAGACAAACCGCTTTACTCACCCTCATTTATGCAAGACTTTTATTTAATTGGCATTAAAATGAGGGCTGACGAGTGGCAGTGTGAGAAAATGTTTGTTCACCCTCATTTCAGCGCACTCTTTATTTAGTTAAGATGAAATGAGGATCCGATGTGACAAATAACAAAACTGCTTTACTCACCCTCATTTGCGTGCACTCTTTATTAAATTAAGATGAAATGAGGTCGGATAAGTGACAACGCGAACAAAAGTGTTTGCTCACCCTTATAAGGGATAGGAGTTTGTTTATCAACCGCTCTACATCTCACTATGCCATCACTTAGTATGCTAGTGTGATGCGGGTTTTATCTCATTTGAAAGTGTCATGGAAAGTGTTGTGGTTGGTCTTTCCACTTATTTATTATGCTACTTAATTATCTGGTGATTACCCTTGGTGGTTATGTTATGTTGGATTGGAGGACGAGATTCCTCCTTTGATCGTGAAATAAGATCAAGTAGGTGTTGGTGTCGTTATGATAAGGTGTTTGGTCAATAGTTTAAGCGGTGAACGTGGTGGTTTTTGTTAAGTAGTTCGGGACAGACAAGTTATTGGGTCATGGTTTGCATTGCATTTAAATTTGTAGTTTTGGGTCGTGGTGATAGGCGGCTCAAGAGAGTCAAAGTTGGAGAGAGTCAAGGGTCGATATCAATTGTTGGAGCATGGTTACTTTGTTGGTGGCGTCAGTCGACAATCGTCACATTTTGCAGTGCCACCACTAGGTCAGTGATACGCCTGGGCCCGAGCCCATGGCCTATTAAAGTCTTAGGGTTTTACCCTACTTTGTCTTATAAATACTCTTGTAAGCATTTATTATAATTCAATCAAAGTTTAAGATAAACAAATCTCTAGTTCTTCTTCTAATTTAAGGAGCTAAAGACACGCCAAGTGGTGCTTATCCCCGATACAACCCCTATAGGGTCGTGATCAATTGGTGCTTATCGAGAGTCCTCGCTGGAGAGGCTACCAAATTAGGGTTCCAAAAAAAACTGCTCATCGACCACTATTCACCAGATCGCTCATCGACCACTATTCACGCGCATTTATATTCTGAGTAATCGCTCACGGTATCGCTCATCGAAAAAATTATTTTTTTGTTTGTTTTGTTTTTCGAGTTAATGTTAATGGCTTCGCCGGATGTGATCGGACGCGGAATACGCACTATCTAAGCTTTTGCAAATGGGTACGGGTAGAATACGAGAGTGAATTTGTGGTACTTGGAAATCAAGTAACGGGATCTCGTAATCTTTACTTAAATCGATGTATATCTCGGGACTTAAACCGCTTCTACAATGTGCACTCTTAAGGTTACGCCACAACTTTAGGAGAAGCCTGCTCCATAGCCCGATAATGGAGGCTTGCTTTGAGATAATTGCACGGAAAAGTCGAACTTTGAAGAGAAAATAGATATCATGCTATCATGGCCAAGTGAAGAAGCTCCATATGTGATTAAAGAGTCCTTAGATGCTAATGAAGATATTGGTGTTGTTGAGGTTAGTAGCGCGATAAACGATGTTTTGATATTGGTGAGAGTAATGTGGAAAGCATGGAAGTTCAGAGTGAGTTTAGCGAATTTTCGTAAAATAAAGAAAGTGTGGAAGATGTTGTCGTGGGTGGTGGTGAAGCGGTAGGTTGACGAAGATGAGTCGAATATAGTGATATCGCTACTTAAGGATGGAGGTGGTATATCCGATGATAGTATAGATGAAATAAATTGGGTTTAATCAAGGAGTTTGTGATTAAGATGTTGGAGGGTAGAGATGTTTTCAAGAGAGTTTGGTTGTTTGTTTGAAGGGGTATATCGCGAGAAGATCCGTAAGCAAAGAAAAGATCAAAGAATGGTGTTGTGTTATGTCCAAGGCAAAGGAATACGAAGAAGAAAAAGGCGAAGGCTACAATTCAAAGAAGATTATGGGATCCTGATTACGCTAATGTTGCAGGAGGACAGATGCCCAAATGACTCAAGAAGTCCAAATGTATGGCATAAAGATTATGTCATATAATCTATCTTTATTTACGTGTCTTTGTTTAGGATTGTTTTCATGTTTATTTAGGAAAGTCAATTAAGAATGTTATAAGACAACACCTCGAGGCGCTGGTTTTGAAGGAGTGAGAACGACACGCCTCGGCCGAGCCCACTGGCTACTATTAAAGTCTTGGGTTTTACCTTACTTTGTCTTATAAATACTCTTGTAAGCATTTATTATAATTCAATCAAAGTTTAAGATAAACAAATCTCTAGTTCTTCTCTTCTAATTCTTAAGGAGCTAGCACACGCTTGAAGTGGTGCCTTATCCCCGATACAACCCCTAATAGGGTCGTATCAGTCAGATTGTGTGACGAGTCGTTTGGATTGAAGATTCTGCGAGTTACATCTCAAGTGTCATTGTCGTAGTCGTTTGTAACTCGTTTTCATACTTTTTATTAGGTAAATGCCCTTTGTGATATTGCATTTGGTTGGGTTTGGAGGTCGAGGTTTACCTTCTGTTAGTGTGACTCATTTTGGAGTGTTCTTGTTTGGTTTTAGAGTAATTCTTAGATTTTATGGTCAATGTGTACGTTAGCAATGTTATAAATGTGTCAATGTACTACCTTCTTGCTAGTTTTTTATCTTTATCATTTAATTGTCATTTTAAAGAAAAAAATAATGATGCTCACTCCGTCTCAAAATAAGTGTTTAATTTAATTTTTTTTAAGTCTTTCTTTCTCAACTTTAAGCTTAAATTTAAAACCCAGGTTATTCATATATTTTGCATCAAAGGATGTTTGTATTTGCGTTATATATGGTATGAATTATTTGCTTATCACGTTTACAAAATGTGAATAATCAAATAATAATGTTTGGAAATCGTTTCTAAATAATTGATTATGTGTGTTTTCAATGATACAAAACGTGGTTTTGTATAATCCTGGATGAGTTGCTTGTATAATCTAAGAATGAGTTGCTTTTTGAAAACGCAAGAAACCAATTTGCATGCGGCCCACAAAAAACAAGCCAAATATCTACATTGCCCCTCTCATTTAATTTTCATGTGGCATAATTTGGTAATGCAAATATCTATTTTTGTAATTTTACTCGTTAAGTTACAAAATAATTACATTATTGCGATATCAAACAACACCATCAAATCCAAACACTATATTTCAAAACCACGTTTTGCAACAACTGATTATCTAATTATCCGTTTTCAAAACGAATAATCTATTTTTAATAAGCAATCCCAAACACCCTCAAATATTATATAATACAAATAGAAATATTTAAGTTGAAAGTTAAAAAAGAAATAATTCAAAAAGTTAACTAGACACTTATTTAGAGACGGAAGTAGGATAACTGATACTTTCAAGCTCAACTCAGCTTAACTTGCTTATCGGTTTCCGAATATCGCTAACAATATTAATAAACGTTAACATTACTCAACTTTATATACTTGAACTCGACTCGACTCAAAATGCTTGTATATCACGAAAAGTATACAAATACATGTAGACGTAAGGATACAAAGGTGAAAATACATAAGCTCGATGAAGCTAGCGAGCTTTACTAGCTAAGGCTTTCGATACTCGAACTAGAACTGAAAGTCCAAAATACAAAATTCAATAAACTTGAAGAATAGTCGATTCAAAAAAACTAAATAGTTTAGTCAAAAAACTAAATACTCCAGATTAACCTTAGAACAAATGTTCTGCAAGTACCATAAGATATAGATTTATGCTAGGCTTGAACTCAACTATGTTAAAGATATAAACCAACGTAACAACGGGTAACAATTGCAAAACTGTTGTAAACCACAAGAATGCATTGTAAATTGTTGATGCAAAGAAGATGCTTTACAAAAAATCTTCCAATTGTACCAAAACTTATAATGGAATCTTTTTCTATGGAACATGGCTCTAATATTAATGGTTCACGTTAGTCTAGATGAATTCTACCAAGACAAGTACATCAATACACCATGTTGGTTCATATAATGTACGAAAGATATAAGAACACAAGCATTAACAAGAGAATCTTTATTCAGATCTAAGTTCGCAATAGTCATTTAGATTAAGTTTACAATAGATCCGAACGTTACAAGATTAGATTAACGTCAATGACAATAATCACGTAAATGTAAAGACAAGACAAGATCGCTTAAACGATCGAAAGAAGAGAAGAGAGTGATACAAAAGATCGCACACTCAAGTGTATGTAACCCTAGATTAAGGGACTTATTAAATAGGAGATTAAGTTTCACTAAGACCCTCTAACGGCTATAAATGATTCATCGCAGAAACGATGAAAGTTTCAAGAAAATGAACATCTTGAAACTTTAAATCTTTTATCCTTCATCCAAGATAACCCCCGTAATTAATCCCGCAATGAACCATAACTTGAAAGCCATTAAGAATTGATAGAATGATATGTCATTACAGATTATCACCCCAAAATTTAACATATAACCATATCTTCAAAAGTATCTAAATTCAGCAGGGCGGCATATTGTACCCCCATCACAAGTCATCGGCTATCCGTCTAACATTTGATGCAGATGAGGTAATTCTATGCTTATTCCAACAAAAATATGAAATTGAACAATGTAAGATACAGTAATTAGTAAAGCAAGCTTCACACAACCATACATACAAGGAATGTGGAGTTTATTTAATTAAATATTCTATAAGCATAAGATATATATTTAAACCTCGTCATTCATCATCCAGTGAGAACATGAGCTTAAATGAAGTAAAGCCGCGTTCTAGGATTCTACTACATCCATCACAACAGGATGAGGTATAAACTCTTAAGGATACAAACAAAACTAAAGACATTGACTATATATGATAAAAGAAGGCACTACAGTTTAAGGGCTAACATTGGGTGGAAGTTTTAGGGCTAACATGTGTTTTCTTTTACATATTGTTGAACAGCCTCCTGAAAGTAATTTGTAGTCTCGTATGGCAGCTTACAGTTATCTCCGTCCAGCATAAAATAAGCACAAGCCTTTGCGTATTATATAGATGAGTCCTTTTATTATTTGGAACAGAGGTTGATCCCTTTGTAAAGGTGCAGTTAGTTATCGCCACGCAAAAAAAGCATAAACACTATTTTTTATATAAGGTAACCTTTTAGACCTTCAAATAATATCGTTCTCATCTAATCTAGGATGCCCCCACCCACCCTATCACTCAAAGCGGGATCACTAGAGCTCTTCTCAGCTCCCTTCATCGTGAAGGAAAAATTAAGTAACCTGCTTCAAGATGCTTATTCGAAAGAGCTTATTTCAGTCTCAAATATTTAGATAAACAATCCCAAACACCTTCAGATAAGCTGTTTTTCTGTTTATTGCTTTTTAAAATGACTATGGGAAACAAACAAATCAAGTACATTGTTCTTTCAAAACAACCTATGACACTCACAAATAATTAAATAAGCAGTTTCGATAAGCAATTCGAAACACCTTCAACTGCTGTACCTAAAGCGGCAGTTTTAGAAAGCAATCCTCGTCCCCGCCTGACAGTTTCCACACAAGTGCCCTTCAAAAAAGTTTCCACACAAGTGATCCTAGAGCTAGCGACTTATATTACCGCAGCACCTTAAGGTGTCGTTTATAGAATAGGGTTAACGGTCTAGAAATATAACTGACTTTTCACTTTTATTATTGTGACAATAATTATTTTTTTCCTATTGTAATAAATAACACTTCACGACTACCATTGTAACCAAATGGCACGCTAATTACCACTTGTTGGCGCTAATCACCACGCTAATCACCATTTGGTTACAATAGTAGTCATTAAGAAGTTATTTTGTTACAACAGAAAAAAAAGTTTATCATCAATAATAAAAAAGTGAAAGTTCAGATATTTTCCGCACTATTAACCCTATAGTAATACACATTAAAAAGTGAAAGCTCGAGACTTCACCTCGAGATCTTTGCCCATCATTGTAATAGATAACTAAGAAAAAAGATAACACAACCTACACACTAAAAAAATACAAATAAATAATAAATGTCCAAACTTGAACATGACCCAACACAACGATATAAGAATCCATGGTTTGATTGATTTCAACATTTAGCAGATCACCATGACAACAAATCAAATTCAACCTGATAATCAGTATATGTTTATGCATAATAATAGTATAGTAAGTATGCAAAAAGTATAATCCATTGATATTTGAAAGCACAGAAAAAGGCACCTTATATTTCTGTTAATAACTTCTAAAAATTAACTTGATAACCATGTAAAGATGGTCCATGGATATCCGAATCAAACAATAATTCTAAACTCATAAGGTCGTTGACAAAACTTGTAATCCTAACGAAACAAGATGTTGAGAAGTCGAATAACATACTAAGAAACTGCATTGTAAGAAATACCTAGTTAGGGCCTAGGGTATTAACCATAACACACATCTGATGGGGAAATTAGACTCTCGAATGTAGTTAAGACCATGTACCACCATAAAGAAATCCTCGCCATCTAACTAAACATTCAGCATTGTACATGAATTGTCTGATGTGTCATAGATGTAAAGGAGCCCTCTCATCTCTGAAACATGCTTTTTTTGGGTAGCATGCACAAGGATTCTTCCGTCGCCTAGAACATAAAGAGGATGATGGAATTTCCTGTAAATAGTACAATCTAAAGATAATGTAAACGAACGCCTTTTGACCATATGTCTTCGCCACATTTTCCTTTGTTCATCACCCAAAGATCAAAATCGATTCCATTCTCGCCTCATTCAGCAAACAAAGGCATCCATCTAGAGTTCCAGAAACATTTAGATAATAATATGTTCTTTCAAAGGGTAGCTGCACCTCCAAAGATACAATGTTTTCAACATCGAAGGCAACCAGTATGTTTTTGAATCTAGGAATCCAATACAAAAATCCATTATGAAAAGTACCCATATGACGTTGAAACTTAATTTGTTCGATATCTTCTAACCATCTAAACGAGCTCCACTTACCCTCTTTAAGACTGAAGATTTGGCAAACACAATGATCTTGCTTATGTCTAAAGACAACAATCTTTAAGTCGTCTGGGGTTGCACCATAGCCAAATCCACATGCATATGTTAGAGCCTCATCAGACCAACATGGCCTTGGTGGATCGGGAATTAATTTAGATGCACGGGTAAACGGATTGTATAGGATCAACCTACAAAAGTATCTAGAATAATCTATTTTTTCTGCTCCACTAAAGTATTGTAGAAGAACTATGCCATTGAATGTTCCTACAACATCGGCCGTCTCGTGTTTAAGTTTTTCCATAGGATATTGAAACTTGTGTACGGAATATCGAGGCGTCTCACTATTATCAAATATAGAATGGTAATGTTTTTGCATGGTGAGAAAGATCATGCGACGTGATCTCGACCTCATAAACTGAGGATCTGTAATCAAACGGTTCCAATGTTTCGATACACATCTGAATCGGATTAAAGACTTTGCCGGAAGTCGATAAAGTATATTGTCAACCACGAGATCGGGTATATTCACAGCTGCCATCTAATCAAATTAACACGAAACAAACTAAAATATTAAGGTTTAAAGAGATCGACAAAGATTTAAATATATATACAGGAAGTAAGAAAAACAAATTAAGATGTTAGTAACAAAACACGTACAACGTTTGGTGTTTATATTGGATTTTCTCAATTAGTCGTATTAGATTAATCATTAATCTATCATAAACCTAAACTATGTTTGTTTATTTATATAAACTGTTCGGTTTTATTTTAAGAAATTAATAAACTTGCACCATTTAGAATTATTTCCTTTTGTAAAAAGTCGAATTTCAAAAGTTATATCTTGATCTTTATACCTTTTTTGTTTATCTTTTTAACGTCCATTCATTTATTAGAAACGCTCTTTGCTAGAGATCAACAAAGAAGACATATTACAGATTACATAAAATTGGAACAAGCTTTGATTGAATCATATAACCGATCAATCCAATTTGGGTTATACAATTTTGCTCCTATGAGAGATCCAAGTGTAAGATTTTATACCTTTTTTGTTTATTTTTTTCAACGTCCATTCATTTATTAGAATCGCTCTTGTCTAGAGAGTAGAGACCGACAAGAAAATCATATTATAGATTACATGAAATTGGAACAAGCTTTGATTGGATCATATAACCGATCAATCCAATTTGGTTCATAGAATTTTGCTCTTATGAGAGATCCAAGTGTAAGATTTTACACCTTTTTTGTTTATTTTTTTGAACGTTCATTCATTTATTAGAAACGCTCTTGTCTAGAGACCGACAAGAAAATCATATTACAGATTACATGGAATTGGAACAAGCTTTGATTGATGTTGGAATTTTATACTCATAACAATTATACATAAAACATATAACATCATCAAAGCATGCAGCGAAAGACAATAGGAATAATATATGTAAATAATTAACCAAACAAGATAGTGCGACTTTTAAGAATTCAAGAATCAAACGTTGATTAAACAAGAATAAAACCCAAAACCCTAATAATTAGGGTTTATCAATTCGACCCAAACACAAGAATCGACCACCAAGATTACAAGCTCAGCGTGCTTGTCCTTCGCTTCAGACACACGCATTAATAGCGATTTGATGTGAAAAGCTTAGTTCCTCGAATCACAAATAAACCAAACACTTGTTTCTTTGTTAGCAAAATCGAAATCCTTGGGGTTGGGAGTTTCGACCGCCACACAAAGAGGAGAGAGGAGAGGAGAAATTAAAGTATCATGATCCAAGATTAAGTTATGAATGAATACAAGGGTCAGATTTATAGTGAATTTAACTCGACGACCAAGTTTAGGTAGTATTGGGTTTGAAACCCAAACCGATCGGCCAAAGACCCCAAAGGATTCTAGAACTTTCCGACTTCTAATTTCATTCTTAGTCCTTCTAGTTAATATTTAACGATCATAACCAAACCTCGTTAATTATTTAACTATCGTTATGTTTATTTCACGACTAATAATTAATAATAATAACATTTTATTTATATTAATTATATACATCAATTCTCATACGTAATGTGTGCAATCCCGAAGTCTCGAGTTCGAATCCGGACATACTATTATTTAAATATCCATAAAACCTTTCAATTGATTCATATAACCGACCAATCCAATTTGGTTTATACAATTTTGCTCCTATGATAGATCCAAGTGTAAGATAAGATTTTAATCTCATCGACAAAGGTATCATGTTTAAGAGGTTTTGAGTTGAAGCAAACCCGATTAGGATATCGCCAAATGATCCAAGTAGTGCTTTGTATAACCAAGTCCTCCAAGTGATTAGATCAAGCATCAATTTCGGGTAATCATCCATACCCCACCAAGTCTTCATCATGGACCATAAAACTTTAACTGTTGTACAATATTCTACAAATAGATCATCACATTTTCCATAAATGATCAACTATTAGTAATTCGTAATTATTGTAAAATTCATTTGGTTTAGCTGTATGTTAAAATTAAAAAGATCCATATTGATCATAGTGACCACTTGGCCGAATAAAAAAAGCCGCCAAAACTTATGTTAAAGATTTGCTCCACATGTTATCTGTATCTTTTTGCAGTCGTAGCTTTAAAATACTGCTTTAATTTTTTTTTTTTTTTTTTTCATTTTTTTAGTCATGTTTGACACTTATAAGTCACATTGAATTAGAGTGTAAATGAGTCGAATCAAATCGAATTTTGACATGGCTCGATTCTACTCGATAATATTATGTTTGGCTTGATAGCTCGACGAGCCTTTATGAAAGAAGCTTAAGCTCGGCTTGAGAAAATTTAAATTAGGCTCGAGCTCAGCTCAAAAAGCTCAATTTATATATAAGGATATATTTTTTAAACTAACAAACCTTGTTTTAAATTATGCAGCCGATCATTGCGCCGAGATTAAAAGATCGATGCGTGATGCGGTTATGAAGCGATTTCACTGACGCTACCGCTAGTTAATAATTAAAAGTTATATAATATTTCTACTTAAATCACTCTACAAGTAAATGATTAATATGGAATAAGCCACGTGTATAATGCTACTACCTAATGTTATAACATTGACTATGTCAACTTAATGGTTTAACCAAAAACAAAAGGTCAACTTAAACTATAAGAGTCTATACTAGTCAAAATTAAAACTGTTGCAAAGTGATGTGTCTCCTCCGATGCGAGCAATACATTGTTACGACGTGATACGACTATGAACAATATGGTTAGCATAAACAAAGGGTTTTTAACTTCAGCCCTGCAGTGCATAAGTTAAGATAAAGAAGAACATCAAAAGATATTAGGGCCCACATAAAAATACACTGTCTGCATTTTACATGTAGCTTCTCACGTACTATTTCAGAGGCTATTATGTACTTTTAGCCGCTTAACTCACGCCTAAAATACAAGTTAGAAAACCTAAATAAAATAATCACTTTTCATAGCTATAATAGTTTGTTGTTGGTAAGACAAACACATGAGCACCGATTAAACTATATATTAGATATGTGACGTAAAACTAATTTAGAAGTTTTCTTTAGTAAAGACAAATAAAAGGCTATTTTAGTTGTTGTTTTTATGTTAAACAAAACAAGTGAAAAACTCTTTTTTTTTTTTTTTTTTTTTTTTCCTTTTTTCCCCTAATTAATGGACCACAATGAAAGTTTGGAGGCGTTATAAGAAAATGAGGCCCTGTGGTGTTCAATGACATTGGGTGGAAGTATAAGTTTCAAGACTTGGCATTGCCATTGCATATGTGTTTTGTTATTGCTTTGGATTTGGGGTTTTAGTATTAATATTTCGGATTAATCAAAAGAAAATTATATTTTGAATGTATAAAATCTGAGTTTGTAGGTAGAGGATGAAGATGAAAGCGTAAGATGACCAAACTACCCTCATGATTGAGTTAACAGAGAGATAGATATCAACGAGCTTTAACGAAAAGCAAAATTGACAAGTTCACAGACGATCAATAATCCTAAAAATGAACGAAGTTTGCAGTTGTGTATAAACCAAAAAAAAAAAAAAAATGTTTGTTACTTACTTTTTATATAACGAGTTTATAAGCAAATGTAATATTTTTAACACTCTACCACATGATTCTTACAAGAAGTACAAAGTAAACAACACTAGACTACTTAGCAAAGCTTTATGTGGTCAAGTAATAACTCTATATTGTGAGCTACCATATTTAACTGTTTATAAATGTATATCAACTTACATTTATAAAGATCACACAAATGTGAATAAAACCTATAAGGAACATAAAATAAAAATAGCCAACATGCATTCACAATTGGTATAAACTACTGCTGGAAAAGAAAAGTTGAAATCCAAAGATGATAAAAATATACTGATACATGTAGAAGCAAAGTTTTTCAAAACGTTCTCATGTGAATCGCACAAAAAATTCAACAATATTTGGTTTAAGTGAAATCAGCTTCTCTATGCGTAAAACATAGTCCTCGCAATATTTGGTTTAAGGGAAATCAGCTTCCTGACTTGCCTGATAGTTAGAGCGCGTTCCAGATCATTATCTTCTATGTAGCTCTCCAAATATTCCCTTCCTCTAGCCGCAACCAAGTGAGCATAATATGTTGGCGAAACTGCATAAAAACATATTTACTAGTTGTTTAACTCATAAACATAAAAACCTATATAAGAGTCAAATATAAATGGAGGTTTATTACCTAGGGAGACAGGAGTATCTGACCTGCAACATCTAAAAGCAAAAACAAAAAGGTGATTGGGTTAGATTTACATAAATAAAATCTTTATAAAAACGGTATTATTATATGGAATAAAATATGGATAAGATAATATACAGGTGGCCGGCAGAGGCAATGTGTTATTTTCTCGATCTGATCTGCCGTGAAACATTCTCATCATAAAGCACAGCGTAGTGCGGTAATCGGGTATTGCCCTGAAAAGCACAAGAAACACAAAAAAGACATTAGTTATAGATTATTTACTCCATAGTGATTCACCTTGATTGCTTTTGATTCTTCCATTAATAATAGTTTGCAATAAGCCTCTCAAACGGCTTATTAGGGGTGCTTGTGATTGAGTGGCTGCTTAACTTTAAGAGATTTTTTTTATTAAAATAAAATAAAATAATAATCTGGTTAATAAAAAGCATATAATTAATTTTTGCCAAACACTTTAAACTGATTGTCACCTTAAAAAAAAAGCGGATAAGCATTTTATAAAAAAAAAATCCTTGTTCCCAAAACCCTCCAAAACAGCTTATTTCACCTTATATCACATAAAATACCAATTTTCTTCATCTAAACACTCAAAGCCACTTTTTAAATCATTCCATAACTGTTAAAACATGTCCCAAAATTCCATAAAAATATCTTTCTACATTATCAAATTCATTCCTTAACTAAAAAATATACTTGACAAAAATCAAAACCCTAATTTATTACTAGTAAATCAAACCAAAAATAAACTACCACATGCAATTTAATGAATATTCTATGGCATTCTAGAAAAGAGATTATAAGAGTTATACCCTATTTAAACAGAGGAATCATGGTCGGAAAAAATGTAACATCATCTCTAAGAAAACATCGACTAAATGAACCACAAAACGAATGATTCCAACTTTGATCAACATGAGCCAACACCAGGAGCAGATCTATATCATGAGAAGACAGTTAGAAACAAAAATAGCTTAAAGGCCAACTGTAAAAAAATAAAAATAACTCACCTTAAATTTTTATTAAGAATTGCTTGGGAAATATATAGAGAAGATGAAGAAAAGAAGCTCGTCCAATTTATGAATAAGATGAAACGAGTTGGGATCCAGAGATAAAAAGAGAAGGCGGAATATGAAAACAACAAATGTGGAGTGTATAATGGTGAAAAGTTGGATAGGGAGTTAAATGTGGAGCGTTGGTAGTTGTGGCATCCATTAATAATAGTTTGCATATTCTCTTATCCGAAGACAAGGAATTAAGTTGATGAATGTAGGGGTATACATACATCATAAAGGTGGCATGCGTATTGATATTGGTAGTTGTGGCATCCATTAATAATAGTTTGCAAATTCTCTTATCCGAAGACAAGGAATTAAGTTGATGAAGGGTTTTCATCGGTTCGGTTATCGGGTTATTCGGTTTGTTTGGTTCGGTTTGTTCGGTTAATTTTTTTTTTCTGAGTATAACCGATAACTAAACCGAACCGAATTTAAATTGATTCAACCGAACCGAATAACCGAAAACCAAAATCTCCATAACCGAAAACCGAACCGAATAACCCGAATTACATATATTTAATTATTTATTCATTTATTTATAAGATTTTTAGAAAGAAAATAAAAATTAAAGCTTAAAAAATGTTTTATATTAAAAGAGTTTTAATTTTTTATAAAATATATATATATTTATTTGAATTAGGTTTCGGTTTGGATTCTAGACAATAACGAACCGAAAGCCAATATTTAATTCGGTTCGGTTCGATTTTAAGAATTCGGTTCGGTTATGAGTTCGATTCATTTATTTTCGGTTCGGTTCGGTTTCGGTTTTCGATTTATTCGGGTATTACCCAACCCATGAACACCCCTAGATGAATGAGTTGTATTGTCGTGTCTTAAAGGGTTAGTTTATTTTGAACCCCACATAGACAAACGAACCCCATAAAGCTCATCAATAAATTTCCAGTTTCTTGAAACATATACTCGTTGACTCGTTGTCATGACCTTATATTATGAATATGATATATGACAATGACAAACGGATATCAAACCGACTTTTTAAATGGTCATCTTAGCGAGGACGTTAACGTGGTTTAACCAGAATGGTTTTGAGGATCCTAAGTATCCTAGGTGTTTACATGTTAAGGTTAGTGGGAGCAAATGCATTTTTCTTGATCATATATGTCGATGACGTATTAATCACAAGAAACAATATTCCGACATTACAAGACTCTAAGTCTTGGACTTGGACATTATTTCTCCATGAAAGTTTTAAGAAAAGACGCATATGCCTTTGGAATCATAAGATCTATTGGAATAGATCAAACCAATATATTTGCCTATGTCAAAGCATATACAATGTAATCTTGAAAAGGTCTTACGTAGAAGACTTCTCCCTAGGAGTCGGAACAATGTGCTCTTTAAGGTAATATTGCGAAAGTCTAAATATCTTATTACATTGTACTTCGGCTAATAATGTAGTCATATAGGCATATAGCATGTACTTAATCATGACATCTCGTGTGCTTTGAGGCATGAGCAAGCCCAGAATTTGAGCCTCTGGATTGCTATAAAGAACATACTTAATAATCTTCGAGAAATAAAAGTTATGTTTTTAGTTCATATAATTTTGGATGAGTAGATTAATGTATGATATTACACTAAGGCCATCCTCCAAACGGATTAAGATAATGTCTTCGCCTTGTTTATTGAAGCAATTTTCTTAACAAGCTCTTGAAAAGAGCTCAATCAAGATGTCAAATATAAATTTGAGTACAGCCGCTTGGGGATGCGACTGTGAAGGTAGCATGGATTAAGAAATTTGATTTCCGACTTGGATTAAATCCTCGTGTTGAGAATCTTAAGGAAATGCGCTGAGAATGTAAATTCAAATTGCCATGAACCAAAAGGTTCTTAAAAGGCCGCTGACATTCAAGGAAAATTTTATGATTGAATTATTGGATTAGGTATTCACAAAGTTCACATACATTATATATAGTAGATTTTACAAGTTTCATAACTTCTGCCAAGTTTGAACATCGTAAAATGCTTTTATGGTTAATATACAATTTTAGTATTGGGATGACGGAACTATATGCGGTTTTATGAATGAATTGAAATGCAGGGGTATGTTCGACTTCGTTTGTATTTACTGTGTTTTATGTTTGCATGTTTAAATCCATGAGTACCTTCAAGTATTCTAATAGTCTATCGATTTATGAGAATAAGCTAAGGTTGAACCAAGACTAATATGAAAGATGGTTATATCTGCTGAGAGTAAATATGTACTTATAGCGAATGGGTATTCATCGAGACCAAATTTATATGTATTCATAAGAGTATGAATACTAAAGTGACCCAACCACAAGATATCATCAGTACATTGATCGATGTCAATAGTGAATCTTGATAATGGTTAGTCTACCCGAGAAATATGTTGACATTGAAGTGTAAAACATATTACTGCTTTGATTTGATCAAACGCTATTTGTGAAAATGGTTAAAATTAGCACGTTAGGCATAATATGGATTGCAAGAAAGGGACATATTGTCAAAATGATATGTGTGCCTCTATTTTTATAAATTGAGCAACGCTTGTTATTTTATCTAACTAAATTAAAAAAAAAAATGAAATTCTTTCAGATGTAGGAATATATATGTTTATAGATAATAACTGCATATGATAGAAAATTCTGGCATATCAAAGGTGACACAATCGTCTTTCCAACTGGCTTCATTGAATTCATATACATACATATATAGAAGATCAGCAACACTAGAATAAAGGGACTTTAATTAAACATGGACCACTAACATGATGATCACATATATTAATTAGGATATCACCTACCAAAGTTCTAAAAAATGCAACTAGATAAAGTACAAAATTTTAACACATGAAGAAATACATGAAGCCTCTCTACTATTATAAAAAGCATATACACGATCAGGGGCGGAGCCATGTACATATTAGTGCAGGACATGTCCTCAACAAAGTTATCGCAGACACATTATATTAGCAGGAAAAGCTGTAACCATTGATGGAAAAATCTCCATTGCCCACAACCCAAAAATAGTGTCCTCACGTCTTCACTGGCTTCTCAATGGCAACAATTTTGTTTCTTGAGCATATGTTTATTTGGTTTCTTTGCTTCCCTTCTCGGTTTTGACAGTGAGAGGATGATGGTAAAATGGTTTTAGCGGCGAGGGGATAAAAAGTAAATAAGAATAGGTTTATGGTCACACGATTTTTATGGATTATAGTTCCATCTCGTGGGTTATGCAATATAATTTAGGGTTAATGGTCTGAAAAATACATGAAATTGCCACATTTTACTATTGTGACAATAAACTCTTAATTTTCCTATTAAAACCAAAAACTTTCTTAATTACCCTTATTGTAACCAAATTTGACACATGGCACACTTAATCCTATTTTTGCCAGCTTAATTGAATCCTTCCCGTTTTCAAGAGTTGAAGGGGCTGTTTTGCAAATATACCAAACTAATTACACGGTCAATAATGCTAAGTAGATATTAGTTTTCATATTTTCGATGAGCCATGGACATAAGAACTTATACTTGTAAGATGTTCCATTTGTTAGTCGAGAAAAGAAAAGAAAAAAAATAATCTTGTTCAAAAATGTGTAAGATACTTACGGCCTACTCTCTCCTTGTGTGGAAAGGTATAAATCGGTTTTTAAGCAACATCCACGTAGCATTATCTTCAATTGACTTGCTTAGTCTCCTTCGGATCACGGATCGACTCATGGTTTGGTTGGTTGGTTGTTTAATTAGTTTAATTAGTTTGAATGTTGGCGAGCAGTTCTCAACTCTTAAAAACGGGAAGGATTTAATTAAACGGGCAAAAATCGGATTAAGTGTGCCACGTGTCAAATTTGGTTACAATAAGGGTAATTAAGAAAGTTTTTGGTTTTAATAGGAAACTTAAGAGTTTATTGTCACAATAGTAAAATGTGGCAAGTTCATGTATTTTTCAGACTATTAATCCTATAATTTACAATAATAGTTTTAGTATCTGTAAGTCTACAAGTTAGGATACAAACATGTACCGTCATCGAGGATAAACTTCAGCTAGCTTAAAGTACCAAGCCACTCTTCATCCCAAAATTAATTGAAATGATTCACATCATGACACGCCTTTAGAATATCAAACCAGGTACCCTTTGTGTCAATAGAAACATAGTTGAGAAAATCACCTCCGCTTTGGTCATGAATCAAGTGAAGAATGGGGTTCCATAAGGCATCCACATGCGTATTCAATCTCATGACCATTACTCACGTGTCAGATGAAACTTTCTTTTCTTGACCCCACGTACCAAAAGTAAAAAATAAAAAATGCTTCGGATCTGCTCAAGCAATTTAACACTTGACATTGGTGCCTTGAAAAGAGAAAGATAATAAGTCGGAAGATTAGTCATGACGGCTTTTATGAGAGTCAAACACCCACTAAAAGATAAAGATTTTGGCTTCCATTTCGCCAATTTTAGTTGAAATTTACCAAAGATAACACGGTCCCAACTTTTTGTTTTTCTCATACTTGAATCGATGGGTAATCCTAAATATATGAAAGGAAGACTTGCATTTTTACACTTGATAGACCTGGCTATTTTTTTAACCTCGGAGTTTTCACCCACATCCAAAAGTACGACTCTCTTTGGCGATTCTATCCCTAAATTTTTTTCCAATCGTAGCGACTAAATTCATTGTGGTATACATATTGATTTTCTATTGGTCAATCTATTATATTGCTTCCAAACACTTTCACGTGTTGGTTCAATTCATTGATTGGTCAAGTATCTTACTCAATTAAGATTATAGGTCGGTGCACTTTTCGAATCGCTAAGTTATTATATTATTACTTACGTGTGTTGGTCTGAATCTTGCTATCATAATATTAATTTTCCATGTATGTGATTATTATGGCTCGAGGTTAGTGAATGGTTTATAGCTATTAAAACCCTAACTCCTTAGTTAGGGTTTACATTATTTCTTATTGGTTTTGCTTGCATGCTGGAGGTGTTTGTTGGTTAGGTTGGTTGGTTTTAAGGTTGCTTACTGTACGAGGGTTTGAGAGATGATAAACAAAGGGTTTCTTAATAGCAAGAATACATATGGTGCTAATAAGGATGCTGGTATGATTAATGTTGATATGAGTGGTACGGGTTCATTATCCTCCATTAATAGGAGTGTTGGAGTTGGTGATCACGTTGATACGAGTGGGAATGAGGCTGAGCCGAATTATGGTCTTGACTCGGTCGTTTTGGAAGCGTGTAAGACCTTTCAAGAAGCTATGCGCTGTGTTGAAGTTCTGAATCACGAAGAATGCGGACAATGATACGAATGTTGTTTCTAATTCGTCTCCCAAAGTTCATAATCATTGAACCATGGGTGCCACGAGTGTGAAGCGGTTTCATATCAGGGTGCTATGTCAATTGATTCTACGAAGCGCAAGTCTAATTTTCAAAGGTTGGAATGTAGTAAAAAGTCTAATGGTGTGGATCTTTCCATTCCTATGAAAGTCGTCAAGGAGGTAAACTCTAAATTTGAGAATACCATTTATGGTTATTTTCTTGGTAAACGTATTGCTTTTCCGGTTATTGATTATTATGTTCGTAATACGTGGCCAAGTATGGTATTCAAAAAGTTATGATGAATGCTAAGGGGTTCTTTTTTTTAAGTTTTCCACTCGTAAAGGTGTTGATGATGTTCTTGAAAACGGACCGTGGATGATTAGGAATGTGCCAATTATTCTTAAAACTTAGACATTGAATACTAATTTGCTTAAAGAGGATTTGACTAATATTCGGTATGGGTTAAATTCCATGATGTGCCCTTGCTATGTTTTTCGATGATGGTCTCGGCCTCTAGCCACATTGATTGAGTGCGCCAAAAATGTTAGATTCTTACACTAGTCAAATGTGCTTGGAATCATGGGGTCGAAGTAGTTTTGCTAGGTGCTTGATTGAAGTTAAGGCGGAACAGGATCTTAGGGAGAGCATCACTGTTGAGATACCATTACTTGATGGGACAGGTTCCACTATTGAAAAGATTCGGGTTGAATACGAATGGAAACCGCCTCGGTGTGACACGTGTAAGCTTTTTGGTCATACTGTTGGTCCAAAGAGTTGAGAAAATCTTGATAAAAATAAAGAACAACTTCATTATTCATGATGAACAATAGTTACAAGATTTCTCAATACCAACTAGACTACATGATAACATCCTCAACTTTTTACGGGGATAATCTCGGTATATTATCCCCATTGAATGACAAATAAACTCTCATTGATCCAAGCTATGCTTGTGTTTCAATGAGAGGATGATCCTAACAATTAATACTATGTATTGTGTTTGTTTAGAATGCATACCTGTCTCTATTACATTTACAGACATATATAGGAACAAAAATACAAAGACATCTGGTAGTAGGTGAGATGTCATGATCAGGTGGTCCATCTTCATCTTCCTCTTTTGGAAAAGTACCAACCATCCTTTTGGAATTGTCATCACAATGTTCCCACTCTTATGGTAAAGTCTTGTACTTGTTTTACTTCCTCTCTTTGAAGTTCCCACCCATATTTTTCGATCATGGGTAGAGATAGTGTCTTGGGATCCTTTGGACATTTGTCAAAATCTCGGTGTCCTTGGTGTTGTTTGTAGCTCATATATTTTACTCAACGACACCGTATCGGTGAAGTAAAGAGCACAAAACAACACTCATTTTCTTTATCGATGAGTCACTCACTATTATTTAGTGAGTTAGGCTATTTTATTTTCAAATCTTGTTCAGGGTGATCGGGTCAACTTATTGGACCCAACAGTCTCCCCCTATTTGAATATACAAATAGCCTAAAAGTGATTAGTAAAAGGTGTAAGTGTGAGGGTTCAGGTTGTTCAGTGACTGAGGTTCAGTGACTCAGTGACTAGGTTTACTGACCCATTTCAGTGGGTTCAATTGCTAGTTCAGTGAGTGGGGGTTCAGTGAGTGAGGTATCAATAATCTGGTTCATTGGTCAGTGACCAGGTTCAGATATTCAGTGACCTCATCCACTTTGACAGGTTTGAGGGATTCAACGACCTGGTTCAATTTGATTCATCAGTGTCCACCCTCCTTTTCTTTCACTTTGATCATTAGGGATAAAGCAAACTAGGGACCTGGTTCATTTTAGATACATCAGTGTCCTCTCATTTTGTCACCTTGCTTTATCAGAATTACAACACATTCATTTATCACCGTACAAACACACTGGATACAATATATCTTGATAAATTAAATTTATCAGTCACCCTTGGGTTTTACCACACTCTTATGCTTGCATCTTGAATCTTTTGCAACATGAAGGACCATTTTAAACCTTTGCACTTCGAGTCAAGTTGTGTTGTTTTTCATTTTCAGGGAGTGAGGTATATTGTTTTTAGATTGAGTTGTGACATCTTCTGATTTATGGACACTCCCTGATCCCTTCAACAATTAGATTAAAAGATCACTTCTCAGCCCTCTTTAACACACCCTGAATTTTTTCACCAACACACGTTCCTGGGTTTAGGCAATGGATACACACTCCATCCCCTGATTCCAACCCACCTATATCTCAGCTAAGCTGGAAATTCCACATTCCCTGATTCTTTTACTTAATCCCTGAGCCGCAAAGGACTGATTTAAATCATACCCTTGACTCCAATCTTTCCTGATGTTGCAATACCAGGACTCAGTGACCAGGTTGGGGTTTCAGTGACCCATTTTACTCTTTATCACTTCATGATGTAAAAGCTCAGCCTGAAGCAACTACAACACAAATGTTAGTACTCACTGATGCACTAGCTTTTCTACTCTTGTGATAGCCTCAGCCTGAAAGACCCGATAGTTTCAGTAGAATTCTCCCTGACACACAACCAACTGATTTTCATAGCGCCATTCTGATTTAGTCAAAGTTGTGATGACCTCATCTCACATTCAGGGTCATATTTAGGCTTAGCCTAAAAACATAATTCCCTGATCTTGATTACCCGTTCAGTCACAAACATCCTCAGTTTTAGATACTTTTTCAGAGTCAACAAAATGCCTTCGTCATTCCTGATTCCTCAGGTTCAGGTAACGACTACCTTATCAGGGCTCAATTTTTTGGACTTCACCATTCACACAGTGCTATCAGGTACTCATTCAGGTTTATACTTGTTTTTTTTTAAAACAAGAATACTAAGTTTTGCACATCTCGGGTTCAACTCGAAAACCCATTTTATAATATACCTGATGTTGCAAATGAAGTATATATCTCTAATACTTACTATCCCCTAAATCAAAAATATCAGTTGACCCGTAATCAACATACCTATACTCTGATTTTTAATAAAAAAATCAGATTCTGATATACCAAATCAAAACCTTTACCAACATCACTCACTCATGAAACCATTATACGCCAAAAAACACAATCTTTAGCACACCCTTCTCATCCACTCCCTGAGTTACAAACATACACTGACCCGTATCACTCTACGATTCCAATCCCATTCACTAATCCAAAGTTGATTTACCCACTGGTAATCATATCGCTAACACTCCCACAAATATCTCAGAACTATGAAATTTTCCTCATCTCGAGTCACAACGCACTACTCGCTGAGTTAACCCATGGTTTCCATGTCAGCCTCCCATCTCTTTCTTATCTTCTTCACATCGCCGCCGCAGTGGGATCTTGGTGTGAGTTTTGTTTAGACCGAGAGTTAGTTTGTGAAGTTTGTTGAATGGATATGGTTTTTATGAGCGAAAGAATAGATCGATCGTGATGGTGAGTGGTTTTGTGACTGATTTTCTTAATCAGTTTCAGTGAGGGTGGGTTTTTTTGACTGAGAGTTTGGAGAGAGGATTTGTGATAGATCGAATGTTTTTGAGATGTGTTTGAGTGATGGGTTTTTTTTTTTGTTTTTTTTAAGATTGAACGGATTTGGTTTTTTATGTGATATGTGATTTTTGATTTGAGTGGTGTTTTTTTGAGTTGTGAGAGTTTGATTTTTTGTTTGGTAGGGATATGATGGTGTTCTTGTTTGTGTCGATTGGTGTGTGTTTCATGATAAGATTTGTGTGGATAAGGTTTTGACTGATTATTTCAATTAGTGAGTTGTTGGGTTGTTTGGAAGGGATTTGTCATTTCAGTGATAATAAATGTGTCTCTCCCCTTCAAAAATTGCTTCATCAGTAGCAGTTTTTGAAGATCTCACATTTATTTTTTGACAATAAAGGATGCTATCAGCAGTCATTTGAATGGATCTGGATCATGAGAATAATCCACTCGCTCTGATACCACTTGTTGGTCCAAAGATTTGAGAAAATCTTGATAAAAATAAAGAACAACTTCATTATTCATGATGAACAATAGTTACAAAATTTCTCAATACCAACTAGACTACATGATAACATCTTCAACTTTTTACGGGGATAATCTCGGTATATTATCCCCATTGAATGACAAATAAATTCTCATTTATCCAAGTTATGCTTGTGTTTCAATGAGAGGATGATCCTAACAACTAATACTATGTATTGTGTTTGTTTAGAATGCATACCTATCTCCATTACATTTACAGACATATATAGGAACAAAAATACAAAAACATGTGGTGGTAGGTGAGATGTCATGATCAGGTGGTCCATCTTCATCTTTTGGAAAAGCACCAACCATCCTTTTGGAATTGTCATCACAATGTTCCCACTCTTATGGTAAAGTCTTGTACTTGTTTGACTTCTTCTCTTTGAAGTTCCCACCCATATTTTTCAGTCTGTATGTAGAGATAGTGTCTTCAGGATCATTGAGACATTTTCAAAATCTCGATGTCACCGGTGTTGTTTGTAGCTCATATATTTTACTCACCGACACCGTATCGATGGTAAAGAGCACAAAACAACACTCACCGATTTCTTTATCGATGAGTCACTCACTATTTATTTAGTGAGTTAGGCTATTTTATTTTCAAATCTTGTTCAGGGTGATTGGGTCAATTTATTGGACCCAACACATACGCTGCTTGATTGTCCTAAGTCTGTTCTACCTCCTACTCAGCCTAAACAGAGTGTTAATGATGGCTTTCAAACTGTCAATAACAAGAATAAGGGTAGGAATGGTGGTCAAAGTGTTCCAAGAAAGGGAGGTTTTACTAAACCTGGTGTGGGTCCTAATTTTAGGTATCAACCTAAAGTGCCTCCTCCTGAACCCAATAAAGTGGATAATACTAAGAAGAAAGCCATTTGAAGTGGCTAGTGCGAGTGGGGCGAAGATTGTTACATCTAATCCTTTTGCTGCACTTAATATGATCGATACTGATGAATGTGGCACTCCTACCGATGTAGTGGATTACGGTAGTACAATGGAAGCAAAGGAGGTTGGGTCTCATAAGACCGGTAATGTATCACAAGATCCGCTTGTGAGTGATTCAATGGAAGCTAACGAGGTTGGTCCTACCCCTATTGTTGAGAAAATTGGGGAGTTTGAAAAACTTCTTATTGATGGGAAAGCTACTATAGTTGATGATGATGGTAATCCTCTTAAAAAGGTTGATTATCCAAGTACTAAAAAGGATTTTCCGTCTACTTCTTCTACTAGGAGGGTTAACCCATTCTCTAAGGTGGGAGAGATTGTTGACTCCGATAGTGATGAAGAGGAGGTTGTGAACACTTTCGATGAGTCAACAAACCTATTTGGTGGTGGTCATGATCGTGAAGATGATTATGATGACTATGATTATGATGACTATGCCAATCAGGTCTACGATCTTCCAGGGAATTTTGATGCTTATTATGACACGTATGGTATCAAGCTCCAAGGACTTGGTAGGAAGTAATTTTGTTTCCTTAGGAGTCTAATGTTATTTTTTGAGTAGTGGTTTATTTTCTGATATAGAGAATAGGAAGTATCTTGTTATGTAAGCTTTCCGCCTATGTAACGGGCTGAGATATGGGATTCACCCATATCCTTTGTACTTAATCCTTTTTTTGAGTAATATATTTACCGGGTCTCTGACCTTTTACCCAAAAAAAAAGATGAGTTTTGTTAAGAATTTTTTTTTCTTAACAGCACATTAAATAAATAAACTAGGAAGGCGCTAGAAAGGAATTACAAAAAGTTCATACAAGAGGATATAGGATCAACCGTCCAATCTATCCAATTGGGTACAAGATTCCTACTTCTATGACAAATCCAAGAATGCGAATAAACCATAATTTCATCCATGAGAGTATCATTCCTTGGTGGTTTTAAATCAAAACAAACTCGATTCCTATACCTCCAAAGAACCCAAAAAGTTGTTTGCAAAACCACATCAAAACACAACTTTACGGTTGTTAAGACTCGCCGAGTCCGCCCAAGAAGATAGGTCGAGAAGAGTTTTGGGACAGTTCACCATATCCCACCAACGCGATATGCGGTTCCAAAGATCAACAGCTATCGGGCAATCAACAAAGATGTGTTGGCTTGTTTCAAGGTCCTCATTGCATAAGGGACATCTAGTGGTGTGTAGATCAATCCCGCGATGGTCTAGGTTGCAACGGGTAGGTTGTTGGAAGGTTATGAATTCCTTTATTTGCATTCATCTCAAAACCGTATATATTGATTACATGTGATGATTCTAGAGACTATGCATGGGCTAGGCATAATATAATACAAATGGGCCGTAATACAAAACAATAACTAGAACTATATAAATGTCATCTAATACACCCCCGCAGTTGGAGCGGGAGGAGGCCGAACGCTCAAACTGGATCTAAGTTCTTCAAACAAAGCCGAAGGTAGTCCCTTGGTGAAGATATCGGCATACTGATAGCGTGAGGGAACATGTAGAACGCGCACCTGACCAGCGGTACCCATGTCACGAACAAAATGTATGTGTATCTCGATATGTTTCGTGCTTTGATATTGAACCGGGTTTGTAGACATATAAATGGCACTAACGTTATCACAATACACAAGTGTAGCAGATGATAACAGAGAATGTAGCTCACGAAGCAAATTATGAATCCATGCAGTCTCAGCCACAATGTTAGCAACACCCCTATATTTAGCTTCGGTACTAGAGTGGGAAAGGGTGTCTTGCGACACTTGGATGACCAAGACAATAAATTATCACCCAGAAAGACACAGTAACCTGAGGTAGACCATCGTGTCGAGGGGCAACCTGCCCAATCCGCATCTTTATAACCAACAAGAGAAGTAGTAGAAGAGGAGTATAAATGAAGACCAAAATCTAGAGTCCCCTGAACGTATCGCAGGATACGTTTGAGAGCAGCAAAATGAGGCTCCCGTGGATCGTGCATATAAAGACATATCTGTTGTACTGCATAAGATATATCTGGACGTGTAAACGTGAGATACTGAAGCCCCCCTGCAAGACTACGATATAAAGTTGGATCCAGAACTGGAACACCTTCTGGCCCAGTTTAGACTCTGTATCAACGGGAGTCCGAGAAGGGTTACAATTAGCCATGTGAGCACGCTCAAGAAGCTGGAGAGCATACTTCCTCTGAGACAAAAACAACCCTGTAGAATGACGAGCTGCAGAGATACCAAGGAAATAATTAAGTGCTCCGAGATCATTCATGTCAAACTGTTAGCCTTAATTGTTTTATTAGAAGTCATGGTCATTCACGTTTAGGAACTTTGTATCGTGTGTTAGATATCGTGATAGAATAGTCAACGGGCTCGTGGATTGGACTAAGTTAAATGGCTAGGCGTTATGATTATGCTAGCCGTTTGAAGCTTAAGTATCCAAAGCCCAATCCATGTCCAACCAACGAAAAGCCCAAGCAAAGCCTTTTAGGGTTTTAAGCCTCTTGTACTATAAATACCCCTCAAATGGTCATTTGAGGGGTGTGCTTGAAAGTGTGTGTGTGTGTGTGTGTATTTTCTCTCTCAAGGAATATACAACTTTATTGTGTTTATCTTATCCTCTCACATACACGAATATAACATCAAGTCACCATCTTTCTCATCTAATTTCTAAGCTTTGTTTGTGTTTGGGTTTCAAGTTTTATCACGCGTAACTTGGGTTACGTGTGTTCGGTTCTTGGTAAAGTGATAAGGTTGATATCGTAGTGGTCCTACAATTGGTATCAATCACTAACAATGGTTTAGGAGTGTTTGTGTTTGTTTTGAAGGGTTCTGGCGTAAAGGTTCGTTTACATATGTGTCACGCTTAAAGCTTTAATTTTGCACTTAAAATTCAAGATTCTTATAGTTTAAGGTTTATTTGGTGCTAAAGTTTTAGTTTTTGAAAAAGTTCGAAGCTTTACGTGTTTTCTTCATTTTGAACTCGTGTTTGGTTCATTAGTCATTTCTACTAGTAACTTATCTAAGCACTTTGGGTGAAAAAGGTCAACATTTTGGGTTATTCGAGTGTTTTTAAGGCTATCGTGCAAAGAAATCATTTGAATCGTTGGAAATTTCTTACGCGTAGAAGTCAAAAAGTCAAAACCCTAGTTTTCTACTCATAACTTTTTGGTGAAGAATCTTGAGCTATAGCGTTACTCGGTGCTTCCTCACTTGGATAAGTGTGGGAACACTTCGACTTATGGATATCCCTTACTGCTGTGACAATGTAAAGGATTTTGGTTCTTAACCATAGTCTACGCATAAGCTAAAAGCTTACGGTAACTCTCGCATAACTTCACAATTCAGCGTAAGGTTTACGGTAGCTTTTTGTCTCGCATAAGCAAGGTTACGCGTGAATCTTTTTCGCATAAAATTTCCTCGCCTAAGGAATCCTACGCCTAAGCTTCCTACGCATAAGATCCTCGCCTAAGCCTCGTCTACTCGTAACTTCACATTTCTCGCCTAAGCTCTTTCTACGCATAAAGGTTTAAAAAAAAAAAAAAAAAATTCTTCTGCGAGTTTTTGGCGGGAAAACTTGAGTAAAATTTAAATTACGAGGAGACTAAGCGTTCAATTTTTACGCGAGATTCAAATTTTGGTTTAAATGTGAAAATTTTGGTCAAAATTCAAATTTTGGGCCTAAATTCAAAATTTTAGGGTCAAATTTGGCGTCAAAATTGTCATAACTCAAATTTTCATCGACCTTAGAATTGATTTTTATAGTGAATTTCAAATTTTGGTAAATTTTTTAAGAACCAAGGTTACAGTGCGACTTTGAAACACCTCAGCCGAGCTTAATCTTCATCAACCACAACTCCTTTATCGTTGAATCGATCCTACATCAACTTTATCGAGATCATACCTTCATCAATGGCAACTCAACAAGACATTCATGCGGTAGGTGCGAAAACCGTCCTCCTATGTTGGAAAAAGGTGGTTATCTTCAATGGACAAGTCGAATGCTTCGTTACATCAAGACAAAACCTAATGGAAAATTGATGATCAAATCCATTCGGGATGAACCCTTCATACCTCGACAAGTCCAAGACCACAAATCTTGATGCAACACCTCCGTCCCACCATTTCTTCGTCTTCAAAAGACTCGGAATACTCGAAGAGGATCGAAACAAGTCGAAGCGAGATGACATGGCAATTCATATTGTCCAATGGGTTTACCAAGAGACATCTTTCTTCTTTGTAGGCAGGTTGTGAAGCTGCTTTCGATATGTGGAAGCGTGTTAGACGACTTTTCATGGGCCCGAAATTGGTCAACAAGACACAGAGAACAAGTTGCTAGCTGCTTGGGAGAAGTTTACATCTACTCCGGGAGAATCCATTGAATCCTACTATGGAAGGTTCGCACTTTAATGAATGAGCTTATCGAAACAAGTTGACACCAGAACTATCGTGAGCAACATCAAGTTCTTGAACAATCTACGGAAGAATGGGGACGATATGTCACTATTGTCAACCAAACAAAGACTTACATCAAGTGAACTTTGATCAACTCAACGATTTTACGAAACAAAACCAAAATGAAGTGAATGAAGTCGAGGCAAGAAAGATTAGCAAAGAATCATGATCCATTGGCACTCATTGCAAAGACTCAAACTCGGTGAATACACAACAACAACCTTCATCATCTTCCACTAACAACAACTTGCGGCGGTACATCCCTCGACAACAAAACTATCCACGAACAACAACATTACCAGGAACAAGGAATCACGATCTTGAAATGGAACCGGAAGAAGCTTTGTCACAAGCATTTCCATTCTTGGGTAAAGCATTCGAGAGGTCGCTATTCCACACCTACTAACAACAACCAAAGTTTCATCAAACACTACATAGCAGCAAATTGCACGGTAGGGTGTGAACATGGGTAATCAAAGACAAATGGTTGGAGTTATTGGGAGGATATACTCTTGGATTCGCATGGTGTCGGTTCGAATCGAGGTGTCGGATGGGTCGAATGTTGGGAATAAGCGGTGGGTAATCGAATGGGAATATTGCGGCTCGATCGTTGAAATTATGGAAATGTGAATCGGGGTAATCGAGTTACGTGTTATAGCATCAAGGATTGGGTCACATGGCAAGGAATTGTCCAACTAAGCCGAAAAAGAAAGATCTTGCGTATCTTCAAAAAGCTATCATGTTGGTACAAAAGGAACAATCTGGACTTCAATTGAGTCTTGAGAAAATGACTTCATGGCTATTATGGATGATTTGGAAGACCTCGAAGAACTCAATACAAGCTGCATCTTCATGGCAAATCTTGAGGAGACTAAATCGACATCGATTACGGCGCACCTCTGTCTATGGCCAATGCGATGTCGAGGTACCAATCATTGATCCATGCTATAACAATGTCATATTTGATGTGTTTACTCATGACGAACGACGTGCGTGACATCGGCACCTCTTATGATACACACTGGACAATCCGAGTTGTAGCAATACTAACTCGAGACTCGGATGTGGATCTAGTGGAGAGCGTGTGGCACAAAATCACGAGGCCGATGAGGAAACACGTGTATTTTGAATCATTAATCAATAAATGTGGCATTGAAATTGAGAAAGTTAAAGCGGTCAATCGCGAAGTTAAGGCCGCGAATGCTAAATTGACGGCGAGCTTGAGAGTTACAAGGAGAGCATAAAAGCCTTTGAATTTCGGAAAAACAAAGAATCGAAATTAGAAATTGGTTATCGAAATTTGGTTTCTAAAGAACAACTTTTGCAAATCAAGTATAACACACTTGATGTGAATTTGAACTTAAAATTAAATCTTTAAACAAGGAAATTTACGATTTAAATAACCAACTTTCTAAACAAAAGAAATGTTTTCTAATCTTGAAAAGAGAAGAAGCGGTTGATTCTTGATTTTTCAAAGCGAGAAGATTCTCTTCTTGATGAAATTCTTGATGAAAATGAAAAAATTCAAACTTTGGAAAATTTGCTTCTTAAAGCGGGTCATTACGCTCAAACAATCAAGATGCTTTCTAATCATGTAAATCCGCGTTTTCATACTAATAATAGAATGGCACTTAGTAACGACCCTTCTTCGTTCCTCAGAAAGCTTAGAAATCTCGAATGTGTTAAACAATGGAAATGTTTTGCATAAACCCATAGCGTTCGTGATTCTCTTGAAGCGTTGGAACTATCGAGAGAGTAGATCAAAAATGAAACAAAAGAATCCGAAATCAAACCTATTGATTATAACAAATGGAACAAAATTAGCGGAATTATTTTTGTTAATCAAAAGAAAAGTCAAAGTTCTCCATCACAACAAGTGTTTCAAACAAAGAGTCGACACACCTTCAAAATCTGTTTCAAAACCGTTGTTGTCTCAAATTCTCTTCGAACATTGAACAAATGTCTTCAAACAATCCTTTTAACACAAGTGATGCGAGAAGTATTTTAGACAATGTGAAAACTAAATTGTGGATCTTCAACCACTGTTAAAACTAAAACCACTATTACACTAACAAGCTGGTTCTCTAGTTTTGACATCGAACAAAGAAAGTTTTTGAAACTCAAATGCCCCTCGGTGAATGCCATCGGTGCAAGGGTAATTCATTTGAACAAGCGTTTTTGAAAGAAACAACCGACTTTGTCAAGGACCATAAATCCACAGTAAAGCAAGCTAATAGTATGTTGAACAAATCAAAGTTTTGGAAAATTTAAATGACTCTCTCTTGAAGATGTTACGACTCTTGATATTATGTCCATCATTTTGCAAACATATTACATTGAAGATCATGAAAGACTCATCTGAGACCTCCGGAATTGTTTCAAAATATGAAAAAGCACTTGAGAAACTTGAAAAGAAAATATCTCATATTTTAAACAACTTGATCGTAAAAGCGAGGAATCTTTGTAGGATCGTTATTTTATTGTGTTAGATGATTCAGGTGGTCTTGGGAGATCAAAATACATGTTTTCCATTTTAGAGAGAGAAAGTATAGAGAGAGGGGGTGTTCTTGCTAGAGGTTTACTCAAAGTATGAAATATTAGATTATGAAGCACCACCCCTTCCATGGATGGAAGGGGTATTTATCTACAAACTACACGACCTCTAACGGCTGTGGATCGGGGATCGATGGGTAAAGACCGTCCTTCCTCCACGGTGTTGCACTAAGCTAAACTAGACTAAAAACTAACTAATAAAACAATAAATAACGTAACTAACGATTTGTCTGAGCTAACTTATGCTAGATAACACTTGGGGTGACCGACACTTCACTATGGAATTTTCTAATTCTAACAATCTCCCCTAAGGAGAGTCACCCCATGTTTTACATTTTGAATCCTAGCATTCTATTTTATCTTGATCTTGAGCTCGTGACTTTAATTCTTCACTTTCGCAATCTTTGTGCTTAAGTAGTGCAACTTCAAAGTCCGCATTGAATTGTACTTCTAGTGGAGGCCTTTAAGCGATCCACATCTTTGATGATCTTGAGCTTTCTTTGAGATCATCACCCGATAAATCTGGATCACCCTTTATTGTGTTGCCATCATGTGAAGTTGTGACTTTTGGACCGACATGCTCACACTTTTGAATCATGACATCTTTCCATCGAGTAGCGGAAGCCTTCTTTGGTTCATGATATTTGCGTGAAGCATAAGCATAGTATGAAATATCGAGCCGGGTTATGTAATATGCACCGGTCATGATTTCTTCAAATTAAGTGTGGAAGCGTGAGCATG
>CM040240.1:62615522-62866133 GCA_022545495.1 Chrysanthemum lavandulifolium
GAGTAGTTCTCACGAGAACCTAAATCACAAAAGTAAGATTCTCCAAGCTACATGAAAGGAGTTTTAGTCACTAGAATTTTATCCAAGTAACTTGGTTTTGTGGGAAACTAGAAGGGGGGTTGAATACTTTACCGATTAAAAACTTTTTTTTGAAACTTATTGAAAGATCAATTGATATTGATCTTAGATATGTTAGTGAGTGATAATCAATATGCAAGCAATATATATAAAGAGTAAATAAGGAAAGAAACAATCAAACCACGACAAGTTGTTTATAGTGGTTCGGTCTACAAGGACTCTTTTTCCTTTCCCTACTCCACTCCACGAGTCTCACACTCGAGAGTTTAACTCCACTAGTCAACAAGCTCCTTTCACCGGCGGAGAAACCTTTACACTTTGCTTACACACTATTTCCGACACTAAGCTAGATGTCGAGTTCTTTTCCAAGAGTACAACCACTCCCTCACACAATGTATTTTAAGGACTAAAATTCTAACCACTCACACTCACAAGATTATGATGGTTTGGTACAACAATGATGTATGAATCAACACTAGATCATACAACAACAAACATAAAGACTTCCAACTATTTGTTGAAGCTTGAATATGCCTTGATCTTCTTTGCTACAAAAGAGGATCACTATAATGATATGAAACTGAGTTAGAAATGTTAGAGAGAAGAAATGTATGTGAATACGCTAGAAAGGGATGAGAAACAACTTGGTTTGACTTTGCTATTTATAGCCAAAATGATCAGCAGGCACCACGGACCACGGAACCCTTAAAAGGGTTCCGCCCGTGTATTAATTTGGTGTCGCCGGGTCCGACAAAGAAGATCACCAAAATCTTACCAAAGTCAACCATATCTATCCAAGATTGTGTAAGATATGTAGAGTCTAAATCTACAAAAAAATATCTAGTGAAATCTTCTAGAGATTTCAATGATGCACTACATGATGTCATGTGTTGTTTTCTATTTTTAGAAATATGTTAAAATGTAAATACATATGTAATGTTTTGTTTTAAGAAACTAAAACATGCTTGATCTAAAACTATTAACATACATTATGGTTTAGAGTCATATCAATAATACGATTAATCAAAATATAAATGCTTGAGTGATGAAGATATTATTTGAAAAGCTTGTTTTAATATCTATTAAACTTGACAAGCTTTAAGCTTTATAAAAATTAAATTTACTTTTTTCGTTAACAAAACTTAGGTAAAGATCATAAAATATAAATAACGGTTAATGACGATATTTGTATTAACAATCTCCCCCTTTTTGTTGAGGACAAAACATAGATTTTATTTTTATAAAAGATGTAAAGTTTGTACAAGAGTTATAAAAATATGAAATTAATTTTAGAACTTGAAAGATTTAGATAAAGATGATAATGCTAGTATGTCCAATTTAGACATGATGTTGACTTTTCAGAAAGTCAAAGTATGCACTTGACTTTATTTGAAAGTCAAAGTCTTCATTAGTCAAAGTGTGATGTTGACTTTTCAGAAAGTCAAAGTATGTAGTTGACTTTTATAAAAAGTCAACGTCGTCCAAGTTCTATAATATTTCTCCCCCTTTTTGTCTCAACAAAAAAAAGAGGCGAGGCGGAATATGTAATGAGCCCGAGCCATTATCTCCCCCTTGGCCAATGCTCCCCTTAAATTGGGTGCCAAGAGAAAGATACATGGATTGTGAAAAAACTACAAAAAGATGTTAGTAATAAGCATCATCACAAGCATTTCCAATCACCATGTAACAATCAACAATAATATAAGAAACACCATTCATTAGTTAAAATTTTTATGATATCGAAAATCATGAAAATGGAACACAATGAAGTGTTAGTACATGAATAAAATCCTAGAGAAAAAATAATAATCATAGAAAATTAGAAAAATACAAGGAAAATCCTAGAAAAATAAAAATACTTAAAAAAATAGATTAGGAACCTCCTATTGAGGTAGTGGATAAGCAAGAGCATTGATGCGCTCTAGGATGTGGTTGAGGATGAACCTCATTTCATCTTGAAGCTCATGGACCATCACATGGGTCCTTTCGGTAATGTGGCGGTCCGCTCACAATTTGAGCAACCGTGTCTAGGAGGGTGATACGCGCACAACGCTGCTCGGGATCAAAGAAAACTTCCTTTTCTTCGAGCAAGTTTTTCAACCACCTAGGCAGTGAACCTAATCGTTGTAGTGAAGTATTAGGGTAAGCCTCGGGATTGATATCGCTCTCTAGGGGAGCATGTGGAATGCTAGTGAGAAATTACTACGCTAAGGTTGGGGTTGAGGAAAATTATTTTTTTTATCTTTTATATTTTTAGAAAATTGAAAATAAGAATCTCGGGGTATTGGATTTAGGGGGTAGTATTTCTACCGATTACTCTACTATTATCTATTCTAATTAACTAAGCTAAGGGGTAGTCTATGTCTAATTAACTAAAGTTTGTCAGGATCCCGATCCTGATCTTAGGATCTTACGATTTTACGATACTGCAAAGCAAAAACGATCCGGATCCTACATAGGATCTTTGCAAGCTTAAGATCTTATAGGATCCCGATCTTGACTATACGATCTTACGATCTAATCCGATCCGATCTTACTTTTCTCGGATTACAAACTAAAAACTACAAATTTATGGGTTGTTTGTTTGTATAATTCAAAAACAACAGTTAATCTTTTAAACATTTTATAATCATAATTTAGGACAACATTTATATGAAACATTCATAGTATTTTATGGTTTTAATGTATTAGAATTTGTAGATTTGTATAAAATTACATAAACTATTAAGAAATAACATTAGAGTATGATCTTAAGATCCCGATCCGATCTTACGATCGCGATCTTGCAATAACGAAAACGATCCTGGGTAGGATCCCGATCTTGACAACCTTGGTATGATGATTAAAGATGTGTTTACCTAGATGCTATTACTCCCTAGTTATCTCCTATTGATGGTTGAATTGTCACGTCCTTATTCTTAACGCGGTGTGTCTTCTAAGGTCGTAGGGTATGCTTTCTTCCCTAACTCTTTGAGACTACCTTAAGGTTATTGCCTAAAACATCTCTAGGATTCATAAACTAACTCTAAGGTTATCTTTGGATTTTTATCCTACAACAACTCTAGGCGATTATAAACTAATGTTCACAAAGATTACTCAAGCATTAAAAACACAACGATGGCCTATTGCAATCCTAGGCCAATTACAATTAAGATAAGAGACAACCAATCAATATTCAATACCTAGGTTTCATAGATCTAAGCAAACACACAAGTAAATTAGCCGGACATGGTGAACATGCAAGCATACACACATACAATTGAAGACATAATTGAATCAATGAAGTAAATTACTTATCTTGTTGTAAAATAGGGTATGAGAACCCTAAGATATTGCCCAAGACACCAAAATTGTTATTAGGTTATACTCCACAAAACTACCTCCTAAAATTTTAAAATTCAAATTTATATATAGAGTTACAAGCGCGACGACATCACTCTTTAAATGTAACGCCGTCGGATCGCCGCCATTAGGGTTTCGTCTTGACCACGTCAACTTTGTGACGGCGTCGCCTTTGTGGTTGTGACGCCGTCGGCTTAATCTTCGGCGTCATCGGAATCAATCTAGGCCGCCCGAGTTGTGATGCCCTACTTTAAATCTCGACGTCGGTACAAAATAGCAAATTAAGCTCATCGAGCCGTCACAATTTTGGAGCATGTTGCGACGGCGTCTCCCGACCGTGACGCCTTCACCTTCAATTCTAGCAGCTTGAGTGTCTCGATCTTGACTTTGGCCATTTTCTTCACATATTCACGCCTTTTCGTCCAAATAAGTGTCATTCCAGCAATTTGCCTTCAAGAGACCTAAAAAGTGAAAAGGAACGAAATTAAGCAGTAACGAAGATAAAAGTGGTCGATTAACGGCTTAAATGACCCCTCAAAAGTATACATTTTAAATCCTTATCAAATATCCCTACACTTGGTATTTGCTTGTCCTCAAGCAAATATGCTTTTGGACAATTAATTTATAAGTTAGGGGTCATGAAGCATTAGTTTAGAATAATTCACAACAAGTATAAGCCCCGCAAAAGTCATAACAAGCACGAAAATTGCATACTAGCACCTCACAAGTGGTGTTTGGATACTCTCATCTCTCGGGTGTATATGAAATATATCAAATTGGAAATGGAAGACAAACACTCATTAACCGGTCCTAGTACATAGATTACCATAGGCTTGATACTAGATCAAACCTCCATTGCTTTGGCGTAAGCACCTAGAAAAAACTATCCAATAGGTCTTTTAAAGGGTTGTAACGTTAGGCTTACGGTAGGGAAACAAAGGGTTTGGTTGGATAGGCGATTTAGTGGTGGCAAGTCAAAAATCTTTTTGTTACAAGCATGAGAAGAATGGCTTTGCTATGCCAATACTCGACACTATAAACTCTAGATAACTTTGAAACAATCAAACATAAACTTAAAGATAGATGTAGGATGGTAGCCTATATGTTTTTTTCATTTTTTTCATACACTTTTACTCTATCATCCTCTACGATAACATCAAAATAATAGGGATTTATAGGCACATCTCTACACTTGAGTTTTTATTACTCTAACAAGAATTTGACCCGAATTGAAAAGATCAAAACACTTGGAGTACATTATTACGTAAATAAAGGAATTTGAATTTAACGTTCCTTCCGTCACTTCATAAAATTTAACTTTTCCCATAAGTCCCAATCGTCCCAAAATTGTGTACAAAGGATATGACTCGACTTAGCAACTTATGCAAGCAACTAGATAATTGAACTAAGGGTTTAGTATGATAACAATAATGCACTAAAAGTGAGTGCAAACAAGGTAGGCTAAGGCGATTTGGGTGTACATTTGGGGTGGATTGTAAACAATGCTCTTCATTGATATTCGAAAATCGAAACATCACGAGAACCGCGAAAAGGATAGGCTCGAGGGGTTAACTAGGGGTATCGTGTACTAAAGATGAGTACAATGCAAGGGTGTGGGGAATTACTCAACCGATGTGGAAGAAGTAATTATAATACGGTATCAAACAAGGGTTATCCTAATGCCTCTTATCATTTAGTTATTCCTAACTACACAAGTGTAGTCTCACAAGCGATCTCCGAATGCATCACAAAACAAGTTCTAGAACCTATTATACTACCGGTACACTCTCGAAGCATTAAAGATGAATGCTTTATTTTCTACAAATCTAAAGGTGAACCTCACATTTTTGGGGTGGAATTTGAGTAGTAAAGGGTTTTGTGCTAGTCATATAATTCCTATCCATGAGACGCTTTATTAAGACTAATGGCCCACTCCTACATGTCATGGAAAATTTTAAATTTGGTGCCAAAATTACCCTAACTGATATTTCTCATGGTTTATTACACAAATAAAATTGGACAAGGCAAATAGTCAAGGATAAGCATAGTTTCAAAGTTCCGCTTTATTTTCCTCCTACACTTAAACCGAACATTGTCCCCAATGTTCCCGAAGTATCAAAGTTATGATAATGGAAGGTAATTAAAACGAAGAAACTAATACTCCCCCGATTAGCTCGGTAGGATCCGTGTGAAGTAGTGGTTAAATTCTTCTTCAAGAAGAATGTATGCGTGAAAAGCTCCATCCAATCTTATGTATCTTCTTCTTGATATATAAAACACATACACTTTAAGAAAACAAATCGAAACCTACTAGGATATAATACTTGTGGAAAATTTTCCGAAAATTAAGACTGCGAAATTCCAAAATTTATAAGTAGCACGAAAACGAGAGAAAAGATAAGTTTTTTCGCTCCTCTTGGCCGTCGTCAGTTACGATCCCGACGCCGTCGAAGTTATCCCGATAAAAGCGGTCTCTGTGTTTTTCTCGAAAACTTAGGAAAAATTACATCTTTAGAATCGGAAAATTCACGCAAAACATCCATTATGATGCGATACAAGCATTTGACTCTAACAAACACACATGTATATCTTTTTAATAATCGTAATTCTCATGTTCACGTTCTTTTAAAAACGTGTATAATCTTCCCTACACTTATCCCTTTTGTAAAATATCTTTATATGTAATTAAGACGAGGTTAAAGACAAAATAAAGCATTTTCACAAATTCAAACATGAATAAACTACCAATAAAAAGATATACGACACGCAAATAGACAATCCAACCAAACAAGTCATGCATAAATCATACCACAAACAAATATACATGCACATCAAATTGTTCCAAGCTCACCAGATCGTCACAAAGTCAAGATAGTCTAGATTATTACATGCCCAAATAAAATTGTTTCAACAACCAACCATAATTATCCATAAACAATCCACAAGCAAACACATGAGTCACTGGGGAGGGGGTCCATAACGGTAGTCATAACCAGGGGAGGTGGCCCAGGTATCCATAAGGCGGGTAGTCCTCCTCCCGCCCGGGGAATGGATCAATCTGCAGGTGTGCGTCAAGCTGATCGCGCATGGACAAATGATGCATCTGTCTGACGGTATGATCATATGTCCAGTTGGCCCTCTGATCGTGCTGCGCCATCCGTGTGTCCATACGACCCATCCACGCTCCCTGGTCAAATGTTGCATGTGTCAATTGTTCTCATGGATCCTGCACCAACATATTCGTATGTGGAGGGACATAATGTTCCTACTAAGGCACAAGTGGTAGAATATGAAAGGGCCGCCTCACTTTGGAATCATAATGAATATAATTGCAGAAATTATCTTTTGAATTCTTTGGATGATTCCTTATATGATATTTATTTTACCTTTGCAACTGCAAGGGACATCTAGATATCATTGGAAAAGAAATACAAGACTGAAGTTGCATGTTCTAAGAAGTTTCTTTGTTGGAAAATTTACGAACTTCAAGATGAATGATGCAAAGCTTTGTTGTGAAGCAAGTGGAAGAACTCCAAATCATAGCCCATGAATTGGAAGTAGAAGGCATGGTATAAACTCTAACTTTCTTGTTGTGACAACTCGTAATTTTAGGTCATTTACAAACTTTGAAAACTTCACTATTCATCTTGGGAATTTACTATTCACTAGTTACTATTCAAAATTTTACTATTCATCGTTTTTAAGTCGATTTGATATTTTGAAAAGGTATTTCAAATTTTACTATTCATGAAACACTATTCATTCCCGGAGAAAATCACTATTCACGAGTCACTAATCATCATTTTCGTAAACTAGGTTTACGAGTATCAAATCTGGCGTAACGGAGGAGGGTCATGGAATATCATCAAGGACATTTCATTCTAGGTTTATGGAGATCGCATCATTATCATTATTTTCTTATGGTTTTTAAATAAACGCTTATTTTCTATCGCATAAACATTTATTTTGAATATTGATCGACACTTCCAAAAATAATCCTAATATATATTTATACTCATTTTAAGACTATAAAAATTATATTATTAGTTTACCCGATGTTTTCAATTTATTTTATATATAAATTGTTATGTATATTTATTCTGACGGTTTCGTAAATTCAACACGATAAATATTTATTCACTCAATTCTTGTAAGAAATGTATTTTTATAATTTTATGACTTCAATACATTTTATTTTGTTTTGTTAAAATTTATTTTTAGCTAACACTACCTTAAATGCTCAAATGTGTATACAAGTTACTATTTATCTTCAATTAACTTCACATCTACTTTACATTTATACTTATAAAAAATATATATAAAAGCTAATTACAAACACCCCTTGTCGACACAAGGGGATGACTCACAACAATTACAAAATATCTTATACTTATATCATATAATACTCAAACATTTACTCATACTTACACAATATCCTTAAGTGAAAATTTAAACTATTCTCTCTTCCTCTTCACCTAAGAACCGCCACCATAAGGACCAAGAAAGTGATCACCAAAATTTTCTAGTCAAGTTTATATCAACCTAGTTACACTCTTAGTTAAGGTTTTGAAATAAAAACCTAGGGTGTTAGGATTAACCTTTGTTCACTTCACCTCATCAAGTTACTAGTAAGCATCTCATATTCATGTTCATCTTTCATATTTATTGTGTGTTCATTTCATCATATTTAAGAAAAAAATGCAAGTCATAATGATGTTTATATCGCTTTTTAATGTTTTTAAGTGTTATATATATATTTATCATCCTATAATTACTCCTTGAAACATATCACTTTTGATGATTTCTAAGAACCCATGACACTCTAAGAAGGTGTATGGTAGGATTAGAATAACCCGAGTTGTTTTGAATTGGTTGGAATAGGTTTGGTGCGAGAAAAACTCATTTCGACAACTTTAGAAAAGGGTCTGTCCATATTTTTGAAATCTGGAATTCTCGACGTGTAGATAAAAATTTTGGCCTAGATATTTAGAAAATATACTTTAAAACGAAAACGTGGTCGCTTGAACGGGTTAAACGGAGTTATAACGAAGAAGATATGAATTTTTCAAGTTTGACGACGAAAACTATAAAACCAGAAAATTCAGATGTTACGTCCACTTTTACGAGTCAAAAATGAGGCTTAGGCGTTATGAAATGTGTCGACTTATCAAAAATATATTAGTATACTTTAACACGAAGCTAAAGACATATAAAACGTAGAAAACGGACTTGTAACGATTAAACTACACGCGTTTATACAAAGTTGCCGTAACTATATTATATAAGAAAAACTAATATATTTCTATTAGATAAATATTACGGCCACGAAGGACCATGTTGAGGGTCGTTTTTAACATGGATGTAGTACTTTTTATATCATGATTTCTTCTAGTAAAAGTAAGTTCGCCTAGCCTATTTTCCAAAATGTCCAACTGTTCGTCAAACGGAGTTGTAACGAATAAAATACGGTCACTCAAACTTTGCCGAAAGTTACCTTAAACAAATTTTTGGATACAAGTACCATACTTTACCTATATTTTTCTCCATGATCGAGACCTCTAGGATGAAAACTTAAATGCTAAAACTTTGAGATAATGATACAAACTTCCCAAAACCGTTGAGTTTGTTTCCTAACACTCGATGTGCACCATTTTACGACTAGCTTTTCAAGGCCGTTTAGTCACTTTCATGAAATTGTCAAATGACATTATTTTACTGATTTAAAAGTTATAATTTCATAATAAATCACAAAATGACTATCGTAGGATATCATTTCAACGTAAATACTTGTAAAGTATTTTATAATATGACGAGATGTCATAAACATATATTTCGACGATAAACATTATTTTCAAATGTACAAGTGGTATGGATTTCATATGAGTTTGCATGCATGACATTATTTCATGATTTACATTAGAACATATCATTCATAATAGGTCACGGTCAGAGGTTGCGCCTCATTTCAGTATTGCCATTATATCATCATTATCATTGCAACAGGTGAGTTTTCATAGCCCCGTTTTACAAGTTTATACTTATTTCAAACCTACGGGGGAGAATACATTGCACATCATTTTTATTACGTTACCAAGTATATCAAATTCATTACATTGCTTAAGTTACCTCATTGCCAGTTTAATGTCCCCATTTCACGAATCATGAACCGTTAATTCCGAAGAAGCTAGGGTGAGTGGATAGATCTATTGAGGTGACTCCTCCATCCATGTTGGTAGTCCCAATCGGTCAACGGATGCATTTCATTTCTTTATCATTATTGAGTTGTTTGGCAAAACACTCTGTTGGGCTAACATCATGAACAATCGACCGTGTCATGTGCTTATAGCAATTGTAACATTTTTATGTGACATATTTGTCATACATGGCCTATACTTGTGGTAGTCGTATTAAACATTTACATAAACTCTATGAACTCACTCAACCTTTGTGTTGACACTTTTAGCAATGTATTTTCGGTAACTAAGGCATTCACTTCATGGCATGCATGTGGACATATCATAGAGTCGCGGTAACGACGCGCCTCACATGGGATTTATATACTTTAAAAACATCGTTTGACTTGTACCAAACTTATTTTCCGCACATGTTGATTTTCATTTGGGACCTATCTTTGTAACTCTGAATGTTTTAATATATCAAACGATGTTCTTTTCAAACGACACTTTAGGTCATTCAATATAATCGTGATTGTGATGCTATGACGGTCATCCCCAGAATTCCATTCACGCAAAAGCAGTAATTTGGGGTGTGATGATTGGCATCGAGCTTGATTATAGAGAACTAGGTTGCATCATTGACCCTAGACTATAACTACATCATCATAGCATCTCATCATTTCATCATAAGTGCATAGTCACTATACATGCGGTTTCATACGCACATTTTGCAGTTATTTACTTTCATTAAATCAATTGTCACATTAATGCCGCCGATACCCATCCCATCACCTTGACATGGAGAATGCCCTGTCATTCCCTATCACAATTTTAACATCAGTTGACTCAACACCGATAACATCAGATGATGAGACTGAACCCTTTTTAGGAGGACGAAGTTGCACCTACACCATCACGATCACCATTGATCCACTGTAGGATCAGGACAGTTTTTATCATTCTGTTAGGACAGATCATACCATTTGGTAGGACTTACAAGCCTAGTCCTAGTGGACCTATTAGTCATACATTTGATTCGTCGCTTGGGAAGCGTGCATGATTTGACACACCACTACCATCTACCACTAAGACTACAGAAACTACACTATCTTATAGATTTGAGGACTGTGAGAATTTCAAAGCTGTTGTTACTAGACAGCCTACTACTCCTACCCTTGAGACATGATTAGGCTACCAACAGGAACAGATAATAAGTACCTTTCTAGCTAATGTAATCTTTTTGTCATTTATTATCTCCACAATAATCACAACCTTCGTTTATTTCATTCCCCACTCCGATTGCCTAATTTTTCAATCATTTCGTGACAATACCTCACTATCTTACTAGGGGTTAGGCCAACCTTATTCTTGACTAATTAGGAGAATATTACCATTCTATGAGGTTCTCCCATGTATCCTACAAACCATTCAACAAATTATATTTCAAGTTACTTTGCTACTACTTCATAACATTATTTCACTTAATTTTATTTCAAGCTATTCTACACCATCTTAGAAACATTGTTTCATAAAGTTTTAAAACAAGTTGTTTCGTTACCACCCTATCAATTGGCTTTCAGTCATTTTATCAACTATTTAATACCATCATGCGAAACGATTTTCATGTTACTCTGAAAAATTATTGAGCCATCATCTTACAAAACAAAACGTTGAATACCATCTAAAACTTCGGAGGAACATAATACCATTTCAGCAAAACCAATCATCACATCATTTGTCCTCGATTATACATAGCCTGATCACCTATGTATAATTTAGGAAGAATTATGTCATGAAAGAAACAAACATCTTTTCAAACTCCCTAAAACAATCTTCACTTAAAAGCAAAGCTTTACAATCGATAAATTGTTCATAAACCTTTATTTTGTTAACACTCTACGAAACCCTCGCCATTTATCATTCACTCAATCGATAAGTTGAAACTTTACGGTGACCTTTTAGGAAAGACTTTCTATACTATCTACGAGGAGGATTCCTCAATACAAGAAAACAATGAAAGGATTTCAGAACTACCAACAAGGACTAGAAGTATGTAGTAAGACGTTTCAAAACCCAACAAAAAATCTTAAGACATCACGAGACATTCCGAACCACTATCTTTGGACTAGAAGCCAAAATATATCATTTCAAAAGCATCAGCTGGACCGAGTTACAAGATTTAGTACGAAGCGAATACTCACTAAGCAACACTATAGGGAGAAACCAAGTCTTCTAACTGAGACTACAGAACATTTCATAAAACATGGCTTCAACAATATGTGAATTTCCCTACAACAAGTTTCCCTTAAAGGAAAATTTGGTTAGATTAAGGTTATCGATATAAACTTCCCCTAAGGCCTTGTGTTCTCTAGAAATTACAGATAACCTCACTTTCATATCAAGAGATGCAACAGGTTTGAACATATCGGACAAACAATGACTCCCCATCTACAAGTGAAATTAGAACAAACATTCTTCGACATAGTATGAGCTGATATCTATTTTCTTGCTAGCATGATAACAATCTAAGTGATGAAATATTTTAGAAGCACTCAATATCGGAAGAAATCTTGAAAATCAACCACTACACCACATCACTTAAATATTTAAGGTTTTGTGGCTTGACAAACATATAGCATGGAAACACTTCGATAATCAAACCATAAACATTTTAGTCATGGAGACTAAGCACCTTAGGCAAGGAAGACTCAAGTCATGACATTCGCTAGAACTAGAAGCGAGGAATCACAACTGTTACCCATAATCTATTCTTTTCAATAATGCCTTTTTCGATAGACTTGACATTTTGGAATTTATCATGAGACACATGGTGTCAATTTCAATTATACCTGATATAAGGTAGCCGATTCACCTCACATACATAAATCATTTCAAGATTTCCATGGAACCTAATAGGACATGAGTACCGCCTGTTATCCTCAGCTCAATGGTTAGAGCGAGAGAACAATTCCAACATTAGAAGATATGCTCAAAGCATGTGTGACTTCTAGAAATGATTAGGCAAATCATACTTCATCGAACCAGTTGCTTTACAACAATAGTTATTACATGAACATATTAACAACACCATTTGAGGCACTCTATGGTTGAGGTGTCAATCACTTATTTACGGGTCAAAATCAGGAAAGTCCAACTCACTAGTCCATAACTCATTCATGAAACAACAAAGTAATCGTACAAATCAAGAATCAGTTACAAGCAACAACACATAGCTAGATAAGCTACGTCGTTATACGACGCAAAATATTGGAAGTATGTTCCATAAGTCGCAAACCATTAGAATTTCAAGTTGGCAAAGATTATGTTCAAAGTCCCGTCTTGGAAAGGCGTGGTACGATTCAGAAAAACATTAGACGACCCAATGCGACTCAAATATCCTCACCTTTTCACAAGTAACACCGTAGGACCCAACATGGACTGAATTCAAGGACTGAATTCCTTTTTGGATGGGCGAATGTGACAACTCGTAATTTTAGGTCATTTTACAAACTTTGAAAATTTCACTATTCATCTCGGGAATTTACTATTCACTTGTTACTATTCAAAATTTTACTATTCATCATTTTTGAAGTCGATTTGATATTTTGAAAGGGTATTTGAAAATTTTACTATTCACGAAACACTATTCATTCCCGGAGAAAATCACTATTCACGAGTCACTAATCATCATTTTTCGTAAACTAGGTTTACGAGTATCAAATACGCGTAACCTGGAGGGTTAAGCTGCATATTCATGGAATATCATCAAGGACATTTTATATAGACTAGGTTTAGTCTGCAGATCATTAGCATCATTATCATCATATTAGTTCACGCATGGTTTTGCATTTTACATTAAACGTTTATTTTCTTATTAAATAAACGCTATCGCGTAAACATTTATTTTGAATATTGATCCGACACTTCCAAAAATAATCCTAATATATTTTTATACTCATTTTAAGACTATAAAAATTATATTATTAGTTTACCCGATGTTTTCAATTTATTTTATATATAAATTGTTATGTATAAATATTTACGACGGTTTTCGTAAATTCAACACGATAAATATTTATTCACTCAATTCTTGTAAGAAATGTATTTTTATAATTTTTATGACTTCAATACATTTTATTTTGTTCTCGTTAAAATTTATTTTTAGCTAACACTACCCTAAATGCTCAAATGTGTATACAAGTTACTATTTATCTTCAATTAACTTCACATCTACTTTACATTTATACTTATAAAAAATATATATAAAAGCTAATTACAAACACCCCCTTGTCGACACAAGGGGGATGACTCACAACAATTACAAAATATCTTATACTTATATCATATAATACTCAAACATTTACTCATACTTACACAATATCCTTAAGTGAAAATTTAAACTATTCTCTCTTCCTCTTCACCTAAGAACCGGCCACCATAAGGACCAAGAAAGTGATCACCAAAAATTTTCTAGTCAAGTTTATATCAACCTAGTTACACTCTTAGTTAAGGTTTTGAAATAAAAACCTAGGGTGTTAGGATTAACCTTTGTTCACTTCACCTCATCAAGTTACTAGTAAGCATCTCATATTCATGTTCATCTTTCATATTTATTGTGTGTTCATTTCATCATATTTAAGAAAAACATGCAAGTCATAATGATGTTTATACCACTTTTAATGTTTTTAAGTTATATATATATATATATATATTTATCATCCTATAATTACTCCTTGAAACATATCACTTTTGATGATTTCTAGGAACCCATGACACCCTAAGAAGGTGTATGGTAGGATTAGAATAGCTTCGGAGTTGTTTTGAATTGGTTGGAATAGGTTTGGTGAGAAAAACTCATTTCGACAACTTTAGAAAAGGGTCCGTCCATATTTTTGAAATCTGGAATTCTCGACAGAGATAAAAATTTTGGCCTAGATATTTAGAAAATATACTTTAAAACGAAAACGTGGTCGCTTGAACGGGTTAAAACGGAGTTATAACGAAGAAGATATGAATTTTCAAGTTTGACGACTAAAACTATAAAACCAGAAAATTCAGCATGTTACGTCCACTTTTACGAGTCAAAAATGAGGCTTAGGTGATATGAAATGTGTCGACTTATCAAAAATATATTAGTATACTTTAACACGAAGCTAAGGACATATAAAACGTAGAAAACGGACTTGTAACGATTAAACTACACGCGTTTATACAAAGTTGCCGTAACTATATTATATAAGAAAAACTAATATATTTCTATTAGGCAAATATTACGGCCACGAAGGACCATGTTGAGGGTCGTTTTTAACATAGATGTAATACTTTTTATAACATGATGTCTTCTAGTAAAAGTAAGTTCGCCTAGCCTACTTTCCAAAATGTCCAACCGTTCGTCAAACGGAGTTGTAACGAATAAAATACGGTCACTCAAACTTTGCCGAAAGTTACCTTAAACAAATTTTTGGATACAAGTACCATACTTTACCTATATTTTTCTCCATGATCGAGACCTCTAGGATGAAAACTTAAATGCTAAAACTTTGAGATAATGATACAAACTTCCCAAAACCGTTGAGTTTGTTTCTAACACTCGATATGCACCATTTACGACTAGCTTTTCAAGGCCGTTTAGTCACTTTCATGAAATTGTCAAATGACATTATTTTACGATTAAAAGTTATAATTTCATAATAAATCACAAAATGACTATCGAGGATATCATTTCAACGTAAATACTTGTAAAGTATTTTATAATATGACGAGATGTCATAAACATATATTTCGACGATAAACATTATTTTCAAATGTACAAGTGGTATGGATTTCATATGAGTTTGCATGCACGACATTATTTCATGATTTACATTAGAACATATCATTCATAATAGGTCACGGTCAGAGGTTGCGCCTCATTTCAGTATTGCCATTATATCATCATTATCATTGCAACAGGTGAGTTTTCATAGCCCCGTTTTACAAGTTTATACTTATTTCAAACCTACGGGGAGAATACATTGCACATCATTTTTATTACGTTACAAGTACATCAAATTCATTACATTGCTTAAGTTACCTCATTGCGGCTTAATGTCCCCATTTCACGAATCATGAACCGTTAATTCGAAAGAAGCTAGGGTGAGTGGATAGATCTATTGAGGTGACTCCTCCATCCGTGTTGGTAGTCCCAACTGGTCAATGGATGCATTTCATTTCTTTATCATTATTGAGTTGTTTGGCAAAACACTGTTAGCGAACATCATGAGCAATCGGCTTGGTGTCATGTGCTTATAGCAATTGTAACATTTTATGTGACATATTTGTCATACATGGCCTATACTTGTGGTAGTCGTATTAAACATTTACATAAACTCTATGAACTCACTCAACCTTTGTGTTGACACTTTTAGCAATGTATTTTCAGATAACTAAGGCATTCACTTCATGGCATGCATGTGGACATATCATAGAGTCGCGGTAACGACGCGTCTCACATGGGATTTATACACTTTAAAAACATCGTTTGACTTGTACCAAACTTATTTTCCGCACATGTTGATTTTCATTTGGGACCTATCTTTGTAACTCTGAATGTTTTTAATATATCAAACGATGTTCTTTTCAAACGACACTTTAGGTCGTTCAATATAACTGTGATTGTGATGCTATGACAGTCATCCCTCAGGAATTCCATTCCGCTGCAAAACAGGTAATTTGGGGGTGTGACACTTGTTGGTTCTATTATTGAAAAATTGTCTCAATCCTAGAAAAAGTTTAAGTTATATCTTAAATATTTGACTGACGATATGAGTTTTGAGCAACTTGTTCTTAAAATTCGTGTGGAGGAAGATAACAAGATGCGAGAAAAGGCTGATGCAAATTTAATAGAACCAAATGCAAACATGGTTAAGGAAAGCTCTTCCAAATCAAAGAACTACCACAAAAACAAAAAGAATGGTGGTGGTTCTGGACTGAATTTTTTCAAAGATAAAAAGAAGGATTACACCCAACAAAAGAACAACAACTTCAAGAAAGTTTATCATTGTTAGTTTTGTGGGAAACCTGGTCATAAAGCCAAGGATTGTCACCACAAGAAAGAACATGGAGGGGGAAATCTAGAGGAAATTCCAACCAAGAAAACCATGTGGAATCTCCAACATAATTTGCTAGAGTAATTAAAGCCTTCTTGACCACGAATGATGTTGATTGATGGTTTGATCTTGGTGCAACAAGACGATATGTATGTTATGAAGGATGTTTATATTTTACCAAAATGTGAATGAAACCGAACCGATGTTTATGGGAATGGAACTTCTTCAAAGATTGAAGGAAAAGGCAAAGTCATATTGAATTTGACTTGGAAAGGATCTTATACTATCAAATGTGTTGCATGTGGCAACGTCACCAAGAATATGATTTTGGCCCTATTCTTAGTAATAAGAGATTTAAACTTGTATTAGAATCGATAAATTTGTAATCACTAAGGGTGGTGTGTATGTTGGAAAGGGTTACCTTGATCAGGGACTCTTTAAACTAAGTGTTGTAACTGATGACAATTTTATTAATAATAATAATGCGGATACTAGCACCGCTTCTGTGTACATGATTGATCATTCTTTTTTATGGCTTTCTAGATTAGGCCATGTTAATTTTTGTTCTTTGTAAAGTATGATCTACCTTATAAGGCTGTTATGGACTCATCAGAAGCACCTAATTGGCAAGAGGCTATTCAAAGTGAAATAGACTCAATTGTGCATAACAATACATGGAAATTGGTTGATGTACCTTTAGGACATAAACCAATAGGTCATAAATGGATCTCAAAAGAAATTATGACCTAATGATACCATAGAGAAGTATAAGGCTCGTTTAGTAGCCAAAGGATACCGTCAAAAATAAGGTTAAGATTTCTTTGACACTTATTCACCGGTTACAAGGTTAACCTCTATAACAATGTTAATGGCAATAACAGCAATTCACAACCTAATTATACATCAAATGGATGTGAAAACTGCGTTCTTAAATGGTGAATTAGATAAAGAAATCTATGTGCAGCAACCTGAGGGTTTTGTTGTCAAAGGTCAAGAGCATAAGGGATGTAAATTGGTTAAATCTCTTTACGGCCTTAAACAAGCTTTGTAAACCTTATCTGAAGGTTGGTTTTTCACTTCACAATATATCCTACGCCTATTATTCTCTCATTCATACGTGTGATGTATGTGTATGTGTTCATCCGATCATCTTATCTATATTTCTTACATATTGATGCTTGTGTTACATTATGGTGACCTAACAGTGGTATCAATCACCATCTAGTTGGGTGAAACACTTTGTTTTTTGAAGTTACATAGTCTTACGCGTGGGTTTTAAAGCTAAAACATTTCATACGCATAAAAGCTTCATTCTTTACACTTGTAAACTCAAGATTCTTGTGGTTTAAGGTTTATTTAGTGATAAAGTTTAAGTTTTTTGTATCAAGTTTCAAACTTTACGTGTGTAGAGTTGTTTTTAAGCTTGGTTTTATTCGTGTACTAATTTCTACGCGTAAGGGTGAATTTTGTTTTGGATCATCAAGTTTTTAACTTTCTTGTTATTTTGGTGATATTGAAGCTATTTCATCATTAAAATCAGGTTTCAAAACACTTTTGGGCATAAAAATCGGTTTTGGTGATAGTTTGTACTTTCTACTGTAGTAAACCCTAGTTTTACTCTTAAGCTCTAAGTCTACCCAAGCGTGAAGTTACGCGTAAGCATCTCATCATTTGATCTTCGTGAGTCGTTGGTTTACTCGGTGTTTTCTTGCTTGGATAAGCTCGAAAACACTTCGACTTTGGATATCTTTTACACCGATATAAGTGTAAAGGATTTTGGGCAAAACCCTAGTTTTACACCTAAGCTACATACTTACGCCAGAGAATACTCTTACGCCTAAGCCTTTCCCACGCCTAACCTTGTCTTACGCCTAAGGAAGTATTATACATAAGGATTCTACCCTAAGTCATTGGTTTACGCCTAAGCTAAGTTTTTCTCATGTCACGCGTAAGCTTTCACTACGCGTAAACTCTTGTATACGTGTAAGGTGGTTATTATGCGTAAGGTATTTTCTACGCCTAAGCTGGTTTCTACGCATAAGGTTACTTCATTAACAAACTCTAAGTTTCATTCGACTACAAAGATCCATCATCAACACAAGTTTCAAGATGTCTCAACCACCATACTCTAGCTACTTTCCTCATGAGTATCCTCAACAACAACAACAACAACAATTCTATCAACAATATCCTCCACCATCTCCACAACAATTGCAAAAATTTCAACACTTTCCTCAAGGAGCAAATCCTCTTCCACCACAAATGGTTTCACCAAACCCTTGTCAACAAGTACAACATTATACATACTTTCAAAATCAGTATCCCGCCAAATATGCTATGAATGCTACAACACCAAAGGAACCCTCTTGGTTTGCAAAGATGTGTGAAACTTTAAGTAACCAACAATCCATTCATGAAGTTGGATCCCTTGATAGACCTATAATGCTCACTCCCGATAACTACGATCAATGGGTGATACGGTTCTTTAGGTTTTGTGATCTAAAGAAGCCACATGGTAAGTTCTTGAAGAAGGTCATCCTTGAAGGTCCTTTTCGATGCCTACTCACCGCATGCCAAGATCCAAATGCTAATCCACCAAGAGATGATGTTACCAACGTTGTCGGTCTTGATCAACTTACTAACGACCAACTTCTTCACTTAGAAGTCGATGAAATTGCAATGCAATATATCCTTTGGGATTACCTAATCCGATTCTTCATAGTGTTAATGCTCAGAAGACTGCTAAAGAAATGTGGGAGCACATTCATCTTCTAATGGAAGGTATTGAACTCAATTAAGAAGATCTCGAATCTAAAATCTACTTAGCATATGAACACTTCATGATTGAACCGGGAGACATTAGAGTCATATCATCATCGGTTCTCGACATCATCAATGACTTGGATAAACATAATATCATTATGCCAAGGATTGCAATCAAGACAAATTTCCGAAATGTCTTGGTCCCGATTGGGATAAGTATGTTATATTCATCTGTCAAGCGAAGAATCTTCATCAAGCTACATACGGATTGTTTTATGACTATTTGAAGCACCAACAAAAGGAAGTTGAAAAAGAAAGAATCATCTGTGGGGTCTCTTCTTCACCTTCACTCCCGGATAATCAAACTCTTGCTTTATGGGCTCAAGCATGTTATCCTCAATTCCCGACCTTGCAAATTGTCTTCACAAACCCTCCACAACCAACTGCTCAGATTACACCATATGATCCATCACATCAACAATCCCAAGAAACTCAATTGGTTCCATACAACAACAACAATGATCAAGTACTCTACAGTGAATCAAATGAGGATGCAGAAGCCTTCGATGCATTGAATCAAGGATTTGTTATGATTGCAAGAGCCTTCGGATGATTTGCTAACAAATCCAATAACCGCATTCGCACCTCATCAAATACAAGGAATCAAGCTGTTGTTAACAATGGAAGGGTTGAGGTTTAGAATCGTGGAAATGGTCGTCAGATGAATAGTGGTCAAGGGTTTAATGTTAATGGAAGGAATAACATGGGTGCTCAACGGGTTCAAGTGGTTGATCAGGGAAATGCTCAGACTTGGGTTAATGGTCTCCGATGCTATAACTACAATGAGAAGGGTCATCTGGCTAATGCATGCCCAAAGCCGAGGACAAGAGGCAGCGCTTAGAACAAAGAGGCTTTACTCTTGGCTCTCAAGGATGAAGCTGGTGGAACTCTTACCAACAAGGAACAGAGCTTCATGGCTAATGCAGATTCTGATGATGACATGGAGGACTTGCAGGCTAATGTTGTTGTGATGTTAATGGAAAACATGCAAGAACTCCACATGAGTGACACATGCCCTGTGTATGACATTGACGGCTTATCTCAGGTACCGGATCAAAACATACTCATTAATGATCTGATATCTCCACCAACATCTGCATCCGACGTGGCTCAGAGTGTTCAACATGAATCTTCTACATCTCATTCGATGATAATCAAATAGATCCCGTAGTTATATTTGACGATCAAGATGACCTTATGGTTAATATTGATAATCAAGTTGACTCCGTGGTCATATTTGAGGATCTAAATAATGATCATGTTGAGATTGAAGTTGAACAAGCTGAACCTTTGTCTAATCCAGATCTTGAGCTCATGACCAACTTAATTAAGACCACCCAATCTCAACTGGAAAAGTGCAATGACATCAATAAGAAATTGCAAGATAAAATTGCAATGTTGACTAAGGATAATGAATGCTATAAGTTTCAACTCAACATTTTTCAAACTAAAGAGAAACGTGAAAAAGGTTTTGAAGTCGATTGCTAAATCTTACCAAAATGAAAAATCTTTGGAAAAACAGATCGTGATCTAGTTGCATCCAAGAATGCTTTGTTGTCTCAAATAGAACAATTGAAATATGATCATAAAGTACAACTTAACGCCTCACTTGAAACTCAAAAGCCAAGTCCGAGTTGTTAACTTGTCAAAAACAGTTTGTGAGTACAAAAGCATTCGAGGAAACAAATAAATGACTATCTAAAGGAAATTGTCGACTTACAAAACAAAATCAAAGAGTTTCGAAATGTTGTTTACAAACATGGTGAGTCAATCAAAACAATTCAAAAGTTTTCCTCTAAACCAAATCCTGATGGATATCGACCAAATCTTGCTGATTACAGACCACGTTTTTCACATAGAGCATTCAAACCAAATCCTCAAGTTTACAGTGCAGAACATAGAATTGATGACTCCTTTATGAGTGTTGTTGAATATAATCGTATGGAGGAATTAGATGCTGAAGACGAGAGTCGGTAAAAAATGGAAAATGTTGTTTATTGCAAACCATTTAACTATTCAAAAGCCATAACTTTCATCACACAACAGGATAATTCTAACACACCTTGGGTTATCACGCCTACTCCTGAGTCCTCTTCTAATGATGGTCCCCGACCCAATGTTGCACAAATTAATGGTATTTTACCTTCTTTTAGTGAAATAAAGCCATTAGCTAAACGATGTCAGGTTCTAAAATATTTTGACACTTTCATGTCTGACATCAAACTTTTGGAACATGCAATTGAAGTGAATTCTGAAATAAAAGCTGAACATTTTCAATCGCCATTCTTGGCGACAACAAAGGGATATTTTCAGAAAAGACTTTACCACATGTTCGAAATTTAAAATGTGTGCAATCTATTGGGAACGGAACTTGAAGGAGATTGGGCTTATGAAAACATTTTGAGAAAGCGAAACATCGATTTCAAATACTAAACGAAAAGAAATTTTAAGAAATCATGTTGACCGACTCTTGGAAGATGTTATACGTGTTGATACCATAAATGTTGTGTTACTACATTCATTGCATATGCATTTGATTATATCGCTGTTGATTCTGTTGAAAATGTTGAGAATACAGATAATGTGTCACAAATCAAGTCTTTAAAAATTGAAAATGATCGATTGTTAAATGAGCTTTCCAATGCAAAACGTCGTCTTCAATGGTGTCAAAAAGATTGTCAAAATCGTGAACTTGCTTTGCAAAACAAGATCAACGGGTTGAGTTCAAAATCTCTTGATCCAAAAATAGAACAATTGGATGATGTAAACGTGTCTTTAAAGTTTCAAATTTCAAATTATGAACAAGAAATTGACAAAGTCAAAAGCGAATATGGTGTCATATTTGACTTACTCAAAAGACTCGTGCTCAAGCGTCAAAAGATCTTGATGATCATCTTGCATATACCAAAGAAGTTTTACGAAATAATGGAAACACTGCTCGAAAATCAAGATTTGTTACACACTATCCATGCCTTAAAAGCGGAGTTGGTGAAACTTAAACAAGATAGGATTAGTAACACACATGTACTTGCCCAGGATTGCTTAAAATTGACACTAGAACACCTAATGACAAACCACAAGATACTAATGTGCTTCCTTCCACTGAAACAGGAATAGTTGCCTCTTTTCCCAACGTTAGCACTTCACGACTTAAGAGCAAATCCAAGAAGAATAGGAAGTTGCAACGTAAGAGAAGAACAATAAAGACCCTCAAGTAGAAGAACACCTTAGGACTTTGAATAAAACTCGTGTTGCATCCACTTTAGACATTACGTTAGCCAAATGTAATAGCCAAAGTGATGTAACGAATCTTCGAACCTTTAAGTACTTTGAATATTTTGTTTGAAGCATCTTGTGTTGGTTGTCATAAAAGCATGTTTTTCGGTTGTCATGATAAATGTGTTGCTAATGCTATCTTATCTCGTAAGCGGAATAATAGAAAACGGAATACCTCTAGGCCCACTAATGCTTCTAAGTCTGCTAGGTAAACCGCCTACTAATGTTTATGCTACAACCATTTATGTACCCATAGAACCCACTTCACCTTCTAGGAAGAGAATATCACCTAGTGCATTCACTAAGACCAAAGCTAAGACTAGTTGGACTTGGCGAGATGGTTACAAAACATACCAGCTTTAAATGGATTCCCAAGATCATTAACACATGCGTGTCTAATGTAATCGTAACGGAACCTCTAACTCTTCGTGTTCCACCTCTACTTCTATTCCACCGCCAAATGCATGTGTAATGCGGTGATACATATCATCCTCTTGATTGTTGATAGCGGATGTTCCCGACACATGACAAGCAATCTCAAATGTTATCAAACTTTGTTTCAAACTTCATTGGCACTGTCAGGTTCGGGTATGATCACCTCGCAGCTATCATGGGCTACGGATATTACATCAATGGGAACATCAAAATTAGCAGAGTTTATTATGTGAAAGGTCTCGGTCACAATCTCTTTTCAGTCGGTCAATTTTGTGATGGAGATTTGGAAGTTGCTTTTAGGGAGAAAACTTGTTTCATTCGTGATCTACAAGGAAACGATCTTATGTCTGGAAATCGCACATCAAGTCTTTACACAATCTCAATGCAAGACATGATTGCTTCATCTCCCATCTGTCTACTTTCTAAGGCAACATCTACAAAATCTTGGCTATGGCACCGTCGTCTTTCACAGTTAAACTTTCAAACCATAACCAATCTTGCACGTTACAAACTTGTTGAAGGTCTCCCAAGATTTTGGTATTCTAAAGATCATCTATGCTCGGCTTGTGAACAAGGGAAAAGTACTCGTGCTCACTTTCCTTCTAAGGTGGAATACAGTTCTCAGCATGTGCTTCATCTTCTTCACATGGATTTGTGTGGCCCGATGCGTGTCTGTAAGATTAATGGCAAACGCTACATTCTAGTAATTGTTGATGACTACTCAAGATGGACTAGGGTTTAATTTCTTCAAGTAAAGATCAAGCTCCACAAATGATCATCACCTTTCTCACGAAAATTCAAGTTCACTCCGAACATAGTCGACAAATCAAATGCACAAAGGAACTGAATTTGTGAATCAAACTCTTCGTGCATACTATGAGAAAGTAGGAATTGAGCATCAAACATCAATTGCACGCACACCAGAACAAAACGGAGTTGTTGAAAGATGCAACCGTACGTTAGTGGAAGCTGCAAGAACAATGTTGATAAATGCAAAACTTCCAGATTACTTGTGGTCTGAAGCCGTATCAACTGCATGATACACTCAGAACCGTTAAATGATTACCAAACGCCACAACAAAACACCTTATGAGCTTATCCACAACCGCACACCGAATTTAAAACACTTTCATGTATTTGGTTCTCTTTGTTACCCAAATAATAATCGTGATGACTTTGGTAAGCTCAAGGCTAAAGCTGACATTGGAGTCTTTGTTGGATACTGTGAAAACTCTAAGGGATACCGGATCGGAATCGTTGTACAAGGAGATTATGGAAATGATTCATTCCATTTCGATGAGCTTACGAAATGGATTCGAGCAAAACAACTTGGAACCCGGTCATAACCGTCTAAACTTTCCCCAAACCCCATCATCACCGAACTAAGGCTAAAGCTTACTCGTCGTCAAATGGAACGACTATTTGCTCCTCTATTTAGTGTTGATATTGATCAACGTGCTCGATGTATCAATTGTTTCCACGCTCAACCTAATAATAATCCAATACCGATACACTTGGAACAACAACAACTGCTGACGAAGCACCTCCAATTTATTCTACTATTGGTGATGATGAAAATAATAAACATAAATTAAACATAGAAACGTGAATCATCACCAACAACGGATCCATATAGCCATATGATCAATCAAATAAAACAAACATAAGGTTTATACCTTTGAAGCGTGAATCCGGTTGCAAGACACCAATCACCACCACGATAGGAATCAAGAAACCAAAAGACCAATGATGTTGGCCTTTCCCAATGAATGAAACACACTACACGTCAAGCAATCACCCTTTGATGCTAGTCTAACCTTTTCACCAATCCTTGCACAAGACTATAACTAGAATTATCAAGGAATCAAATCAAAACCAAAAACCCTTGGTTTTGGATGTATGTGTGTCATTCACTATGAGGGGAGGGAGGGATTATGAAGACAAATGGTAACCTCCCAAATCATCATTAATTGTCATCAATTAGCATTAATGATAATTGATGTCAATCCATAAGTTACACATTAGGTCCTTCAAAGTCCAAATACTCCTCTTAACACCCTTATGTGACAAAGGTTATTAATAATGTAAATACAATAAATACATTATAATAATGGTGTCTAAGTGTATATGTGTGACCCCATAGGCTCACATATGACTAGCCATATAATTATTTATTATGACACAAGCATACTTCAACACTCCCACTTGACGCCATAATAGTCAAGTAATTATACAAGCAATGGTTAGCGTCTAGCAACACGCCAATGCCCCTAGTGATATGTGAGGTCAGTTTCTCAAACGTTTCATCAAATGGTTTATATGTCATATATCCCTTTGTTTCAGATACCATGTTGAACTTTAGACATGGACCAAGTCATTCTAATGGTTCAACTATTATGTTCTCGATCTTGATATTGAACAATATTACCAAGTGAATTAAGATTCATCTTAATCTCATTTGGGTACTGGCCATACAAACATCTGCTCAAATCATCGAGGGCCCAGAGTATCTAACTCCAAACCATGTGGAGGAACAAATCCTATTTTGATCAGACGTGTCATTCATGTGTTTCAAATCATTCCCGATAGTGGCCTTTATAACTACCTTGTTCAGGACAAAGTTTAACCATATCAAGGAATGAAACTCCACACATGCAAGACCTGCTTGCATCTCAAGTCTAAGGATAATAGACATAACCATTTTCGAGATTCACTATATGACGCCGATCCATGCAGTGAATACTCGTAGGTTGGGTCAGTCCAATGCTCATCACCATGAACAACATGTGAGTTTGGCAAATAGTCACCAACACGCTCACAATTGCCTTAATTCGATGATACTCCCGTATCATCAACTGGCAATGGACAATTTTAGAATAAATAAATTATTCATGAATTAAACATGCAAATATAGAAAACATTGGTATGAATGAAGACGATCATACCAGGTATTTCAATTCATTATATAATACGACTGCTTAATGTTCCATTATCCAAATACTATAAACAGATATGCATAAGACTACATATAGATCGGAAACCGGTGTTCCCACCATGATCAAATTATGTTGTTCAAGACAACAAGTAGTCATCCGAGTAAACCTTGAGAATACTTGTTTCAAAATCCATGAAAGGTATGATGATTGTGCTTTTGTATGTGTGCATTCAAGTACAATACGAGTATTGCAACAATGCCTTTCATAGGGTGTTTGAAGCTAGCAAAACACCTACTTTAGACATTCATCTAAACAGTTTCTCAAACTGTAAAGTATTCTTATTCTTTTAATGTATAATGCATTAATGCTCTCAGACGAGCACATCTAGTCAACAATGTCATCATTCATGATGATATGCTACCATGACTAGGTTTGAGCATCATTTCAGTTAAATAAGCATCAATGTATGCAAACAAAACAGAGATCCTCAAATATCCGTAAATGTTGAACATATATTTGGTCCTTTGAAGGTCCATTAGAATGTTCGTTTAACAATTATCTAATGACATTCACTTAGATATTTTTTGTTATCAACTCATCTTGCATTCATGCAAATGATATAATTAGTCCAATGGACAATATGATATACATAATGAATCCTTTAGTTAAACTTAAGGTTTCTATTCATGCTTTCAATCTCATCAGGTAAGATTGATTATTGAGACTCCCCTCAATAATGTTTCATATTGTGTCAGACTTAATAACCGCTTATGTTTATTCAAACAAACATATGTAACAAGGTTGCATGTTTTCTTTTCTAAAACTCTCAAGAGAAACTTCATTCCAAACTAAGGAATAAATTCTAGCTTAGATGGAATAATGTTTCTAATACGTTATCAACATATGAGATTTAAGAAAATAAATACAGTGCTCCCACTTGCTCTTAGTGTACTTCGTACTGATCTTATTTTAATCAAAATCAAATTAATGATTTTATGGTAAACTAAAGATCTTAGCTCGGAGATGCATGATCTAATCCACACTTGGATTCTTGTATCTTATAGACATAATAAAGATTATATATATTCACAAACTCTTTGAATACACATCGTCCTCGCTAATGTATTCAATAAGAAAAGAGTTTTGAAATCCTATTGTCACATTTCATTTACATGAAGATAAGTATGACAATTCATCATCTTTATACATTTAATATTTGCAGGTAGGAAGATTTAATCATAGTCAATTTCTTGAGTATGAGTAACTCATTTCACTACTCATGAATTAAATGTGTGTACAATTTTGTCCTTTTGAGTCTTCTCATTGAGAAACTCATTTTTAACCTCATAGTCTAACTGATTGGTAAGAGATCAATTAAGCTTCATGAGTGATTGTCTTCCACGGAATGCATCTTATCATTCATAGTTTTGAGCCATTCATCAGATTCAAAATCTGATAATGCAGCTCTTAGTTAGCAGGTTCACAATGACCCTCTAACTTATATCCCTTAGCATTGATATAAGACTATATCATTCAGGTGCAAGAAGTTTCCTTCCGGATCTATGAATGAGAGATATCATACTATGGTTTAACATATGCATGTTCAACCTTAGTGTGACATCAGCAAGTGTACCTAGAAGGTTGTGTATATTAGTTCTTGAACAACTTCAAGATCTAAAGGTGTTCCACTTGCTTTGTACATAGAGACTAATCTCTAGATACACAAAGATCTTGAGAAACAATAAATTGTTTTCAATTGGGACATCCAAAATACATTAGTAGTTCTTGACTCCGGTTTGTTAATTACTTACTCTAAGGTATTTAACAAATTAAGAACTTCAATCAAGACATAATGGAATTCATCCCATTTCATAACACAATGGCGTCTTAAATACCTTCCAGATTGGAACCATATTGAGTGTACCCATGGCACATTAGCTTTGGAGGTAAGAGAGTTTAAGTCATCAAAGATCAAACAATATCAATAGAGTTTGATTTTCCATGATGGACATACCATAATGATGTGGTATTCCATGAGGATTGATGTTGTGAGACTATCCCACAACTCATTAGATGAACTTATACTCTTTGGCTTACGATCCGCCAACAAGTCAAACCCGGATGGCATCAATAGTGATTTCACCCATTGCATACTTAATTTACAAGTCGTTGACCAAGTCAATAACTTCATGTGCATGTTTTGACTAGAAAACATAAACATTTAATATTTTACTATACGTCATCGTCATTTACAATTTAATGACTTCATGTACATGTATTTAACAAGAATACATAACAAGTTAACGTCTTACTTTACGTTATAAGTCTTTCATCAATTACGGACTTGATGTTTAAGTCTTTACAAGAGACCTAAACATATTCAATTAAAGCAATTTAGAGTGCCGACTCTTGGCCTTAATAGTAATTTCAAGTTAATTTCATACTTCAAGATTATGAATTTACAATAATACATAATCATATTTCTTGTACAATTCGGTGAATATGTTGAAGTAGCTTTTCATATTATCTTGACATTTGTTCTAATTATGGCAACTTACATTTTATGTGTAGAAGTCCTAGTAGAATATTAGTTTTCTTACCTTGCAAATCAAGAAAAACTATTAGTCATATTGTTATATGTTGTATCTTGCACACAATGAAGATTTCTCCCACTTGTGCACGGCACAACATCATGCGTAATATGACAGTGTCACAGATATGATTTCATACAAAATCAAAATATAGATATGTAGAACTTTATTGTTTTAATAATGAATCATGCATAACAATTTATTGATAACATTTCAGGAAGCAACATCAGGAACGCGACAAGTTATCTAATAAAATTAATGCAATGGTTCTTATATAAACTATGATGCTTCACGTGTGGAAAGTAATGTTTTATTTCAAGACAATCAAGAAATAATATGGGCAACCTGCAAGGTAATAAAGATTACGGCTCCCACTGGATTAGACAACATAACATGTGTTTCGTCACCAGTATTAAAGTCACATAGCTCCCATTGGATTATACAACATTATAAATGTTATGTCACCAGTGGAGACTGAGTGTCGATTGGATACTTTCCTTCTTTCTTTGAATATCTACACATTATTGCTAATGTGAGTCACTTGGACTAGTAAACATGTACTTAGATATTCAATGAAGTGCATCAAGTTCTAACATATAGATGACGGGCTAGCCATCATTGATATTTTAACTTGAAAATAGTCATGCAATTCCTCCATAAGGTCTATTTTACCACAAGGGTGTATAGTACCTTATCAGGTTTATTGGGTTAAGATAATTGCTAGGTAATCATGCTAGTAATTGTCTTTACCATTTTGCGGTTTATTGATATTTTCATCTTCTAATTATTAAAACTCATATTATTATGGTAGCTATAGAAAACGTGTTCTCTAGTTATCCAAATATCATATCTTACTTCAATGTTTCAGAACCAGAACTAGGGTTATAAAACAAACTTGAAAGAATAAGATGTGCAACCATACTTAACCGTTTTGACTTTTGCAAGACATCACGATTTCTAGAGTAGGTGTTCTTTGAGTTTGATTAGATTTAGGACAATTCAAATATTCCTATTATGGCATTTCCTCATAAAGAAAACAGATAGGAACAAGTCTCTTTCTTACAAGAAAGAAGTACTTAGTTTGTCTTTTTAACAAGAAAAGAACAAACTTTTATTTACGGATGTGATGCATTATATCATTAATATAAATTTACAAAGTTCAATTTTTAGTATTTTCGATAATTATCCTTTTACAAATTAATTACCCCATGTTTAAAACAATTAATTTACGAAAAAAGGCTAAGATCCACATTGTGCTTCTACTATCACATCAGTTGATCTGCTAGCAATAGTAGATTCAATTGGTAGGCGACGATCACCAATTGCATTACATGTGCAACTCTTAGATCCTTATGGGACTCATGGCACTAGTGAACAAGCATCTAGTGTCAAGTAGGCATGTTTAGTCCCATCCTTGCCTCGGGTCAAGGTCTCACCGCTTAACTCGATTAAGTCATCCAATTTGAGAACGTGCGAAAATATATCTAGGTTCCACGCATAGACAATAATCACCTTGGGTTACAATTCAACCTAGGTCCCACGATAGGCAAAAGTAATTGCAAGTGTTCTCAAGCGATTGGACGGCATGACTTAAATTTGTGTGGGTAAAATATTTTGATGTGAATCAAAAAGGTGTACAAAAAAGCATGCATTCATTCTTCGTAGCACAAGTTAAAAACTCTTCTTAACTTAAGTCTAATCATTGTTTTAATTTATGTGTGTCAAGTTGTCCATTTTCAAGTCTAATATAGAACCTATGTGGATTATAATAGAGATTGGACAATGCATAAATCGAATAACATACATAACAAGTTAAGTGTTATTTTTAAAACAATAATTTTAAGTTAAATCCGTATTTAAACTTAGTTAAACTAAATCATAAGATTTAGTTTAAAAAATGGTTTGTGTTGCGTTTTAAGTTTTAGAAAACAATTTGCAAGTTATATACATTTACAACATACATAATAAGCAAACAACCAACACACAACCACAATATGCAAAGCCTCAACCGATGAAAGAACCTATGCTTTGTCTCGTGAGCCATTACGAGAACCAAGAGTCATCTAGGGACATAAACCACAACCACGAAGGACTCCCACTTGCTCCAAGACCAAGCTAGGACAAGTAGAAGCCAATTATGCACATGAAAAGTGAATCTGCCGCCCAATTTACGCATTCGGAGGCCCAATAGGCGAAGGAGTCCTCCCGAGCTTAGCATAAAACTACAAGTGTTGTGGGCCTATAACCCACAGGTCCCGGGATCGAAACACGCTCTCAAACCACTATAGGTGATGATGAAAATAATAAACATAAATTAAACATAGAACGCAGCGGAATCATCACCAACAACGGATCCATATAGCCATATGATCAATCAAATAAAACAAACATAAGGTTTATACCCTTGAGCGTGAATCCGGTTGCAAGACACCAATCACCACCACGATAGGAATCAAGAAGCGAAAAGACCAATGATGTTGGCCTTTCCAAATTAATGAAACACACTACGTCAAGCAATCACCCTTTGATGCTAGTCTAACCTTTTCACCAATCCTTGCACAAGACTACAACTAGAATTATCAAGGAATCAAATCAAAACCAAAACCCTTGGTTTTGGATGTATGTGTCGTTCACTATGAGGGAGGGAAGGGATTATGAAGACAAATGGTAACCTCCCAAATCATCATTAATTGTCATCAATTAGCATTAATGATAATTGATGTCAATCCATAAGTTACATTAGGTCCTTCAAAGTCCAAATACTCCTCTTAACACCCTTATGTGACAAAGGTTATTAATAATGTAAATCGATAAATACATTATAATAATGGTGTCTAAGTGTATATGTGTGTGACCCATAGCTCACATATGACTAGCCATATAATTATTTATTATGACACAAGCATACTCCAACATCTACAACAACAGTACCGAACAAACCGCATCCAATGACGTTGAACTAGTTGATGATCTTCAAAACCAAGAAGTACCTACACTGCAGATTATGATCCAAATGCATTCTTCAATCCTTTTGCTAATGAAGCGCCACCGATGTTGCGGAATCATCCACACGCCATTTGAATCCTCCTAATCTACATAATGTATATCAACATCAACCTCCACACATCGTTGGACTAAAGACCATCCTCTTGTGAACATCATTGGAAACCCGAATCAACGATCGTAACTCGACAACGCCTTTAGACTACCGGTGAACATTGCATTTATGCACTTACCGTTTGCCAATCTGAACCCAAAACATTAAAGAAGCAATGACTTATGACAATGGATTGAATCCATGCAAGAAGAACTTAATCGGTTTAAACGTCTTGAAGTATGGGAATTGGTTAAAAACCAACGGGGTCTATGTTATTGGTCTTAAATGGATTGGAAAAAATTTGGATCTTTGAAGGTACGGTTATCGAAATAAGTCACGTTGGTGGCTAAGGGTTCTGAGATAAGAAGGCGGATTGACTTGAGGAACCATTCGCACGGTTGCTAGATTTGAGGTTGTACGAGTTTTTCGGCATTCGGCTCACATGCACATCACGGTCTATCGGATGGATGTCAAAATTGCTTTTCTGAATGGTCAACTGAAGGAAACGGTATATGTTAATCAGCCAGAAGGATTTGTTGATCCAGAGTTCTCGAATCACGTCTTCAATATGAAAAAGGCTCTATACGGTCTCAAACAAGCCCCTCGGGAGTGGTATGATAAGTTATCATCCTTTCTCATTGCCAATAATTTCACTAAAGGATCGGTCGACCCAACACTTTTCATTCAATATCACGGGGCTCACATTTTAATTGTTCAAATCTATGTGGATGACATCATTTTTGGGTCAACACATAAAAAGTACTCAAACAATTTTCAAAACTTATAAAAAACATTTTGAAATGTCCATGATGGGTGAACTTACGTTCTTTCTAGGATCGCAAGTTCATCAATCACCGTGGTATTTTCCTAAGTCGGTCCAAATATGCTCTTGAAATTTTAAACAAACATGGAATGCAAAATTTGTGATACCTATGCCACACCAATGGCACATACCAAAAATTGATGACGATTTGCATGGGAAATTTGTTGACCCTACCAAATACCAAAGTATTATTGGGTCTCTCATGTATCTAACGACGATAGAGAGCGACATTGTATTTCTTTGTATATCTTTGCTCCGTTATCGATCACGAACAAGCGAAACTCACCTCTCGAGGCTAAAAGAATCCTCCGATACATCAAGGAACCATTAAGTTGGGGATCCGGTATAACTAATAGCTTTTAGAATGACCGATCACGCAGGTTGCTTAGATTCTCGAAATGTACTTGGTGCTTTGCAATTCCTTGGTGATAAATTGGTGTCATGGCAATCGAAGAAAAGGATTGTACATCAACGTCCTCAACCGAAATAGAATATGCAGCCATGTCGTGTTGTGCTCAAGTCATTTGGATGAGAACACAACTCAAAGACTATGGTTACGTATTTTGAGAATCCCGATGCTTGTGACAATCGAAGTGCTATTGCAATCTCGTGCAACTCACCAAACATTCGAATTCCAAGCACATCGATCTTGATATCATTTCATAAAAGAGCATGTGGAAAGGGTATTGTTGAATTATAGTTTGTGGTATCGAACACCAACTGGCGTGACCTTCTCACCAAAGCCTTAGCTCCCGCTAGGTTTCTTGAGTTGATCCACCGATTGGTATGAGGTGTTTGACTCGGAGGAACCGGATGAACTTTTAATCACTAAGGGTGGTGTGTATGTGGAAAGGGTTACCTTGATCGTGGACTCTTTAAACTAAGTGTTGTAATCGATGACAATTTTATTAATAATAATAATGCGGATACTAGCACCGCTCAGGTACATGATTGATCATTCTTTTATGGCTTTCTAGATTAGGCCATGTTAATTTTTGTTCTTTGTAAAGTATGATCTACCTTATAAGGTCATATGGACTCATCAAGCACCTAATTGGCAAGAGGCTATTCAAAGTGAAATAGACTCAATTGTGCATAATAATATGGAAATTGGTTGATGTACCTTTAGGACATAAACCAATAGGTCATAAATGGATCTCAAAAGAAATTATGACCTAATGATACCATATAGAAGTATAGGCTGCTTAGTAGCCAAAGGATACCGTCAAAAATAAGGTTAAGATTTCTTTGACACTTATTCACCGTTACAAGGTTAACCTCTATAACAATGTTAATGGCAATAACAAACAATTCACAACCTAATTATACATCAAATGGATGAAAACTGGTTTTAAATGGTGAATTAGATAAAGAAATCTATGCAAAGAACTCGAGGGTTTTGTTGTCAAAGGTCAAGAGCATAAGGGATGTAAATTGGTTAAATCTCTTTACGGCCTTAAACAAGCTTTGTAAACCTTATCAAGGTTGGTTTTCACTTCACAATATATCCTACGCCTATTATTCTCTCATTCATCGCAGTGATGTATGTGTATGTGTTCATCCGATCATCTTATCTATATTTCTTACATATTGATGCTTGTGTTACATTATGGTGACCTAACAGGTGGTATCAATCGCCATCTAGTTGGGTGAAACACTTTTTTTTGAAGTTACATAGTTCATGGGTTTTAAAGCTAAAACATTTCATACGCATAAAAGCTTCATTCTTTACACTTGTAAACTCAAGATTCTTGTGGTTTAAGGTTTATTTAGTGATAAAGTTTAAGTTTTTGTATCAAGTTTCAAACTTACGTGTAGAGTTGTTTTAAGCTTGGTTTTATTCGTACTAATTTCTACGCGTAGGGTGAATTTTGTTTGGATCATCAAGTTTTTAACTTTCTTGTTATTTTGGTGATATAGCTATTTCATCATTAAAATCAGTTTCAAAACACTTTTGGGCATAAAAATCGGTTTGGTGATAGTTTGTACTTTCTACTGTAGTAAAACCCTAGTTTTACTCTTAAGCTCTAAGTCTACCCAAGCGTGGTTACGCAGAAGCATCTCATCATTTGATCTTCGTAGTCGTTGAGTTTACTCGGTGTTTTCTTGCTTGGATAAGCTCGAAACACTTCGACTTTGGATATCTTTTACACCGATATAAGTGTAAAGGATTTTGGGCAAACCCTAGTTTTACACCTGTTATACTCTACGCCAGAGAATACTCTTACGCCTAAGCCTTTCCTACGCCTAACCTTGTCTTACGCCTAAGGAAGTATTATACAAGGATTCTACCCTAAGTCATTGGTTTACGCCTAAGCTAAGTTTTTCTCATGTCACGCCAAACTTTCACTACGCTTAAACTCTTGTATATGTAAGGTGGTTATTATGCGTAAGGTATTTTCACGCCTAAGTTGGTTTCTACGCATAAGGTTACTTCATTAACAAACTCTAAGTTTCATTCGACTACAAAGATCCAACATCAACACAAGTTTCAAGATGTCTCAACCACCATACTCTAGCTACTTTCCTCATGAGTATCCTCAACAACAACAACAACAACAATTCTATCAACAATATCCTCCACCATCTCCACAACAATTGCAAAATTTCAACACTTTCCTCAAGGAGCAAATCCTCTTCCACCACAAATGGTTTCACCAAACCTTTCAACAAGTACAACATTATACATACTTTCAAAATCAAGATCCCGCCAAATATACATGCTACAACACCAAAGGAACCTCTTGGTTTGCAAAGATGTGTGAAACTTAGTAACCAACAATCCATTCATGAAGTTGGATCCCTTGATAGACCTATAATGCTCACTCCCGATAACTACGATCAATGGGTGATACGGTTCTTTAGGTTTTGTGATCTAAAGAAGCCACATGGTAAGTTCTTGAAGAAGGTCATCCTGAAGGTCCTTTTCGATGCCTACTCACCGCACCGAGATCCGAATGCTAATCCACCAAGAGATGATGTTACCAACGTTGTCGGTCTTGATCAACTTACTAACGACCAACTTCACTTAGGAAGCGAAATTGCAATGCAATATATCCTTTGGGATTACCTAATCCGATTCTTCATAGTGTTAATGCTCGAAGATCGCTAAAGAAATGTGGGCACATTCATCTTCTAATGGAAGGTATTGAACTCAATTAAGACATTAGAGTCATATCATCATCGATTCTCGACATCATCAATGACTTGGAAAACATACATCATTATGCTACGATTGCGCCAACACTAAGTTCCTTAGTAGTCTTGGTCCCGATTGGGAAAAGTATGTTATTTTCATCCGCTGAGCGAAGAATCTTCATCATGCTACATACGGATTGGTGTATGACTATTTCAAGCCCCACCAAAAGGAAGTTGACAAAGAAAGGATCATCCCGGAGTTCCTCGCCGCTTCACTTCCGGATAATCAAACTCTAGCCAGGGCTCAAGCTTGTTATCCTCAACCCCAACCTTACAAACCGTCTTCACAAATCCTCCACAACCAACTTCTCGATCACACCATATGATCCTCACAAGACACTCAACTGGTTCCATACAACAAAGAACAATGATCAAGCACTTTATAGTGAATCTAATGAGGATGTAGAAGCTTTTGATGCATTGCAATGCGGTTTGTCATGATTGCTAGAGTCTTCGGTCGATATTCTAATAAATCCAACAATCGCATTCGAACCTCATCTAACACAAGGAATCAAGCTTTTGTTAACAACGGAAGAGTTGAAGTTCGTAATCGTGGTAATGTTAGTCGATGGGAGGTGGTCAAGGATTTAATCCCACCGAAGGAATAAATGGGTGCTCCACAACAACAAAGGATTCAAGTGGTTGATCGTGGAAATGCTCAAACCGGGATTAATGGTCTTCGTGCTATAACTGTAATGAGAAGGGTCATCTAGCTAATGCATGCCCAAAGCCGAGAACAAAAGGCGCGCTTATCACAAAGAGGCTTTACTTCGCTCTTATGATGAAGTCAGGAACTCTTACCAACAAGGAATGAGCTTCATGGCAAATGCAGATTCGATGATGACATGGAGGACTTGCAAAGCTAATGCAGCAGTTGATGTTAATGGAAAACATGCAAGAACTCCACATGAGTGACACATGCCCAATGTATGACCGGATCCAAAGTTACCTATTAATGATATGATATCTTCGCCAACATCTCAAGATCCGACGAGAAGTCAGAGTGTTCAACATGAACCTTCAACATCTCATTCCGAGGATAATCAATAGATCCCGTAGTCATATTTGATGATCAAGATGACCTTATGGTTAGTATTGATAATCAAGTTGACTCTCGCTTATATTCGAGGATCTAAATAATGATCATGTTGCGTAATCACGCTGAACAAGTCGAACCGGTTCTAATCCAGATCTTGAGTTCATGACAAATTTAGCTAAGACCCAAGAATCTCGAATGGAACCTGCCTAGACATCAATAAGAAATTAAACGATAAAATTGCGTGTTGACTAAGGATAATGAATGCCGAAAATTCCAACTCAACATTTTTCAAACTAAAGAGACACGTGAAAAGGTTTTGAAGTCGATTGCTAAATCATACCAAAATGAAAAATCTTTGGAAAACAGATATGTGATCTAGTTGCATCCAAGAATGCTTTGTTGTCTCAGATAGAACAACTGAAATACGATCATAAACAACAGCTTAACGCTCTCACTTCAAAAACTCAAAAAGCCAAGTCTGAGTTGTTAACTTGTCAAAAACAGTTTTGTGAATACAAAAAGCATTCAAGGAAACAAATAGATGACTATCTTGCGGAAATTGTCGACTTACAAAACAAAATCAAAGAGTTTCGTAATGTTGTTTACAAACATGGTGAGTCAATTACAATTATTCAAAAGTTTACTTTTAAACCAAATCCAAATGGATATGGACCGAATCTTGCTGATTACAAACCACGTTTTTCACATCGAGCATTCAAACCAAATCCTCAAGTCTACAGTGCAGAACATAGAATTGTTGATTCCATTATGAGTGTTGTTGAATATAATCGTATGGAGGAATTAGAAGCAGAAGACGAGAGTCGGTCAAAAATTGAGAATGTTGTTTATTGCAAACCATTTAACTATCCAAAGGCCATAACTTTCGCCGCACAACAAGATAATTCTAACACACCTTGGGTTATCATGCCCACTCGATGTCGGTCCCCAAACTAATGTTGCAAAATTAATGGTCCTTACCTTCACTCGAAGGAAAAACATTACCCGAACGATGTCAAATTCTTAAATATTTTGATACATTCATATCGGACATCAAACTTTGGAACGTGAAATTGAAATCAATTTCGAAATAAAGTTGAACATTTTCAATCGCCTCATGCTCGAAATCAAAGAGATATTTTTCTAAAAGAATTTTACCTCATGTCCGAAATTTGAAAATGTGTGCAATATATTGGGAAAGGGATTTCACAAGGAGCTTGGACTTATGAAAAGTAAACATCGATTTCAAATACCAAACGTAAAAAGAAAATGTTAAGAAAAGATGTTGATCGACTCTCAAGATGTTATCCGTGGCCGATACCATGAATTTTGTGTTATTACATTCTGCTGCATATGCATTTGATTATATTATCACGATTCTCATTGAAAAGGTTGAGAATACCGATAATGTGTCACAAATCAAGTCTTTAAAAGTTGAAAATGAGCGATTGTTAAATGAGCTTCAATGCAAAACGTCGCCTTCAATGGTGTCAAAAGATTGTCAAAATCGAGAACTCGCTTTGCAAAACAAAATCAATCACTATGCTTAAAATCTTTTGATCCAAAAATAAAAAAACTGGATGATAAAAACGTGTCTTTAAAATGTCAAATTTCTAAATATGAACAAGAAATTGCCAAAGTCAAAACTGAATATGGTGTCATATTTGATTTGCTCAAAAAGACTCGTAATGAAGCATCACAAGAACTTGATCACTATCTTGCACACACTAAAGAAGTCGTAAACGTTAATGGAAACATTCGCCTCAAAATCAAGATTTGTTACACACTATCCATGATTTAAAAGCGAGTTGGTGAAACTTAAGAATGATAAGATTAGTAACACTAATTCACTTGCCCTCGCGAATGGTTAAAATTGACACTAGAACGCCTAATGACAAACCACAAGATACTAATGTGCTTCCTTCCAATCGAAACAGAATAGTTGCCTCTTTTCCCAATGCATGTACTTCACATGACTAAGAGCAAATCAAGGAAGAATAGGAAGTTACGACGTATGAAAAGAACAATAAAGACCTCTGAAGTAGAAGAACACCTTAGGACTTTGAATAAGACTCAAGTTGCACCCACTTTAAACATTGCGTTAGTCAAATGTAATAGAAAAAGTGATGTAACGAATGTTGAACCTTTAAGTAATATGAATGTTATGTTTGAGGCATCTTGTGTTGGTTTTCATAAAAGCATGTTTTCTGGGTGTCATGATAAATGTGTTGCTAATGCTATCTTATCTCGTAAGCGGAACAATAGAAAACGGAATACCTCTAGGCCCACTAATGCTTCTAAGTATGTGCTAGGTAAACCGCCTTCTAATACTCATGTTTTAATCATTGATGTACCCACAACACCTCCTTTACCTCCTAGGAAGATCTTATCACCTAGTGCATTCACTAAGACCAAAGCTAAGACTAGTTGGAGATGGCGTAAATGGTTACATAATACACTTAGATTTAAATGGATTCCCAAAATCATTAACATGTGTATGTCATCTCAGAATCAGAACGGAACCCTCTAACTCTTTGGGTTCCACCTCCACTTCTATTCCACCGTGTCGCCGTGTGTGTAATGCAGTGATACAGATCATTCTCTCGATTGTTGATAGCGGATGTTCCTAACATGACATGCAATCTAAAACTATTATCAAACTTTGTTTCAAAGTTCATTGGCACCGCTGTTCGGGAATGATCACTGCAGCCTATCATGGGCTACGGAGATTACATCAATGGGAACATCGAAATTAGTTGGGTTTATTATGTGGAAGGTCTCGGTCACAATCTCTTCTCGCTGGTCAATTTTGTGATGGAGATTTGGAAGTTGCTTTTCGGAGAAAACTTGTTTCATTCGTGATCTACAAGAAAACGATCTTATGTCCGAACCCGCACATCAAGTCTTTACACAATCTCAATGCAAGACATGATTGCTTCATCTCCCATATGTCTACTTTCAAAGGCAACATCTACAAAATCTTGGCTATGGCAATCAGCTGCCTTTCACACTTTAACTTTCAAACCATAACCAATCTTACACGTTAAAAACTTGTTGAAGGTCTCCTAAGATTTCGTATTCTAAAGATCACCTATGCTCAACTTGTGAAGAAGGAAAAGCACTCGTGCTTACTTTCCTTCAAAGGTAGAACACAACTCACAAAGACATGTGCTTCATCTTCTTCACATGGATTTGTGTGGACCGATGCAGTAAACGACAACAGCAAACGCTACATCTTAGTAATTGTGGATGACTACTCAAGATGGACTTGGGTTTATTTTCTTCTAAGTAAAGATCAAGCTCCACGATGATCATCACCTTTCTCATGAAAATTCAAGTTCACTCTGAACACACGATAAACCGTAATGCATAAAGGAACTGAATTTGTGAATCAAACTGCGGTATTATGAGAAAGTGGGAATTGAGCATCAAACATCAATTGAACGAACACCGTAACAAAACAGAGTTGTTGAAAGACGAAACCGACGTTAGTGGAAGTCGCAAGAACGATGTTGATAAATGCAAAACTTCCAGACACTTGTGGGTTGAAGCCGTGTCAATCGTGATACTATACTCGTAACTGCTCATTGATTACCAAACGCCACAACAAAACACCTTATGAGCTTATCCATAACCATGAACCGAATCTCAAACACTTTCATGTATTTGGATCCCTTTGTTACGCAAACAATGATCGTGATGACTTTGGTAAGCTCAAGGCTAAACCGACATTGGAGTCTTTGTTGATACCGTGACAACTATAAGAGATACCGGATCCGGAATCATCGACAGCGGAGATTATGGAAACGATTCATGCAAATTTCGATGAGCTTATCGAAATGGCTTCGAAAGCAAAACAATTTTGGAACCCGCACATAACCGCTAAACTTCCTCAAACCCCATCATCACCGAACCAAGCCTTCACCACCCGTCGTCAAATGGAATGCTTATTTGCTCCTCGCTTAGTGATGATATTGATCAACGTGCTCGTATGTATCCAATGTTTCCGCCGCTCAACCCGATAATAATCCAATGCCCGATACACTTGAAACATCAACAATCACAAGAAGCACCTCAATTGATTCTACAACAACAAATTGAACAAACCGCATCCAATGACGCGTTGATCCGGTGATGATATTCAACAATGAAGTACCTACACTGCAGATTATGATCCAAATGTTCTTCAACTTTTTCAAAAGAAACCGCCACTTTTGATATTCGGAACCATCCACAAGCCATTTGAATCCTCTTAACTGCACAATGTATATCAACATCAACCTTCCACACATCATTGGACTAAAGACCATCCTCTTGTGAACATCATTGAAAACCGAATCACCAACAGAACTAGACAACGCCTTGATCGACGGTGAACATTGTATAGGTGATGATGAATATAAACATAAAGAAAACATATAAACGCAGCGGAATCATCACCAAACAACGGATCCATATAGCCATATGATCAATCAATAACAAATGTAACAATTACAATAAGTAGTATACCTTTGAAGCGTGATTCGCTTTCACCAACAACACCAACATCATGATAAGATGTAAGAAACCAAAAGATCAATAAGGTTGATCTTTTCTTATGTGTGAAACACACTACACGCCCACAATCACCACTGATGCTAGTCTAAACCCCGTGATACGCGATCTAGCCTTGAACTACACTAGAATAAGGTTAGATGAGATCTAAAACAAAACCCTAAAATGAGGGTGTTGTATTTCGTGGTCTTTGGCTGTGGGAAGAGGAGAGCCTTTAGGTGTTGTTATATTCATTTATATCCCAAATTGACCAAATCAATAGGAGGTTATAGGAAATAATGTTCCACATAACCCTTGCTCTTTTTTCAAGAGTTTCTCACCATGGCCATTCAAATGGGGCCTATAAGAGCTAGCCCATTTGTTGGTCCAATCCAATAAACTAAGTACAAGCTTAGTTATTAGTAGTCCGTTATTGATCCCGATTACCAAGGTTAAATATAACGAATACGATAGATACGGTATATTAAATGGTGTCTATGTATATGTGTGTGACCCCATAGGCTCACATATGACTAGCCATATAATTATTTATTATGACACGAGCATACTCCAAGCCCCACTTGCGACGCCATAATAGTCAAGTAATTATACAAGCAATGGTTAGCGCCTAGCAACACGCCAATGCCCCTAGTGATATGTGAGGTCGGCCAAACATTTCATTAAATGGTTTATATGTCATATATCCCTTTGTTTCGCATACCATGTTGAATATTAGACATGGATCAAAAGTCATTCTAATTGTTCAACTATTATGTTCTCGATCTTGATATTGAACAAGATTACCAAGTGAATTAAGATTCATCTTAATCTCATTTGGGTACGGCCATACAAACATCCTGCTCAAATCATCGAGGGCCCAATAGTATCTAACTCCAAACCATGTGGAGGAACAACCTATTTTGACCGCACGTGTCATTCATGTGCTTCAAATCATTCCCGATAGTGGCCTTTATAACTACCTTGTTCGTGTGATGTCATTAACCATATCAAGGAATAAAACTCACACATGCAAGACCCGCTGCATCTCAAGTCTAAGGATAATAGACATAACCATTTTCGAGATTCACTATTTGACGCCGATCCATGCAAAGTGAATGCCTCGAGGTTGGGTCACCCAATGCTCATCACCATGAACAACATGTGAGTTTGGCAAAAGGTCACCAACACACTCACAATTGTCTTAATTTGATGGTACTCCCGCATGTCAACCGATAATGGACAAGTTTTGAATGAAGAAAATCATTCATGGATTTAAACATGCAAATATAGAATACAGTTGATATAAATGAAAACGATAATAACCATTAAATCAATTCATTATAAAATATAAACCGCTTAGCATTCCATTATCCAAATACTATAAATGATATGCATAAGACTACATATAGATCGAAACCGTGTTCCCACCATGATCAAATTGTGTTGTTCAAGACAACAAGTAGTCATCCGAGTAAACCTTGAGAATACTTGTTTCAAAATCCATGAAAGGTATGATGATTGTGCTTGTATGTGTGCATTCAAGTACAATACGAGTATTGCAACAATGCATTCCATAGGGTGTTTGAAGCTAGCAAAACACCTAATTTAGACATTCATCTAAACAGCTTCTCAAACTGTAATGTATTCTTATTCTTTTAATGTATAATGCATTAATGCTCTCAATGAGAACATCTAGTCAACAATGTCATCATTCATGATGATATGCTACCATGACTAGGTTTGAGCATCATTTCGCTTAAATAAGCATCATTGTATGCAAACGTAATGTAGATCCTCAAATATCCGTAAATGTTGAACATATATTTGGTCCTTTGTAGGTCCATTAGAATGTTCATTTAACAATTATCTAATGACATTCACTTAGATATTTGTTGTTATCATCATCTTGCATTCATGCAAATGATATAATTAGTCCAATGCACAATATGATATACATAATGAATCCTTTAGTTAAATTTAAGGTTTCTATTCATGCTTTCAATCTCATCGTAAGATTGATTATTGAGACTCCCCTCAATAATGTTTCATATTGTGTCGACTTAATAACCGCTTATGTTTATTCAAACAAACATATGTAACAAGGTTGCATGTTTTATTTTCTAAAACTCTCATGAGAAACTACATTCCAAACTAAGGAATAAATTCTAGCTTAGATGGAATAATGTTTATAATACGTTATCAACATATGAGATTTAAGAAAATAAATCGTGTTCCCACTTGCTCTTAGTATACATCGTGATCGATCTTATTTTAATCAAAATCAAATTAATGATTTTATGGTAAACTAAAGATCTTAGCTCGGAGATGCATAATCTAATCCACACTTGGATTCTTGTATCTTGTAGACATAATAAAGATTATATATATTCACAAACCCTTTTGAATACACATCGCCCTCGAAATGTATTTAATAAGAAAAGAGTTTTGAAATCCTATTGTCACATTTCATTTACATGAAGATAAGTATGACAATTCATAATCTTTATACATTTAATAATTATGTAGGAAGATTTAATCATAGTCAATTTCTTGAGTATGAGTAGCTCCTTTCACTACTGTGAATTAAAATGTGTATATAAGTTTGTCCTTTTGAGTCTTCTCATTGAGAAACTCATTTTAACCTCACGCCTAACCGATTGGTAAGAGATCAATCAAGCTTCATGAGTGATTATCTTCCACGGATCGCATCTTATCATTCATAGTTTTGAGCCATTCATCGATTCACAACTGATAATGCACTCTTAGTTAAGGTGTTCACAATGACCCTTTAACTTATCTCCTTAGCATTGATATAAGACTATATCATTCAGTGCAAGAAGTTTCCTTCCGGATCTATGAATGAGAGATATCATACTATGGTTTAACTTATGCATGTTCAACCTTAGTGTGACATCGCAAGTGTACCTAGAAGGTTGTGTATATTAGTTCTTGAACAACTTCAAGATCTAAAGGTGCTCCCACTTGCTTTGTACATAGAGACTAATCTCAGATACACAAGATCTTGAGAAACAATAAATTGTTTTCAATTGGGACATCCAAAATACATTAGTAGTTCTTGACTCGGTTTGTTAATTACTTACTCTAAGGTATTTAACAAATTAAGAACTTCAATCAAGACATAATGGAATTCATCCCATTCCATAACACAATGGTGTCTTAAATACCTTCCAGATTGGAACCATATTGAGTGTACCCATGGCACATTCAATTTTCTAACCTTAATAACTTTGGAGGTAAGAGAGTTTAAGTCATCAAAGATCAAACAATATCAATAGAGTTTGATTTTCCGTGATGGACATACCATAATAATGTGGTATTCCATGAGGATTGATGTTGTGAGACTATCCCACAACTCATTAGATGAACTTATACTCTTTGGCTTACGTATCTGCAAACCAAGTCAAACCAGATGTCATCAATAGTGTTTTCAGCCTATTGCATACTTAATTTATAAGTTGTTGACCAAGTCAATGACTTCACGTGCATGTTTTGACTAGAAAACATAAACATTTAATATTTTACTATACGTCATACGTCATTAACAATTTAATGACTTCATGTACATGTATTTAACAAGAATACATAACAAGTTAACGTCTTACTTTACGTTATAAGTCTTTCAACAATTAATGACTTGATGTTTGAGTCTTTACAAGAGACCTAAACATATTCAAGTAAAGCAATTTAGAGTGCCGACTCTTGGCCTCAATAGTATTTCAAGTTAATTTCATACTTCAAGATTATGACTTTACAATAATACATAATCATATTTACCGAACAATTCGTGAATATGTTGAAGTAGCTTTTCATATTATCTTGACATTTGTTCTAATTAGGGCAACTTACATTTTATGTGTAGAAGTCCTAGTAGAATATTAGTTTTCTTACCATGCAACAAGAAAACTATTAGTCATATTGTTATATGTTGTATCTTGCACACAATGAAGATTTCTCCCACTTGTGCATGGCACAACATCATGCGTAATATGACGTTGTCACAGATATGATTTTATACAAAATGAAAATATAGATATGTAGAACTTTATTGTTTTAATAATGAATTATGCATAACAATTTATTGATAACATTTCGAAGCAACAACAGAACGCGACAAGTTATCTAATAAATTCATGCAATGGTTCTTATATAAACTATGATGCTTCACGTGTGGAAAGTAATGTATTATTTCAAGACAATCAAGAAATAATATGGGCAACCTTCAAGGTAATAAAGATTACGGCTCCCATCGGATTAGACAACATTACATGTGTTTCGTCACCAGGATTAAAGTCACATAGCTCCCATTGGATTATACAACATCATAAATGTTATGTCACCAATGGTGACTGAGTGTCAATTGGATACTTTCCTACTTTCTTTGAATATCTACACATTATTGCTAATGTGAGTCACTTGGACTAGTAAACATGTACTTAGATATTCAATGAAGTGCATCAAGTTCTAACATATAGATGACGGGCAAGCCATCATTGATATTTTAACTTGAAAATAGGCATGCAATTCCTCCATAAGGTCTATTTTACCACAAGGGTGTGTAGTACCTTATTAGGTTCATTGGGTTAAGATAATTGCTAGGTAATCATGCTAGTAATTGTCTTTACCATTTTATGTTGATTGATATTTCCATCTTCTAATTATTAAAACTCATATTATTTTGGTAGCTATAGAAAACGTGTTCTCTAGTTATCCAAATATCTCATCTTACTTCAATGTGTCAAAACCAAACTAGGGTTATAAAACAAACTTGAAAGAATAAGATGTGCAACCACACTTAACCGCTTTGACTTTTGCAAGACATCACGATTTCTAGAGTGGGTGTTTTGAGTTTGATTAGAATTAGGACAATTCAAATATTCCTATTATTGTATATCCTCATAAAGAAAACAAATAGGAACAAGTCTCTTTTCACAAGGAAAGAAGTACTTAGTTTGTCTTTATATCAAGAAAAGAACAAACTTTTTTTACGGATTTGAAGCATTATATCATTAAATATGAATTTACAAAGTTCAATTTTTAGTATTTTCGATAATTATCCTTTTACAAATTAATTACCCCATGTTTAAAACAATTAATTTACTTAAAAAGGCTAAGATCCACATTGTGCTTCTACTATCACATCGCTTGATCTCGCTAGCAATAGTAGATTCAATTGGTAGGCGACGATCACCAATTGCATTACATGTGCAACTCTTAGATCCTTATGGGACTCATGGCACTAGTGAACAAGCATCTAGTGTCAAGTAGGCATGTTTAGTCCCATCCTTGCCTCGGGTCAAGGTCTCACCGCTTAACTCGATTAAGTCATCCAATTTGAGAACGCGAAAATATATCTAGGTCCCACGCATAGACAATAATCACCTTGGGTTACAATTCAACCTAGGTCCCACGATAGGCAAAAGTAATTGCAAGTGTTCTCAAGCGATTTGACGGCATGACTTAAATTTGTGACGGTAAAATATTTTGATGTGAATCAAAAAGGTGTACTAAAAAGCATGCATTCATTCTTCGTAGCACAAGTTAAAACTCTTCTTAATCTTAAGTCTAATCATTGTTTTAATTTATGTGTGTCAAGTTGTCCATATTCAAGTCTAATATAGAACCTATGTGGATAATAAAAGAGATAGGACAATACATAAATCGAATAACATACATAACAAGTTAAGTGTTATTATTAAAACAATGATTTTAAGTTAAATCCATATTTAAACTTAGTTAAACTAAATCATAAGATTTAGTTTGAAAATGGTTTGTGTTATGCTTTTAAGTTTTAGAAAACTATTTGCAAGTTATATACATTCACAACATACATAATAAGCAAACAACCAACACAAACCACAATATGCAAAGCCTCAACCGATGAAAGAACCTATGCTTGGTCTCGTGAGCCATCACGAGAACCAAGAGTCATCTAGGACATAAACCACAACCACACGGAGGACTCCCACTTGCTCCAAGACCAATCAAGGACAAGTAGAAGCCCATAATGCACATGAAAAGTGAATCTGCCAGCCCAGAATTTCGCATTCCGAGGCCCAAATGGCCTAGAAGGAGTCATCCCGAGCTTAGCACCAAACTACAAAGTTGTGGGCCCACCCTTGATGCTAGTCTAACCTTTTCACCAATCCTTGCACAAGACTACAACTAGAATTATCAAGGAATCAAATCAAAACCAAAACCCTTGGTTTTGGATGTATGTGTCGTTCACTATGAGGAGGGAGAAGGATTATGAAGACAAATGGTAACCTCCCAAATCATCATTAATTGTCATCAATTAGCATTAATGATAATTGATGTCAATCCATAAGTTACATTAGGTCCTTCAAAGTCCAAATACTCCTCTTAACACCCTTATGTGACAAAGGTTATTAATAAATACGATAAATACATTATAATAATGGTGTCTAAGTATATGTGTGTGACCCATAGGCTCACATATGACTAGCCATATAATTATTTATTATGACACAAGCATACTCCAACATCTACAACAACAAACGAACAAACCGCATCCAATGACGTTGAACTAGTTGATGATCTTCAAAACCAAGAAGTACCTACACTGCAGATTATGATCCAAATGCATTCTTCAATCCTTTGCTAATGAAACGCCACCGATGTTGCGGAATCATCCACACGCCATTTGAATCCTCCTAATCTACATAATGTATATCAACATCAACCTCCACACATCGTTGGACTAAAGACCATCCTCTTGTGAACATCATTGGAAACCCGAATCAACCGTCGAATCGACAACGCCTTTAGACTACCGGTGAACATTGCATTTATGCACTTACCGTTTGCCAACTGAACCCAAAACATTAAAGAAGCAATGACTTATGACAATGGATTGAATCCATGCAAGAAGAACTTAATCAGTTTAAACGTCTTGAAGTATGGAATTGGTTAAAAACCAACAGGGTCTATGTTATTGGTCTTAAATGGATTTGGAAAAAATTTGGATTTGAAGGTACGGTTATCGAAATAAGTCACGTTGGTGGCTAAGGGTTACATAAGAAGACGGATTGACTTGAGGAACCATTCGCACGGTTGCTAGATTTGAGGTTGTACGATTTTTTCGGCATTCGCTGCACATGCATCATCACGGTCTATCGATGGATGTCAAAATTGCTTTTCTGAATGGTCAATTGAAGGAAACGGTATATGTTAATCAGCCGAAGGATTTGTTGATCCGAGTTCTCGAATCACGTCTTCAATATGAAAAAGGCTCTATACGGTCTCAAACAAGCCCTCGGGAGTGGTATGATAAGTTATCATCCTTTCTCATTGCCAATAATTTCACTAAAGGATCGGTCGACCCAACACTTTTCATTCAATATCACGGGCTCACATTTTAATTGTTCAAATCTATGGATGACATCATTTTGGGTCAACACATAAAGTACTCAAACGAATTTTCAAAACTTATAAAAACATTTTGAAATGTCCATGATGGGTGAACTACGTTCTTTCTAGGACGCAAGTTCATCAATCACCGTGGTATTTTCCTAAGTCACCCAAATATGCTCTTGAAATTTTAAACAAACATGGAATGCAAAATGTGATACCTATGCCACACCAATGGCACATACCAAAAATTGACGCCGATTTGCATGGGAAATTTGTCGACCCTACCAAATACCAAAGTATTATTGGGTCTCTCATGTATCTAACAACCAGAGAGCGACATTGTATTTGTTTGATATCTTTGCTCCGTTATCGATCACGAACAATCGAAACTCACCTCTCGAGGCTAAAAGAATCCTCCGATACATCGGGGAACCATTAAGTTGGGGATCCGTATAACTAATAGCTTTTTTCAGACGATCACGCAGTTGCTTAGATTCTCGAAATGTACTTGGTGCTTTGCAATTCCTTGGTGATAAATTGGTGTCATGGCAATCAAGAAAAGGATTGTACATCAACGTCCTCAACCGAAATAGAATATGCACCATGTCGTGTTGTGCTCAAGTCATTTGGATGAGAACACAACTCAAAGACTATGGTTACGTATTTAAGAATCCGATTTTGTTATGTCTATCTTTACATACCAAGGATGAAGCATTAGATAAATTCAAAGTGTTTAAAAGCGAGTTGAATTACAACTTGGGTCTTTAATCAAAGATTAAGGATCGATAGGGAGGTGAGTACATGAATACCGGTACTTTCGATCTGTTGGAATAATCCATGAAACAAGCGCCTTATACTCCTCGGCAAAATGGTATTTCTAAAAGGAAAAACAGGTGCTAAAGGAGATGGTTAATTCCATGTTGTCCTATTCAGGATGAGTCAAGGGTTACGGGGTGAAGCTATGTTAATGATAACGCTACACGCGTCGTTCGGGGTCAAGGAAACTTCCTTTTCTTGAGCAAGTTTTATAACACCCTAAGCGATGAACCTAATCGTTGTAGTGTAGTAATTAGGGTAAGCCACGGGTATTGATATCGTTCTATGGGGAATAGGAATGCTAGTGAGAAGTTACTACGCTAAGGTTAAGGTTGAGGAAGATTATTTTTGTATTTTTATATTTTATGGAATGGAAAGGTACGAATCTCGGGTATTGGATTTGGGGGGTTGGTATTTCTACCGATTACTCTACTATTATCTAATTATCTAAACTAAGGTTGTGGGAGTCTATGTCTAATTAATGTGTGCTCGTATGATAGTTTAAAGATGTGTTTACTTAGGTTGTACTACTCCTTAATTATCTCCTATTGATGGTTGAGTTGTCACGTCCTTATTCTTAGTTTCGTTGTGTGTCTAAAGTTGTAGGTGTCGTTTCTCCCAACTCTTTGAACTTACCAAAGGGTCTCGTCTACAAAACCCACTAGGGATGATAAACTCTTACTCTAAGGCACTCTTTGGATAATTTAGCCTACAACTACTCATGTAATCATATTCTAAGGTTCACAAAGATGAATCAAGCATTAAGTACACAACGAATGACCTATCGCATTACTAGATCATTGATCAACTAAGATAAGAAACAACCAATCAATATTCAATAATTAAGTTTCATACTTCCTAAGCAAACACACAAATAAATTAGCCGGACATGGAGAACATGCAATCATACACACAAATAATCAAAGACATAATTGAATTGATGAAGTAAATACTTATCTTGATGTAAGATAGGGTTTAAAACCCTAAAATCTTGTACAAGACACCTTAGGTTCGGTTTTAGGTTTTCACCCAAAACTCTCCTTAAAACCGAAAAATTCGGATTCTATATATAAGATTACATATCGACGGCGTCACCTTATGTTTCGTGGACGCCGTCGTGTCGCCGTCATTAGGGTTTCGTCTTGGCACGTTAACCTTGCGACGGCGTCACCTTATGTCCGTGACGCCATCCTCTTGACCGACGTCGTGCGGGTTGCATCTAGGCCGTCCCGAGTAGCAACGGCCTACTCTTTTTAAAGCCCGACGTCATCACTTGAAAATAAGGTATTTGGCTCTTGTATCGTCATAAAAATCCTCCGACGGCGTCGCAATTAACACTGACGCCGTGCATATACTTTCGCAGACTTTGAGTGCCTCGATTCGACTTTGGCCATTTTCTTCATATATTCGCCTTTTCGTCCAAATAAGTGTCATTCCAGCATTTTGCCTTCAAGAGACCTAAAAGTGAAAAGGAACGATATTAAGCAATATAGGATACAAAAGTGATCAAATAAGGACTTAAACGACCCTCAAAATGGTACCTTTTAAAACCTTATCGGTTAACGACTTGCTATTTGTTAAATAGGGTTCCCAACAAAAGGAACAAGGTTACCCTTATGAACTCGGACTAAAAGGAAACCCAACTGAATTATCTCAAGGTGCGGGGTTGTAGGGCTATTGTAAGACTCCACGATCCAAAGCTAAAGACTTTGGGTGAAAGAGGCATTGATCGCATCTTTGTTGGATATGATGAGCATTCCAAGGCTTTTAGATTCTATGTTATTGAACCTAATGAATATGTTTCAATTAACTCAATAATTGAATCAAGGGATGCAAATTTTGATGAGAATAGATTCTCATCGGTCCCTAGACCAAGTCGAGGATTCCTAATGGAGCTCATGACCTTTGGTGTATCGAGGTCCACGATGATGAACCATCGGTGGTCCTCGATGAGGTTGTGGTTCAAGACTTCGAACACGTGCTCGGGAAGAGCAAAAGGTCGGGACTCAAAGTCATTTGGACACGAGTTTTAACTATACTTAGTTGAAGGAACCGGGGATGAGGTCTCGAGACCAATACTCCTATTGCTTCATTGTTGAGGATGACCCCAAAACATTTGAAGAAGCAATGAAGTCCCGGACATTGCTTTCGGAAAGAAGCAATCAATGATGAGATGGATTCCATCATGGGCAACAACACTTGGGTGTTGGTTGATCTACCTCCGGTTGCAAACCTCGGGTTGCAAATGGATTTTCAAAAGAAAATGAAGGTAGATGGAACTATTGAAAAGTTCAAGGCTAGACTAGTCATTCGGGGCTTTAAACAAAAGTCGGGAATAGACTATTTTGATACTTATGCCCACGTGGCTCGTGTCGATTACCATAAGACTGGCGATTGCTATGGCATCTATTCACAATCGGTTATTCATCGGATGGATGTGAAAACAGACTTTCTTGAATGGTGAATTGGAAGAGGAGGTTTATATGAACCAACCTCGGGGCTTCATCATGCACGGCAATGAAAACAAGGTGTGTAAAGCGATTAAGTCTCTTTATGGTGAAGCAGCACCTAAGCAATGGCATCAAAAGTTTGATGAAGTGGTTTTGTCTAGTGGTTATGTTCTTAACCAAGTCGACAAATGTGTATATAGCAAATTTGATGAATCGGTAAAGGAGTCATCATTTGTCTATATGTTGATGACATGTTGATCTTTGGCACCGACCAAAATCGAGTTGACGACAAAGGAATTTTTGTCATCAAGGTTCTCCATGAAGGACATGGGGAGGCGATGTTATCCTTGGTATAAGGATTAAACATGAAAGTAAAGAATTTCTATCTCTCGGTCTCATTATAATGAGAAGGTCGAGGAAATTCAATTACTTTGATTGTACTCGATGAGTACTCCTATGGATACTTGTGAGAAGGCGATGCCTAATAATGGCAAAGTTGTATCTCAACTTGAGTATTCTAGGGTAATTGGTTGCTGATGTATGCCATGACTTGTACAAGACCCGATATTGGTTTTGCGGTGGGAAAATTGAGCGGTATACTAGTAATCCTAGTGCTCATCAACGGCAAGCGATTCGGAGGGTCTTGAAGTATTTGAAGAGAACTATGGATTATAGTCTCTCATATCTTGGTTACCCATCGATGTTGGAAGGTTACACCGATGCAAGTTGGATCGATAACGAAGACAATTAGTCTACCGGTGGTGGGTATTCCTACTTGGTGGAGATGCAATTTCTTGGGCATCCAAGAAACAAACTTGCATCACCGGTTCAACAATGGAATCAATTTGTAGCTCTAGCATTCTTGGTAAAGAAGGCGAATGGTTGAAAAACTTGCTTCGAGATTCCATTGTGGCCTAAACCTATAGCACCTATTTCTATCCGGTGTGATAGTGCACTACATTGGCTAAGGCTTATAGCCAAATGTACAATGGTAAGTCTAGACACTTAGGTGTCGGACATAGCATGATTCGTGAGCTTATCATGAATGGGGTGGTATCTATAGAGTTTGTGAGATCTCAATGAACTTAGGCGATCACTTGACGAAGGGTTTGGCTAGAGACTTGGTTATAAAGTCGCTAAAGGGATGGGTTTAAGTCCAACTTAGTCATCGAATGCTAGGACACCCAACTCCTCCCGAGGAAACTTGGGAGCCGAGTTCAATGTGGAAAGTCGAACATTCGATGGATGGAGCACATGTTTTATTTACATCCCAAGGTTGTGCTCGAACTTCTTGAAAGGAGGATGAAGTCTTTACTTAATGGTTATTTTTCTTTGAAAAAGTGCTTGGCGGGAGCATGAATAAAGAGGAACCACCTATGTAAATGTTGAAGTTTTGCCGCTTGAGAAGCTTTGGACTTTAGCTTTTACAACATTTATGAATTTGGATATGGACACATGGCTTGTATAGTGTCGGGAGTCGATAAGTGTTTGAAAGCTTGTGTGTAGTTATCTTCATGTATTCAAATGGGTTGAAGGGTTCAATTCTTAGAACACCACGATTCTCGAATATTTGAGCGTGTAATTACTAAGATGGAAATTCAATCCTCGGGACATTTTCATTTATGCACATGTTTTGCTTGATGTTTGTTTTTCATGCAAAGGAAGTGAACTAAATTTGGGAGGATTGTTGGAAAATTTAGTGCACTTGTGGGATTAGTTCACACCTTGTAATGGGCTAGGAGGTGGAGTGTACACCCATAAGGTCCATGAACACCACGACTCTAATAGTGGTTTGTATTGAAAGTGCTTGGTGAAAGTCTTGTTGTGGTTACCATCGATTATCGGTGTTTCCATGAGCGGTACTTCCTTTGGATCGATGTTTCCACCGAAATGGTGTTTCCACCGAAGTGGTGTCTCACTGAAGTAGTGTTTACACTAAGCGGTGGTGTTTCCTTCGAGCGGTGTAACCACCGATAGCACTATGAAAGTACCGCTAGTTGTATGAAAGTACTGCTAGTGTTAAGGTATTGCTTGTAACGGCTTTGACCTATTCAAGTGGCAGTTATAACTGCATTATGACCATGTTTAATTGGTCATGTAACCACTAACGGCTATAATGGGGATAATTATGAGGCTATTAATGGGCCGATTAATACTCATAATTCTATTGACTAGCCAAGAGTATTTCCTATAAATAGGAGATCTGTTTTATGCATGATAACACACAGAAAACACTAAATACTTATAAGCGAAAGGGTTATAGAATTGTGCCTAATTCTCTAACTGCATTTGATCTTATCCCAAGTAGATATTCGTGATACCCAGGCATTAGGGTCGAATAATTTACTTTGGAAAGTGATCACACGATTCCAAGTGATATCCGGTAACCACCTAGTGGTATTTGTTACTGCTGACCATTAGTTTGTTTCTGCTGAACAGTTGAGCATTTCTGCTGAAGTTGATTATCTAACCCTGTTCTGGGAGCGAATACACACCAACAAAATATGCTCATTACTAGACTTTTTAAATCGGGCGATGATACGTAAAGCGCAAGTAATTGGGTAAACACAAAAAGAAACACAAAATATCTTAATCCGTGTCATAGCATCAATTTCTCACATCCAACCAATAGAAACAAAGCACAAGGATCAACATTGTATATTTTTCTAAGGTAACCATATATCGTGTGTACTATAAATACCCCAATATGCACAATATGATTTCACACTCAGAAAAAACCCTAGAATCTGACTTGCAATGGCTCGTACAAAGCAAACCGCTTCATAAGTCCACCGTGGAAAAGCTCCAAAGAAGCAGTTGTCTGTTGGTTTCAAAGTATGTGATTTTGATTTGATTTGATTTATTGTTCACTATATTAAATTATACAATGCTTTTGTTTTCGATCTGGGGACTCTATTGCTAATTGTTTGTGAAACTGTTTGTAGGCAGCTAAAAAATCTGCTCCGACAACAGGAGGAGTTAAGAAGCCTCATCGTTTTCGTCCAGGAACCGTTGCTCTCCGGTGAGTCTCTTTTCTAACCCAAATAATATAATCATATGTCGAAATTGATTACATGCTTGAATATGTTATTATCTTAGCTAATTGAATGAATATATTTTATGTTAAAATTCTATGAACTTGACCATAATCATCTAACTTGGTGATTAAATATTTGGTTTATTCCATTAGGATAGTTGCGTGCGTACATAGTTAGGTTATAAATATATCAAACATGTCATGAGTATATGAAAATAGTTACTAAACTTACTATGTTGATGAATGCAGTGAAATCCGTAAATATCAGAAGAGTACCGATCTCTTGATCCGCAAATTGCCATTCCAGAGGCTTGTTCGTGAAATCGCTCAGGATTTCAAGGTGATTATTACTTGTATCATAGTTTATCTATAACTTATTAATGTTAAAATGGTATCAAGTACTGATGATTGTTTTGATGGTTTTTGGCTGTAGACTGATTTGAGATTCCAGAGCCACGCTGTGTTGGCACTTCAAGAAGCAGCTGAAGCTTACCTTGTTGGTCTGTTTGAGGATACTAACTTGTGTGCAATTCATGCGAAGAGGGTCACCATCATGCCTAAAGATATCCAGTTGGCTCGTCGTATCCGTGGAGAACGTGCTTAGAATATTAGCTAAATGAAATCTTGTTACTTTTATGTTGCCTATACATACTGAACCTTTAGTTACTTGTTTTTTGTGATCATCTTGTTTAATAATTCACGCTTTTAGTCTAATACGAAAATTTGTTGAATTTTTCTTATTCGTATAGAATGGTTGTTTGTTCGTGTCTCCATCAATTTGTAGTCGCCAATATTTCAACTTGAACTGATTGGAAAGAATATTGTGAATTGTGCATACTAATAATAATGTCTCCTATTGACCCACAAAGTAGAGCCAACTCTATGACATTTGGGATGTATCAAATTAAAGCTTTTATGGTTGTGAATTGTATGTGCTAAATAGTAGTTATATAAGCATACCCCCTTCTTTTATAATTAAAAAAAGGTTGTCGAATTTAGTTTAAGGTACTTTTATGAACGTCTCATCATCTAACTGTGGCATCAAGTTAGATGAGTTATGAGCTGTGTTGAGTTTATTTGTTGCACATATTTGCAGCAAAAAACCCAGAGCTCTCTTTCGCGATTAGCCATGAGAGATATTTGGTTATCTATCTAGGTATGAGCTTAGTTTATGTCCAATGTTTTTATCTTTTTTTCTCCTTTCTAAGCATGAGATTGGATCTGTATTGGAAGACTCATCCTAGGTTTATTTGGATTTTTAATTATAATAATGTTGATGTTTCCCATTGAATTATCGCTTGAACAATGATAGATTTCATATAAATTTTTGGCTTAGTAATTAAGTTTACATTTTATACACCCGTGATATTCACGGGTCTGTAAACTATTGGGTAGGTAACATCTATTTCTTTATGAATCTTACTAATCATTTATAAGGGTCTGGTAAAATGTTCTCTTTGTTATTAGGCACTTTAATTGTTGCAGCCGTTTGCAGATATTATGAACTTAAAAGTCATTGTTTTAGGGATGGAAAATTCACTGTTAACATTATTTTCCGTCCTCACAATATCAGTCAAAATACTTTCACAAGGTTCATCCATGGACCAAAAACTGAGGGAGTTGGGAAATGTGTTAGATGTCCCTATAGTATATTAGTGTTGCAAGCATCAATGGGTGTCCCTTCATGGAAGTTACACATTAAGTCCATTCATGAAGATGAGTATTTATTTTTTCTAATGAACTTTCCCTTTTTTAGATGTTGCAAAAATGGGCAGGTTTGTGATTACTACACAATTTTGTAATGACAAAAAAGAGTGAAAATTTGATAATGTGGCTTCTGCTAGGCATTCAATGGATCAGAAGATAATCATATTCATATGACAGGATGAAAAACACATTACATCATTTGCTTTCAATCATTAACGTATCCACTTTATTCTAAAAGTGTGCGTTATGTGCATGACGTAACCAGTTTTTTGACGTGATTTAGATGTGTACTGGAAAAATGCGATGGTCTTGAATGGAGTTTGATTGCGATTTGTCAATAAATGATACAAATGAAACAATGGTCTTCTAAAATCCATATTCCAGTTTGCACTTCTATTTTCCAAACCAGATATTCCTCTTCTATAACTGATTATATAGAGCTGAGGTTTCTAACATTGTGCTTAGGAAGATCAAACTGATTATATAGATAGAGTTCATTGTTCTACATTCTATTATAGATACGAATGGCGTTAACATAGCAAACAAGAGCTTAACAGTTTAGAGTCTTAAACATCTAGCACCCGTGGTCTAGTGGTACAGTAATACCCTTCCATGGTACTGACCCGGGTTCGATTCTCGCTGGTGCATTTGCTGTGATGATAAAGCCTACTGCAATGGTTGGGTCCATTGTTCTACATTCTAATATTGAATGAAATAACAGGTGTTTCTGAGCTTGAAATTTTTTACTCTTTTCTGATTTATAATTAGAATATTTAGCAACTGATATAATGTCATCATACTAACTTTTTTTCTGTTGGCAAAAGAAGTTATATTGATTGATATGCGATTGAGAGGAAACTTGAGGCAACATGCCTTGACATAAATACAACAAACAAAGAAAAACATGAAATTCTATGGGGATGTTTGGTACAATGGAATGGATAATAGATGTATTCCCGTGTTTGTTGCGTGCAAAGAAGGGATATATCAGATTCAGTTTACATTCTCGTTTCATTCTTTTGATTCTCTTAAAAAAGTAAAGAAAGCGGGTGAATGCAAATTTAGGAAGCGTGTTTCTCATTTTCATTCTCCTGTGAATCAGAGGAGCTTGGTTAAAAGCTGAGTATAAGTCCATGAACACGTGCTTGGCACATTCTTTTATCAAATTAATATATCACACCCTTCGCTTCTCTATCTGGCAAACCTAAAACCCACTTTTGATTTAATCAGGCCCTAGTTCTCTCCGTTAATATTGTTCTCCAGTTTCCCTCTACTGTAATTTTTTTTATTTGTTTATTCTTCATATGTATCTTGGTCTCCTCGTTCACGTTAGGCCAATCACAATATCATATCATTATGTTTATCTAAAAGTCAAGGTTTGTTTATATAATCAGCTATCTCAACATTCACTACTTTCACCAAGCAACAAGGTGAAGTAATGAATGGTATTGTGCGGAAGAGAAGACCACAAACTGAAAGGATGTAGGTGTTTGTTTATATGTGTCGTACGCTATAGTGTGTGAATATACACGTATGAAAACACACGACTGCTTTCACTTTGCCGGACGTCTTCTTCATTTTCTCAAGGTTTGTCTTGTCCTTCTACTGTAATTTTGTATATTATCTTGACATCTTTTAGTAATGGCGAAAACAGAACCGAGGGGTAAACACTCCATTCACAGATAACGTGTCCGTCCACCAGGCGAAGGAAGCGGCCAAGGAGCCAAACCAACCATTGGTAGTTCCAAAATTTGACATGGGGTTAAGCAAGTTGCAGACATAAAGCGAGTGTAAATGTGTTTACGATTCTGCATAACAGTATTTGTGTGTGCATATGTACGTGTTAGTATAAATACGGTAATGTATGATTGTTTGTATATAGGTAGTTTGTATGTATGATTGAATGATAGGATGTAAGTGTCTATGTGTGCGTTCTTATGCTAAAGTGTATGAATAAACATGTGTCAATGTAATTTATATTTGTTCATATACATAGACAAATAGACAAACACTTAGACAACTAATTCATGTAAATATGAATGTACGAGACTATATAACATCAGTCGCACTTAGACAACAAATAAGTATTATGGAGCGTACATAAGAAATTGTATACATTAGTTAACTTGTTATTTGAGTTTTAGAAAAACTATTGCATTATAGTATTGTACAATTGCTCTAATTATGGAATTTTAGTCACATCATTATCATATTTTTTCAATGATCGTGCTCAGAAGGCTTGTAAAAAAGCTTATTTTATTAGATAAAGCGATAACTTCCTTGAATATAGCTTTTAGCTTATTGTTCAATTCAGCTTTCTATATGCAGCAACCATCGCATCGTAAATGATTTTTTCATTTTGTCAGTCTCATCTATCATTTGTTACATGATGCACATTAGCTCATTGTTGGTCAAGTGAACATATTAATATTGGGGGTAAGGAGGACGTGATAAGTAAGCGCTAATTAGCTTTGATTCGTAGGGTTTTAGAAGAATGTCCAGTTATTGTGCTATTTGCTATGGGCAAAGCGGCTAACTAGATATTCTCGGTTTGAATGATAGGACATCTAACTAATATAGTACCATTTGCCCCTTTCTTGCTAAAATAAACATTATATTGCAATTCATAATTTAACGTACACCACCCCTTTAGAGCGCATACTATAATACAAGAGACCTCACATCGCAAGCTTTCGAAGTTGTAAACTAGAGCTTCTCCCAAAAACTAAGAATGTCCGGACACCTTCAAAGTTGCAATACGCGTGCAATTTAATTTGACAAAACTACAGGGATGGTTTTTTCAAAACAAAAAACTCTTAGGCTAAATATGCTCATTACTAGACTTTTTAAATCGGGCGATGATACGTAAAGCGCAAGTAATTGGGTAAACACAAAAAGAAACACAAAATATCTTAATCCGTGTCATAGCATCAATTTCTCACATCCAACCAATAGAAACAAAGCACAAGGATCAACATTGTATATTTTTCTAAGGTAACCATATATCGTGTGTACTATAAATACCCCAATATGCACAATATGATTTCACACTCAGAAAAAACCCTAGAATCTGACTTGCAATGGCTCGTACAAAGCAAACCGCTCGCAAGTCCACCGGTGGAAAAGCTCCAAAGAAGCAGTTGTCTGTTGGTTTCAAAGTATGTGATTTTGATTTGATTTGATTTATTGTTCACTATATTAAATTATACAATGCTTTTGTTTTCTGGTAGCTCTATTGCTAATTGTTTGTGAAACTGTTTGTAGGCAGCTAAAAAATCTGCTCCGACAACAGGAGGAGTTAAGAAGCCTCATCGTTTTCGTCCAGGAACCGTTGCTCTCCGGTGAGTCTCTTTTCTAACCCAAATAATATAATCATATGTCGAAATTGATTACATGCTTGAATATGTTATTATCTTAGCTAATTGAATGAATATATTTTATGTTAAAATTCAATGAACTTGACCATAATCATTGGTGATTAAATATTTGGTTTATTCCATTAGGATAGTTGCGTGCGTACATAGTTAGGTTATAAATCAAACATGTCATGAGTATATGAAAATAGTTACTAAACTGACTATGTTGATGAATGCAGTGAAATCCGTAAGTATCAGAAGAGTACCGATCTCTTGATCCGCAAATTGCCATTCCAGAGGCTTGTTCGTGAAATCGCTCAGGATTTCAAGGTGATTATTACTTGTATCATAGTTTATCTATAACTTATTAACGTTAAAATGGTATCAAGTACTGACGATTTTTGATGGTTTTTGGCTGTAGACTGATTTGAGATTCCAGAGCCACGCTGTGTTGGCCCTTCAAGAAGCAGCTGAAGCTTACCTTGTTGGTCTGTTTGAGGATACTAACTTGTGTGCAATTCATGCGAAGAGGGTCACCATCATGCCTAAAGATATCCAGTTGGCTCGTCGTATCCGTGGAGAACGTGCTTAGAATATTAGCTAAATGAAATCTTGTTACTTTTATGTTGCCTATACATACTGAACCTTTAGTTACTAGCTTGTTTTTTGTGATCATCTTGTTTAATAATTCACGCTTTTAGTCTAATACGAAAATTTGTTGAATTTTTCTTATTCGTATAGAATGGTTGTTTGGTCGTGTCTCCATCATTTGTAGTCGCCAATCATTCAACTTGAATTGATGGAAAGAATATTGAGAATTGTACGTGCATACTAATAATAATATCTCCATATTGACCCACAGCCAACTCTATGAATTTGGGATGTATGAAATTAAAGCTTTCATGGTTGTGAATTGTATGTGCGAAAGAGTAGTTATAAAAGTATACCGTTCTTTTATAATTAAACCCAGAGCTCTCTTTAGCGAATGGGATGTAGCCATGAGAGATATTTATTTGGTTATCTATCTAGGTATGAGCTGAGTTTGTGTCCAATGTTTTTATCTTTTTTTCTTCTTTGTAAGCATGAGGCCGTTGGATCTGTATTGGAAGACTCATCCTAGGTATATTTGGAGTCTTGATTATAATAATGTTCATGTTTCCCATTGAATTATCGCTTGAACAATGATAGATGTAGATGTGTACTGGAAAAATGCTATGGTCTTGAATGGAGTTTGATTGCCATGTGTCAATTAATGATACAAATGAAACAATGGTCTTCTTAAATCCATATTCCAGTTTGCACTTCTACTTTCCAAACCAGATATTCCTCTTCTATAACTGATTATATAGAGGTTTCTAACATTGTGCTTAGGAAGATCAAACTGATTATGTAGATAGAGTTCATATTAGAAATATTACAAAGCAATCAACAATTATGCTCCAACTTTTATTATAGATACGAATGACGTTCACATAGCAAACAAAAGATTGACAGTTTAAAGTCTTAAACATCTAGCACCCGTGGTCTAGTGGTACAGTTATACACTTCCATGGTACTGACCTGGGTTCGATTCCCGCTGCTGCATTTGCTGTGATGATAAAGCCTACTGCAATTGTTGGGTCCATTCTTTACATTCATATATTGAATGAAATAACAGGTTTATCTGAGCTTCATCTCTTCTCTTTTCTCTTTTTCTCGTTTTCTCTTTTCTTATTTATAATTAGAATATTCTTTTGGCAAAAGAAGTTATATTAATTGATATGTAATTGAGAGGAAACTTGAGGCAACATGCCTTGACATAAATACAACAAACATATACATTCATATATTGAATGAAATAACAGGTTTATCTGAGCTTCATCTCTTCTCTTTTCTCTTTTTCTCGTTTTCTCTTTTCTTATTTATAATTAGAATATTCTTTTGGCAAAAGAAGTTATATTACTTGATATGCAATTGAGAGGAAACTTGAGGCAACATGCCTTGACATAAATACAACCAACAAAAAAAAAAAAAAAAAGCATGAAATTCTATAGGATGTTTGGTACAATGAAAAGGAAATGTGAGAAAGGAAAATAGATGCATTCCCGTGTTTGTTGCATGCAAAGAATGGATATATCAGATTCAGTTTACATTCTCGTTTCATTCTTTTGATTCTTTTAAAAAAGTAAAGAAAGCGGGTGAATGCAAATTTAGGAAGCGTGTTTCTCAATTTTCATTCTCCTATGAATCAGAGGAGCTTGATTAAAAAGCGGAGTATAAGTCCATGAACACGTGCTTGGCACATTCTTTTATCAAATTAATATATCACACCCTTCTCTTCTCACTCTGGCAAACCTAAAACCCACTTTTGATTTAATCGGGCCCTAGTTATCTCCGTTAATATTGTTCTCCAGTCTCCCTCTACTGTAACTTTTTTGATTTGTTTATTCTTCATATGATATCTTGGTCTCCTCGTTCACATTAGACCAATCACAATATCATATCATCATGTTTATATAAAATCAAAGTTTGTTTGTTTGTAATGCTAAAACTTATTATATCATTCTCTGATTCCTAAAAACCACAATTTGTTATCAAGTCAAATTCAAGATTCGATAATGGTTACATGGATGTATAATATATTATTCTTCTTTATTGTTATGTAACTGGAAAGTACTAATGCGACATCTATATGTTACTCATAATAGTTTTTTTGATTTTAAGAGATGTTGTTACCACTCTAAGACGATTTTCTGGACAATATGTGGTAGTGATAGAACCACTGATCATCATCTTCTCGAGCCATGTTTTCTAAACCTTGATAGTTTTAATATGTGTTTGTGTGACCGATGGTAAATTGGCAGCAACAACTTATTCAAACGCAAAGTATATAATCAGAAAAAGAATAAGATAATTTATACACATGTTCATACCAAACGCAAGAATCAATTTTCTAACCCATTCCACAACGTAATTCTTCACTTTTACCAAACAGTGGAATCTCTTTTTATCTTTATACTTATTCCCTTTCTTTGCATTCTCATTATTTGTATCATTTCCATTCTTTGTCATTCAGTCGTACCAAACCCCGGCCCCATGTTTATTGAACTTGAAGTTGCTTACTCTTGAAAAGTAACTTAAATATTGTCCTCTTGAAGGTTGCTGCTTGATCTAGACACATTAAAAGCATACTAATCAGCTATCTCAACATTCACAACATTCACCAACCAACAAGCATAGTAGTGACCATCAAACCAACGACATAAACATACATAACTAAACACAAATATACCACATAATACATCACAAACATAAAAATAAAATTGGTTCGGTCAAGCTAATTTATGACCTAAACATCCCCAAAACTTGGTGATCACACGCAATTGAGGGAGAGGATGATATGTTGAATATATGAGTTGGGATACAAGCTCATGTTTGACTTTAAGTCAAAGGGCTTGTTATGCCAATATGTTCTAATGTTTGTATGTTTGGCTATTAGTAGCGTGTTTTATATCTTGAGGGTTGATTTGTATTTTATCTTGATATATAAGTGGTCTCTCTCTTGGTGGAATGATCCTTCACATTGTTTCTCTCACAAAACATCTGCATATCTTTCTCTCTTAAGTTTGGTCTGGTATTGTTGATATTGGTTATCTTTGATCATCTTGATCAGGTTTACAGTTTGATAAGTATTACTGAGGGTTGTAGTGAGGTTCTATTGTATTACAGTCTTTGTAGTGTGATAGATAGAATCCTTCTGAAGGGGACTATCTTTGTCTTGTGTATTTGTTTGGTGAGCACACGTTTTGTGGACTCATCTTCTTGACTATTCAGTTAATAAAAGATTTCACCAAGGGGTGGTTGGTTGGGTGAATTGATTGTGTTGTGGTTGATTTAAGAGAAGATCTGGTTATTTTAACATGGTATCAGAGCCAGGTTTTGATCTCCGTTGGTTCTTGATTTTAGGGTTTCTAGGGTTTGATCTCCAATTTGGGGGTTTCTTGATTTCTGAGCAATTGGGATCTTGTGAGGCTGTTTTCTTAACGGCCGTAGTGTTAATTGTTGTTTTTAGTGGTGGATCTTGAGTTTATCGATTGGGTTTTTTTGAAACCCTAATTGGTAAATTTGGGGATCTTGGTTACGTGATTCTGGTGGTGTTCTTGGGGTTCTTGGTTGGTTATTGACTTTCTTGACTTAAATCAAGAAGGTTGGTTATCCTGGTTTCATTGCGTATCTTCTTGAAAGGTTTATCTCTTCTTTAGTTCTCTCGAGTATTTTAGTTTTTACACCGCAAACTCGTGGGTAACTTCTTGACCGCCTCCTTGAGAGGTACGGAAACCCGCTTCCCACGATAGGTGTAAGACTGGGTACTTCAAGAGGGGCGGGTGTGAGTTTTAGTGTTCTTGGTATTAGTTGTTGTTTTTAGTATTGTTAGTAGTATTGTTCTTTGTTTTTGTTCGGTTTGTATTTAGTATTTGTCGGTTTCGCTATCTATTTTTCTTTATTTCTTGGTTCATTATGGTCAAGTTCTTATTAGTGCTTTGGATCTTGGTAATCTCTCTACTTGCATTCTAGTGATAATTCTAATATTCCTATTGTGCATTTTAAACTCATTGGATCGATAATTACAAAATGTGGTCTCGCTATGAAAATTGCTTTGAAAGGCAAAAATAAAATGGGATTTGTTGATGGTACCGTGTTAAACTGTTATTAGTCTTGTTCTTTCCAGTGATGGGAAAGATGTAATGCTATAGTTCTTGGTTGGATTCTTGGGTCTTTGTCTCGAGTTGTACTTAGGACAGTTTATTCGAAATTGCATCAAGTTTGGGATGAATTACTGAAACTTATGATAAAATTGATGGTTCTGTTATTTTAATGTGATTCATAAGACTAACTCTCTTAAGCAAGGAGAATTATCGTGCGATTATTATCATAAGTTGAATTCTCTTTGGAGAATTTGATACTTTAACTTTGTTGCCTGCTTGTACTTGTGCTGCTCATGAGGGTATTTTAAAACATAATCAGCTTGTTAGACTTATGCAGTTTCTTATGGGCTTAAATGATGTATATCAACCTATTAGGAGTAATATTCTTGCTAGGGATCCTTTACCTGATGTTAAAGAAGCTTTTAATGTGGTTTCTAGAGAGGAGTCTCATAGAGGACTTCACCCTAGTTCTGGTCCTAATAGTAAGGCTCAACCTGCTGCTTTTGTTGCTAAGACTAATAACAATTCCAACTCTAATAATAATTTTGTTAGGAGAAATGGTAATAGTAACAATAATAGTGGTAATAGGGGGCCTAATCCTAATCTGGTTTGTAAACATTGTGGTCTTATTGGGCATACTATTGATAGATGTTTTGAGTTGAATGGCTACCCTCCTGGTTTTAAAAGGAATCCTAATCTGTCTAAACAGTCTGCTGTTGTCAAAAAGTTTAATGCTAATAATGCAGATGTGTTTCAACCATCTACTTCTGGTTCTATGACTGGTTCTTTCACTAATGATCAAATGATGAAACTCTTAAGTCTCATTAATGAAAACCTTCGCTAATGGGTCTCGCAAGTATGGCGGTACATCTCCCACCTTCTTCAATAATAATGTGATGTTTAATCGCATATTGAGAGGTTTTTCGTGCTAAGTCTAGTTCGAGAAATATCATGTTACTTTAGGATGGGTTATTGATAGTGGTGCTAATCAACATATGGTGATTCTACTAAAAATATGTTTAATATTGTTGATATTTCTAGTCTCATGTTAACTGTTGGTCATCCTAATGGTACTTGTTGCTAATATTATCGCTATTGGTAGTCTTAGACTCACTTACGGTGTGGTTTTGTTTGATGTTCTTGTTGTTCCCGAGTATAATGTCATCATTATCGTTAATAAGATGATTAAGGATAGTAAGTTTTTGTTGGTTTTGATGAACATAAATGTTATATTCGTGGATTTGAAACCGGGCAAAATTGTGGGAATGGTAGTGTCTCTGTTGGTCTATACTTGTTTGATGAAACCGATTGTGGTGAGTCTAATCTTGCTATGTGTAATTCGTATTTGTTTGTCATGTTTCTAATGAGTTATGGCATCAAAGACTTGGTCATCCTGCGATCAAGTCTTGACTACTTTGGGTAATAAAATTGGTTTTAAAAGGTGAATCATCTTTCTCCTTGTGATGTGTGTCACAAGGCCAAACAAACTAGAAAACCATTTCCTTTAAGTGAACATAAGTCTAAAGCTGTTGGGGATCTTATTCATTGTGATGTTTGGGGTCCTTATAAGGTTACTAGTAAAGATGGTTTTAAGTATTTTTTAACTTTGGTTGATGATTTTAGTAGGGCTGTTTGGGTCTATCTTCTGAAGTCAAAAACTGAAGTTTGTGACCATATTACAAATTTTATAAAACTTGTTTTTACACAGTTTAATAAAAAAGTTAAGGTCATAAGGTCTGATAATGGAACTGAATTTGTAAATAATCAATTATCCACTCTTTTTTCTGAGTTAGGGATGATTCATCAAACTTCTTGTGCCTATACTCCTCAGCAAAATGGGATTGCTGAGAGGAAACATAGACACCTTCTTAATGTTGCTAGGAGTCTTATGTTTCAGGGGGGGATTCCCTTGAATATGTGGCCTGAGTGTGTCTTAAGCTTGTATATCTTATTAACGAGCTTCCTCCTCTGTCTTGTCCGGTGCTTCCCTTATTTTTAGTGTATGGTAAGGATCCTAGTCTCTCTCATATCGGATCCTTTGGATGTCTCGTGCTACTCTACTATTTTAAATTCACATGATAAGTTTGGTTCTAAATCGAAAAGTGTGTCTTAATTGGTTTTCAAGTGTGAAAAAGGCTTATAAGTTGTATGGTTTGGATAGTAAATTTGTTTTTATTCAAGAGATGTTACTTTTATGAAACCGTCTTTCCTTTTAAAATGAAGTTATCAAATGTTTTCATAAAACTTCAAATGATTTTGGTAAATCTAATCTCGAGTTTAATAAATCTCAACCAAACTTTGATGATAATGGAGTAGACAACTTAAATTTTTGATGTCCATGGGTTTGAAAGTCCCTATGATGAAGAGGGGGGCCCTTCTAATGAGGAAGGTAGTGGTATGGCACCTTCAGATAACAGTAATAACACTGTAAATGAAGAAGGTGCAACCACAGCAACCCAGATAGATGAAAATATCACCTCTGAGGGCATAAGTCAAAATGTTTTCAATGGTGAGGATCAAAATATTCAAATGGAAGCACCACCAAGCACTAGGAGGTCTAGCAGGACTAGAACTCAACCTGTTAGGTTTAATGATTTTATTGTTGGTAGTAATGTGAAGTATGGTCTTGAGAAATATGTTTCTTATTCAAATCTGTCTAGAGTTAATATGTGTTTCTCTACTACTCTAAATAAGTCTTGTGAGCCTAAATCTCTTTTCGAGGCTATTCAAAATCCTATGTGGAAAGATGCTATGAATTACGAAATGGAAGCTTTACATAGGAATAATACATATGAGTTGTGTGAATTGCCTAATGGTAGATTTGCTATTGGTTGCAAGTGGATTTGGAAAATCAAATTTAAATCTCTTGGTGAAGTTGATAGATATAAAGCTAGACTTGTTGCTAAGGGTTATAATCGAGAGGAAGGTATTGATTATGAAGAAACATTTAGTCCTGTTGTCAAAATGGTTCTTGTTAGGTGTCTTATTGCTTTATCTGTCTCTAACAATTGGCCTTTATTTCAACCGGATGTTAATAATGCTTTTTATATGGAGATTTGTATGAAGATGTGTATATGCGGTTGCCTCTGGTTATTATGATAAAATGAAACTAGAGTGTGCAAATTGAATAAGTCTTTGTATGGTTTAAAGCAAGCTCCTAGGCGGTGGAATGAAAAACTCACCAACGCTTTGATAGAAAATGGTTTTAAACAAAGTCTTAATGATTACTCTTTGTACACTAAAGATTGTGATGGTGTTTTCTTGGCATTATTGGTTTATGTGGATGATATTGTCATCACTTGGTAATAATGTTAGTGAGATTGAGAAGTTTAAAAGTTTCTAAATTCAAAGTTTATGATTAAAGATCTTGGTCCACTTAAATATTTTTGGGAATTGAAGTTCTAAATTGTGAATCTGGACTTTGTCTTTCTCAAAGAAAGTCTTGTTTGGATTTGTTACTTGAATATGGGTTATTGGCTTGTAAGCTCGCCGCTACTCCTTTGCGTGAGAATGTGGTTTTGAGTCATGTTGAGACTGAAAATGATAAGTTTCATCCAATATGACCGAGTATCAAAATTGGTTGGGAAGCTTATATACTTATCATTACTAGGCCTGACATTTCTTATGCAGTTCATTGTCTAAGTCAAGATATGCATGCTCCTCTTAACTCTCATTTCTTCGCTGCACTTAGAGTTTTGAGATACTTAAAACAGGCTCACATGCAGTATTCGGTTTGTGTATGGTAAAAGTATTAATCAGATGCTTATTCGGATGCGATTGGGCTAAGTGTCCTGTTTCTAGGAAATCGGTTTCGGTTTTGTGTCTATTTTGCAATAATCGATTTCTTGGAAAAGTAAGAAACAAGCAACTATTTCTAGATCTTCATTGAATCGAGTATAGATGTCTTGCATCTACTACTTGTGAGCTTATTTGGGTTCTAAAAATTTTTAAAGATTTGGGTGTAGAGGATTTGTTACCTGCAAGTTTATTTTGTGATAGCAGTTCTGCTATTCAGATTGCTGCTAATCCAGTTTTTCATGAAAAAACCAAACATTTTGAGATTGATTTACATCTTGTTAGAGAGAAAGTATCTTCAGGAGTTATTAAAACTTTGAAAGTTGCTTCTGCTAACAATGTTGCAGATATATTTACTAAAGGGTTGAGTGTTTCTCAACATAAGTTGTTTTGTGATAAGCTGGGTCTAATAGACTTGTTCAAGCCATGAGCTTGAGAGGGGGTGTTGAAATATGAGTTGGGATACAAGCTCATGTTTGACTTTAAGTCAAAGGGCTTGTTATGCCAATATGTTCTAATGTTTGTATGTTTGGCTATTAGTAGCAGGTTTTATATCTTGAGGGGTTGATTTGTATTTTATGCTGATATATAAGCTCGTCTCTCTCTCTTGGCTGGAATAATCCTTCACATCGTTTCTCTCACAAAAACATCTGCATATCTTTCTCTCTTAAGTTTGGTCTGGTATTGTTGATATTGGTTATCTTTGATCATCTTGATCAGGTTTACAGTTTGATAAGTGTTACTGAGGGTTGTAGTGAGGTTCTATTGTATTACAGTCTTTGTAGTGTGATAGATAGAATCCTTCTGAAGGGGACTATCTTTGTCTTGTGTATTTGTTTGGTGAGCACACGTTTTGTGGACTCATCTTCTTGACTATTCGAGTTTTTAATAAAAGATTTCACCAAGGGTGGTTGGTGGGTGAATTGATTGTGTTGTGGTTGATTTAAGAGAAGATCCGGTTATTTTAACAATGCTTTATGAATATTTTCACTGATGCTTTATGAATATTTTCACACTTGTAAGTGTGAGGATTTTAAAATAATTCTTCACACTTTTAAGTGTGATGATTTTGATTTTGAAATAATTCTTCACACTTTTAAGTGTGATGATTTTGAGTTTGAAATAATTCTTCACACTTTTAAGTATGAGATTGAAATTCTTCACACTTTTTAGGTGTGAGGATTTTGAAACAATTATTCACTCTTACGTGTGAACATCTTTAAAAAAAGTTCACACTTTATAAAGTGCAAAGAAAAAAGTGTGTAGAAGTGACATATTTGTTGTAGTGACCATTACATACGGTATTAGGCATATAACTTTTTGGTATCATGTACACTTATTTTTGGTTGTGCCCAGGTTGTAAAACCGCCAGCGCTAGTGAGGTGATCGGGTAGGACCTAGCGATTAATCTGTTAGGCGGGGAATAATCGGGATTAATCGGATTGAAATTTTTATGTACAAATTAATAATTTTAGGTATTATATGTATGAGATAAGTATAGTGCATCAAAGTTCAAATATTTGAAGTGATAAAATATAAACATAATACATAATTGTTCAAAGTTCAAAGTTAAACATAGATATTACTCGGTTTGTTGACCATTTTTAAGCAATCTTTGACCGATTTTGTCCGATTAATCGGTTTGTTAACCAATTTTTAAGCGATTTTGTACGATTAATCGGTTTGTTGACCGATTTTTAAGTGATCTTTGACCAAACCGATTACATAGGCCGATTATGATAAATCAAGGCGTTTAGTGAGCGATAAGCGATTATGTAGGGATTAATCGGCCGCCTGGGCCAATTTTTACAACAGAGGTTGTGCCTCAGCTTCACGAAATGACTATTTATAAGCACCAAGAGGTACAATGGTCTTAAAGTGTTTCATTTTCTTTTAAGGGCTGATGCGGCTTTTTATGTTTATCTAGGGATTAGAGTTATTGAACTATGAGAGTTCAAATGTAAAGCATGGTAATCTGTTTTGGCTATTTCTTTAAGTTTCATTGGGATATAGTAGTGTTGTCTAGACTGACATGACTATTGTAATGAGCTTATAACTAAGTGATATGGGTCACTTGTTGAATCTGCATTGGGTGTTTATGATGTAGATTGTCATAGTTGACTATCATTTTTTTTTGTGAACGGGTCTACAATGGTCACTATAGGCAGACCACTCTAGCGTTCTTTGTGATTGTCATGTTAATCAAATAGATCAATTACAGCCTATGTTTTGGATGGGTATGAGGACTCAAATAGAATGCTGGATGAGATTTTTAGAGGTTCGACATAAGTCATTTGGCTTAATGATAAAGGGAACAAGGTGAACAAATGAATGGTATTGTGTAGAAAGAGAATACCATAAACCGAAAGGATTATTACTTGAATCATAGTTTATCTATAACTTATTAATGTTAAAATGGTATCAAGTCTCGATGATTGTTTTGATGGTTTTGGTGTGGTGATTTGAGATTCCGAACCAGCGTGTTGGCACTTCAAGAAGCGGTGAAGCTTACCTTGTTGGTCCGTTTGAGGATACTAACTTGTGTGCAATTCATGCTAAGAGGGTCACCATCATGCCTAAAGATATCCAGTTGGCTCGTCGTTCTCGTATCCGTGGAGAAGCGTGCTTAGAATATTAGCTAAATGAAATCTTGTTACTTTTATGTTGCCTATACATATTGAACCTTCAGTTACTAGTTTTTATGGTCATCTTGTTTGATAATTCTCGCTTTTAGTCTAATACGAAAATTTGTTTAATTTTTCTTATTCGTATAGAATGGTCGTTTGTTTGTGTCTCCATCAATTTGTAGTCGCCAATCTTTCAACTTGAATTGATTGGAAAGAATATTGTGAATTGTGCGTACTAATAATAATGTCTCCCTATTGAACCACAAAGTAAAGCCAAACTCTATGAATTTGGGATGTATCAAATTAAAGCTATCATGGTTATGAATTGTATGTGCTAAAAAGTAGTTATAAAAGTATACCCCGTTCTTTTATAATTAAAAAAAAAAAGGTTGTCGAATTTAGTTTAAGGTACTTTTATGAACGTCTCATCTGATAATTGTGGCATCAAGTTTGATGAGTTGTGAGCTGTGTTGAGTTTATTTGTTGCACATATTTGCAGCAAAAAAACCCAGAGCTCTCATCCTCCCATTACAGGCCAAGTCGACTCGAACTCTGGCATTGTTATCAACAATGGTCGATCTCGTACCCTATTTGTTATCAACTTTAAAGTAAACGAGCCAAGTCGAGCTAACCGCTGTCAAGCTCAAACTCGACTCGAACTCGATTATTTCCACATTCCAAGCTCGAATACGATGAAGAATCGACATATCAAGCTCGAATCGACTCTATTTTATATAAACTAAGTAATTACATATATAAAAAAAAAGTAAAAGTGTAATTTAATCGAAGCTCGGTAAGGCTCATGAGCTCACGAGCCAATTATATCGGAGATCGAACTCAACTGAACTCAACTCGAAAGTATACTCAAGTATCTAGACTCGACTTGTTTAAATCAATTAGATTTCGAATAGTTTACGTGTCGATCTAGAATAACTCATGGGTTGTCTCATCTCGTTTACACCCTAACGCTCACTAACATTTAAAATGACCAAAACACCTTTTTTAATGTCAATATATATATGAGAACAAAAATTTAAAACTTGAAAACTTACAATAAAATACTTTTAAGTTTATTTATCTAGTTGCACATTCGAAAAAAATTAATAAAAGAAAAGAAAACATTATTACTACTATTTTATTGACCAAAACTTTATTATATCACTGTAACATGACATGGCATGAAGTATAAACACATAGGAGACAGGATTGTCATGGTTTCATTTTCAAGGTAAAACTGGAAATTAAAGCGTGTTCAATGCAGATTTCAGTGCTACATTGTGTTGTATTGTAACTTTTTATGTAAAATTTATTGCCTCAAAATTCTCATTTGACAAAAATCTTCAATGAGAGTAGAGAAAAGCATTTACATTTCACTCTATAAAACCTCACTGAAGCTGTACAAACAATCACCCAAAATGCTTCATGTATCTGCTCCAACTAACAAAGGTAGCTACATTTTATATATTTTGAGTTTGCTTTTCATTTTTTTAATTTTGCGATTTCATTGTTGTAGATGGTTATGTTTTTTGTAGCTTGATTTAAATATTTATAAGTTGAATTTTGCGCAACTTATAGATCATCAATGTTTAGTTTAGGGGTTTAGTATAGATGTGATTTGAGTTGTTAGTTTAGGTGTTTATACAGATGTCGGGCTCGGTTTTGGTTTTTATGTTCTCTTAGACAAGATGTAGTAAGGGGTTTACCACGCGTTTGGGGTCACGCGCGTGGACGGTGGTGATACGAAAATGGGGGAAGGTGGTCTTCGTCTCAAAGTAACTTTGATAGTTTGTGTGTTTATAGTATGTGTGTTTTAGCACGGTATAGGTAAATGGTGAGGGTGAGTGATTGTTACGGGGGTGAAGTTAGTGAGAAGGTGGTGGGAAGGGGGGATGGTGTGGCATTGGGGTCGCGGTGGTGAATACCGCCACCATTTCATCCGGTCTTAGGCATATAACTCTTTGGTATCATTTAGAATTATTTTTTTGGGACTCAACTTCACGAAATGAGTATTTCTATAAGTACTAAGAGGTGAATTAGTCTCAAAGTGTTTTATTCTTTTAAGCGTTGTTGCGGCTTTTTATGTTTATCTAGGGATTAGAGTTAATATGTATAAGTTATTGAACTATGAGAGTTCAAATGAAAAGCATGGTAATTAGTTTGGGCTATTTCTTTCAGTTACATTGGGCTACGGTAGTGATGTCTGGATTGACATGACTACCGTAATGAGCTTATATCCAAGTGATGTGGGTCATTTGGTTGAATCTGCATTGGGTATTTATGCTATAGATTGTCGAGTTGTTGTCTTTTGTTTTGTGAATTGGCTACATGTTGGGTTTTACAATACATAACAGCTATATAAAACAATTAAACATCATCAAAGCATGCAGCGGAAGTAAAGAATAGTACTTGTAAAAAATTTAACCGAATTAAAAGTATATGCGTACCTTTTATGAATTCAAGCAATAATAATAATCAAGAACCAAGAAACCCTAAACCCTAATAAATTAGGGTTTATATACGTCGACCTAAACCCTAGTCAAACCACCAAAAATTCTCAAACACAAGTGTGTTTGACCTTTGTTCTTGTACACCCGTATTAGTAACGATTCAATGCAAAAAAGCTAGGTTCTTGATCACAAACAAACCAAACACTTATGTTTGAGCTTAAGAAATCGATCCCTATGGGATTAGGGAGGTATACAACCGGTTAAGCTCAAAGGGAGGAGAGGAGAAGAGAACTTAGTTTTGCATGTCACCAAGATTAGTTTATAATGAATACAAGGGGTTTGTATTTATACTATAATAATCTTGGAGACCAAGTTAGGATAGGACTACCCTTAGCCCATTGATTGACCGGTTTTGAGACACCCTAGGGGTTCTAGAACCTTCTCGATCACTAATTTCATCTTTAGTCCTTTAACTTGTTATTTAACGACCACTAACCAAACCTCGTTAAATACTAGCTCTCGTTAAGTGTTTTATTCGTGATTAAATTATTAAATACAATATTTTATATATTATATATTTTAACATTGATTCTTATACGTAATGTGCGCAATCCCGAAGTCTCGTGTTCGAATCCGGTCATACGTATATTAATATGTATCCATAAACCTTTCATCTCCTACTTGGATATTTCTTAATATAGTAATGACATTGGTTTAGTCTAGCTTAATACACCAATGCCCCCAGCTCGAACCGAGTATAGTTTCTTGGAAAAACCATTTAATGATTCATCATTATACTTATCCTTTTGCTACTAATACTACATTAACTATGTATATGGATCAAGTCATTCCATAAGTTAATATTCTATTTGTCATTATATCTGATTGAACAAGATTACTAAATCATCTGAACGTATTCCAGATAGATCTTGGGTATGGCCATACAAACATCTTGTCAATCCTACGAGAGGCTCAAATAGTATTATACTTTGAAATAAATTCAAATGAACAAATTCTCTTGACTACAAGCAAAACTCATGAACTTTACAACACTTCTGAAAATAACCCTAATTACTACCGGTTATGGATAGCGTTAGACTATTTCACACAAGTGTGCTACATTCATAACAGTTATTTGGTATCTCAAGTCTTAGGATAAATATCCATGATTTACTTAATGCGAATGATCCATAAAGTACAATCATGTTAAGTTGGGATCTGTCCTATATTCAATTCATTGAATATCATGTGAATTTGGCATGTCTCACGCATCAATATACTTAAGTATATTCAGATTTCTCTTAATTCAATGACATTCCCACATCATTGATTGACAATGGACTATTTAGAATAACATAAGTTATTCACGGATTAAACATGCAAATATAGGATATAATATTAAGAAAATGAAAAAATTAAACATAACCAATATTTTATTTCATTAAAGTAATATTTGTTCATAGCATCCCTTATCCAAATACTAATCACGATTTGCATGAAACTACTAGCTAAACAAAGTCATATCCTATCAGCATGGTGAGTAAGTGTTTCCGTAGATAAAGGCTTCGTGAAGGGATCATCTAGAATGTCACCTGTGTGAACTTTTAGTAGATTGATTTCTCCTATGTCGATTTGTTCTCGAACATAGTGATACAGTCGAGGAAAATGTCTGGTGCCCTTCATGACTCCAGGTTCATTGGCAAATGTTATTGCAGCAGAATTGTCACAATATACATTTATAGGTAATTCAATTGAGAGCATAACTCCAAGTACCGAAATTAATTTCCTAATCCAAACAGCTTCCATCGCAGCTTTTGAAGCAGCTATGTACTCAACTTCAGTAATAGACATTGCAGTCATACTTTGCCTTTTGTTCTTCCAGTCTACTGCTCCTCCATTAATGACAAAGACATATCCCATCTGAGATTTCTTATCATCTTTATCAGTTTGGAAAGACGCATCGCAAAACCCTATAACATCAAGTTCTGCATCTGGATTCCCACCATACACTAGAAATATATCTTTAGTAGCCCTTAGATACTTAAGAATGTTCTTAACAGCATGTTAGTGCTTGTCACCTAGATTCTATTGATATCGATTGGTGATATTCTGAGAAAACACCACATCAGGCCTTGTACATCTTACCGCATACATGATAGATCCTATTGACGAAGCATAAGGAACCTTTTTCATGGGTGCCACCTCTACAGGTGTTGAAGAACATAGTTTACTACTTAAGCCATGTTCTACTTGCATCGGCAAATATCCCTTTTTGGAATTTTGCATACTGAATCTCTTCAATATTTTATCGATGTAAGTATTTTGACTTAATCAAATCAACCGCCTTGATCTATCTCTGTAGATCTTGATTCCTAGAATATGTGATGCTTTCCCTAAATCCTTCATAAAAAAGCACTTTCCAAGATAAGACTTAACATCTTGTAAACGTGGAATGTCTTTTCCCATGATCAATATTTCATCAACATATAGGATAAGGAAAGTAACATTACTCCCACTAGCTTTGTGATATACACATGGCTCATCTAGATTTTGAGTGAAACCATATTTCTTGATCTCCTCATCAAATCTCTTATTCCATTGGCCCGATGCTTGCTTCAATCCATAAATGGATCTTTGAAGTTTGCATACTCGGTTTGAAAGTTTGGATTCACAAACCCCTCGGGTTGTGTATAGATGTCTTCATCTGGCGACCATTTAAGAAGGTGGTTATGACATCCATCCGCCAAATCTCATAGTCATATCTGTTGCTACTGACTATAAGAATCCTAATAGCTCCAATATGTCGCTACAAGAGAAAAATTCTCCTCGTATTCAACCCCAAAGGTTTGAGTAAAACCTTTAGCTACCAGAGGAGCTTTATAGGTGTGTACATAGCCATCCATGTCAGTTTCTTCTTGAAGAGCCACTTAATTCCAACAACTTTAGCATTGGGAGGAATGTCTACTTCAATTCAGACTTCATTATCTCTCTTGGATTGCATTTTCCCATTCATTGCGACATGCCATTTATCCTTTTCAAGATCAGCCATGGCGGCCTTATAGTTAGCAGGTTCACCAAGATCCTCTAACATGTTTTCCTCAACTTCCACTGGGACAAAAATTGGTATTCGTTACACCAAAAATGTGTGACGATATACATATCGTCATACACGGTTTTTTTTGTGCGTGTCACCAAAGATCGCGCCACCTTAGGTGGCATATGGTGACATTGTTGAGTTCGTGGCCTTTTTCATTGAAAAAGAGTGACCAAAACCCGACTATGTGTGACAAAATTAGGCACACGTGTTGTTGGATTAATCAATATTAGTGACCGTAAACACTTTATAGTCACAGGAATGGTTTTTTAGATTAACTATTTTTTGTCCTTTGGCCACATAAATACATAATATATGTGATATTTGAGATGATTTATTCAAGTAAATGTGTATTATGTGCGACTATTTCCCGTCCTGTGGCCACATGAATATATAATAAATGTGACATTTGTGATGATTAGTCACACAACGGGTGTTGTTTTTCTGGAGTTAGTCATATACAATTTAAAACAAAGTGGTCAAAAGTGTTAATAAGTGTGATTGATTAGTGTGTAAATACTCATCATTTTTGGGTCAATCTGAACTGCAAAACGTTTAAAAATGCTCACAAATGCATCAAAATACTGAAAATATTCCAAAATTGCATTTTATATGTTTCGGATGCAAAATGTTTAAAATCGATGAAAAATGAGCAAAGTTTGCATAATTGGCGTTTAGGTCCCCAAGTTTCTAAAATTGTCAAAAATAGTCCTTGAGTCCTAATTTCAAAGAAAAATCACCAAAGGTCCTTTTAAAATCATAACTTGTCAAATTTAGTCCTTTGGTGAAAAATATAAAAGTTTGAGAAAATTACAAGTTTGGTCCTCCAAGTTTCAAATTTGGCAAAATTAGTCCTTGGAAAATTGGAAAATGTCAAGTTTGGTCCTTGCATTATTGAACTTTGTCACTTTTAGTCCTTTGAAAACTTTATGAAAATGGCGAAATGGTCCTTGCAATTTCGAATTTACAACATTAGTCCTTGCCATTAAAACCTTTATTAAAAATTGCAAATGACCCCGTGTCAAAACCCTTTTGGACCCTCGCCATTTGCATTTTGACCCTTTTATTAAAAGCCGGTCAAATACCTTTGGTCAAATAAAACCCTCCCCCTCACTTTTGTTTCCTTCACCACCATCATCACCCTACTAACTCCATCCCCTCCACTCCATTTCATTTTCACCCACCTATCACTCCACCTTCATCATACTTCCAAAGATCAATAATTACTTATCTCTCCTAACACTCAATCCCCACAATTGTTAAACATAGTTTTGGCGCCAAAACACAATGAAGGGCCAAGATGTCTTCAAGTACATCCAAAGGCCTAAAACAATGGTGGGATATATTCGAGAGAGAGAGAAATCATTGGAGCTATAAAAGGAAGAAAGAAGCAGAAGAAAAGTAGTAGTTAGCTTTTTAAATTTTCTTAATGTCGATTTTTAAATTAATGTACTTGTTTAAGCCAAAATGTTGTAATTTCGGTTTATTTGTATCTCCTTTAAGTTAAAATATCATTGTATTGTGTTTTGAACAATCAATCCAAGTTTTATTTAAGTTCCAAGTTTCATGATTGATCGTTGTAAAATGGGCCCAAATTCTTATTTGCAAGCTTTAAAAGTTCAATTTCATCTCAAATAAGCTCACTTAAGCTTATTAAAGCTCTTGGTAAACTCACAATTCAGTTTTAAGTAACTCCCATGGATGGTCAACAAAAGTCAACTGTTTAGTGAAATTTTGGTTCAAGCAATTTGGTGATGATATGGGTTGATCCAATGGTGAAATTGGGTTGATATAGAATAGGTTAGCACAAGTTTGGGTCTGGTTTTAACTTTGCAGCGATTGGACTTATGTGAGTTTATTTCTCATTTTCAATTTCAAGTCATATTGCATTTTATGCTTATAGTGAATCTGTGGTTATTAGTAGTTTTAACTTGTTCATTAAGTTTGTATTAGGGATAGGTGAACTTAGTTTAAGTGTCTGCTAGAGTTAGTTCTCTGATTGGTTTAGATTAAATTACAAATCGCTTATATAAGGGATGTTTGGATTTCTTTGTCAAAAATGTTTTAGAAGCTTAGTCGAGGTAGTTCATTGTTGTTTCATGCTTGTTAACCTCAATTGAGTTCATTGCGGTCATCAAGATTGTGCATTAGACCACTCTAAGTCAAAATCCTCTTAAACCATCTTAATTCTTTAACTGTTGGATATTTGTAAATCAAATTACTCATTTTTGTTTAAAATCCATAGATATAGCTTGTTGTAGCCTCATTTCATCCTTTAACATCAATATCGGTCTACAAATCAAGTTCAAAGTTCCATAAAAGTCAACTTTCATTTCTTCATCAAAAGTCAAAGTGAAAACTCATGTTTTCACCAAAATAGGTTGCTTTTTCATGGGCTCATCTTTAAGCCAATTTCAATGAAAATTGTTGCTTTAAAAAGCTCATCTGGTCTATTTTGTTGGTAGCATTTTTATACATTTTTGTGAAATTTTTATAAGTCTCATATAGGCTCATCAAATTAGCTTCAAATGCCCTGTGCACAGGGCATTGAACTGCACAGGTTTGTGCAGTTCTTGCAACCTTTGCACAGAGCTCACAAGAGCTTGTGAGTGGCTAATTTTTGGTTTACAAGCTCTTTGCTAGGTCATCTTTAGATTGCAATATCTGGCTTTAGGTTTTAGGCTTATCTAGTGCTTATTTTTATAGCTTAAAGTAGACCCCTAGAATCTGTTTTGCACTTATACTCATATTCATCAAATCTTATCAATTGGCTATCCAGAGGTTATAGCTTGATGATTCTTGTTGCTTTTGAGTTCCTTTAGCATATTATAGCTTTTGTATTCAGTTGGTTGCTTTTGGATTCCATTTGCTTATTGAAAGTGCTTATTTTTAAGCACATTCCACATCGGCCCATAATTCCTCACATAAGCACCTGTTTTCCATTTTCCTAGTTTCATAATATAATTTTAGAGTTTTCTTGAATTTTCAGATTTTCCAAGTTGGTTTGCTATTTTTCTTTATTTAAATTAGTTTTAAGCATTTTTAATTAGCTTTAAATACAAATAATTAAGAAAAGGTTCAAAAAATAATTTTTCATTTTCTTAAGTTAAGATAAATATAAAAAGACAAAAAATATTTTCTATATTTTTCTTAGTTAAATTTGTATTTTAAATCATTTAATTAGTTTTAATAGTTTTTAATTCCTAGAAAATTCAAAATAATCAGAAAAATACAAAATAGTTTTGAAAATTCTATTTTGTTATTTTAGATTTTTCTAAGTCAAAATTTTATTTTTCTAGCTTTGTTTCATATTTTCTTGTATTTTAGGTTATTACTTAATAGTTAAAAATAGTTTTAATTAATAATAATTAGATAAATAGTTATAAAAATAATTTTCTTTTTCTATAAATTTTCTTTTATCATTAGGTTTGTAAAATGTATTTTCATATTTTTAGGGTCAATATTTCTTAGATCTCACTTTTTATTTTCGTCGCGTACGTAATTTTATTTTAAGTTTAGTTTTAAGTTAAAAACAAAAACATCATTTTAAATATAGTGATAGCGTTTATTTAATATTTTTATCTTTTAACTTTCTTTAATTTGCATTTAAGCCGTTGTAATTTGTTGGCTTTTGCGTAGTTATAAATTCATTCTCAATCCGTTATTTGTTCAAATCTCTCGATCACTTTACGTTTGATAATCCATTGCATAGCTCGCTTGGACATAACGACCGGGAAACACTATACTCCCCGATCTTCATTGCATTCGTGCTTGAGCCGTTTTAAGTTTGTTACGGTCCGCCATTCACAAGTGGCGGACTTGAGTGATAAAACTTGATTTGTTTGGGAGCGAATCAAATTTTTGGCGCCACACGGGAGTTGTCTTGATTATCTTCCGTCTAGCAGATTAGTGATTTGGATATTCACCCTTTGTTCATACCATCCATCTCGTATATGTTTATATTTTCTTATCCAAAATACAAAATACTCTTCTCATTCCTCTTATCCGTATGATTCTATTTCTCTTACCCCTCGCACTGTTTGATTCTACTCTTCTTTAACCTCAAAACCGTTTAATTCTATTTCTTTAACCTCTACATGTTTAATTCTCATGGCGACGATCGATTATCCTCGTTGTTTCCACCGCAAAAGCCGTATGGAAGAGGATCAACTCCGTTGTCGAATCCGGATTGTTTATGCAAGCAATGTGGAAGGATGGGTGCAAACAAATATTGTTATTGGTGCGAATTATCGATAACTCTCGATGATTCTCCAAGTTTTTCCGACCATCCGCCACAACCCGATGAACCCATTTAAGAACCGGAGACCATAACGGAAGTGGTGGAAATTGCTAGCTCTCGAGCACACCATTTGTCCCACCTCCCGATTTTTTCGAATGTTCTTGAGACTTGATAGTCATTCGGATCACCATGTTGGTTTTGTTGATTCTTTGAATAAACCGATTCCTCTTCATAACTCTCAAATGAGATCGTTTATTCCTTGTGTCGGTTGTGGTGAGCCTCTTTGGTTCACCACATCGTTGGTGTACATGTATACAATGTGGTAATGATATTCATAACGGAGTTGTTTGTTTTGTGGTTCGAGAATTCATTTGATTATGATCCTAATCCGAACTCATTTAACGACCCTCAAACTTTTCAATTACCCACCACAGCCCGACCTATCTTCATATAATCAACATTACTGCTTTGTGAATTTTGTGGAGGTCCTCACCAAGGATTTGAGTGTCAATCCGAAACACGTTTGTCTATGAACAGTTTTCAATGATGCTCGAACTTTGGTTATAACCAAAATCCATATGATTCACTGTCCGGACTCAGCAGTTTCTTGTGAGTAGTCTGTGGAGGTCCCCATTTCACTCGATTGTCAAATAGGGAACCCAATTCCTTGTAACAATCATGACTCTCACATGTTTGACAATTTCCAACCTCCACAAAGACTATACGGTTCAAACTCCACCGAGCCGTTGTCTCAAGAAATCTCCCAAGATTTTGAAACCACAATGAAAACACTTGATGATATGATTCAAAACTTTAAGAATCAAGTGAGTGGTGAAAAGACCATGGGAGAATTGCTTGCGAAGAACGAGAAGAACGAGAGGCTCGCCAATCTAGGGAAGAATCATTAATCCTAGAGCATGCACTCTAAGGCGTTCCCAATTTCTTAAGGAAGCTCTATATGATGATGACGAGGAGAGTTTTATCCTTTTAGAGATAATATTTCTCAACTCCTCGATCGGTTGATATCGCAGATTGAGATTCCATCTCAAACAATTGCTATCACACCCGAGCTCACACTCACTCTCTTAACATGGGGACGAGCATCTTGACTTTGTTCACGAAAAGGAATCGGACGAATTCATAAAGTCTAGTGTTGAGAACCTTGTCCCAATCCCAAAAGAGTCACAGGAAATTTGACCATATGTGTGATTCCCTCCTCCCTATTGTGTTCAAATGATCATGTTGAAACTTTCTCCAATTCGATGATGATGATTGTGCTTCCTATGGAAACATCGAGTATGTTGAAGCATCACTCACCTTCGAGCTTGATCATCTTAGAAGAGGAGTTCTGGTGAACTCGACTCACATCAATCCAGCTCTTTGATTTTAAATGTCGATTCGGGATTTCTAAAGTCTCATTAATAAGAGAAACCTATTTCATCTCCTATCCCAACAAGGATAGTGAGAATGTTGATCACTTTGTTCCGAAACATTGAAAGCTACTTTGATAATATGGGAGATTTGAATAGAATCGAATTCACTTCAATTCTCAGAATCCACTATTTGATACTCATTGAGGATTTTGATGAGCCCACTATGGAACAAGAGTTCACAACTTCACGAATATGAATGATTCTCTTCATAAAGAGTTCTCGATGAACTCACTCATACATATCTCCTCCGGAACATGATTATTTCTATTTTGATCTTAGACACAGCCGGAGGAAGGTGTAGATCAATGAGTTTGCCTATTAATGATACTATTCATGCTCCTCCCGATATGTCTCCATTTGAGGATGAAGAATGGATCATGATTGTTATCAAAATCTTTCTTCCTTTCCTCAAATATCTTGTGGCTTCTCCTCATCTTCACTCCTTCGGAATGAAGACACTATCTTTGACCCGGCATTTTCATTTATCATTTTGAGCGGTTCTATGTATATCTCATCGGTGTGGAACTTTCACGTGCTTCAAATGTTTATTCAAACATCTTGAATGAAAGTCCGATGGAGATTGTTTCTTCCACTTTGCTTCCCATGAACCAATGAATTGGGGTCGAGTCAAGCTAGCGACTCGGTAATCAAAAAAGTAGCTAAACATGGGTTTTCACCCATGAGTTCCACCCTAGTGTGGGGAGTTGCCCACATGTTGTGATATAAGTTTTCTTAAAAAAAAAAAAAAAAAAAAAAAAAAAAAAAAATCTCTTTCTAAATAATGGCCGTAGTATTTCCTTTTACGTTCTTTGTTTCGCATAACTGCGGTACTTTGAATATTGAGGGCAATATTCATTTCTAAGTGTGGGGGATTCTCACGAATTTTATCATATAATTATACCGATTCCCGTTTTGGCCAAATTTTTTTTTTGGAGTAAGTGTTTTACACTTACTCATTTGGTTATCGATCCACCATGTCTAATAAACTAAAGGATTGGCTAATCCAGAGCAAACGGCTCTTGGTAAAGATATCTCAAATCCGTTGACTGACTTGCAATTTGCCCAAAATTGTATGGTATTCATTTCACCATATCCTTAAAAGTGAAGAGTTGGCTAGCCCGCAAGTTTATGGCTTGTGGTAAAGGCGATGGAAAAACCATAATTGGTAATCGACTCACCAAAGATAATATTGATAATTTATCTAAGAGTTGGCTAGTCCGAGCAAAGCGGCTACGGTAAAGACAAAATCAAATCCGTTGAAAGTCGGTGGTTTGCTCAAAATCACATGGTTATCGGTGTACCATGGTTCTTACTTGAACTAAAACATTTGGCTACTCCGAGTAATGGCTTTTGGTAAAGAGATTCAAATCCATTAAGTTTTTCTCAAAAGATTGCTAGGGACTAGCAATAGTTTAGTGTGGGGATTGATGAGTGTGTAAATACTCATCATTTTGGGTCAATCTGAACGCAAAACGTTTAAAAATGCTCAAATGCATCAAAATCTGAAAATATTCCAAAATTGCATTTTATATGTTTCGGATGCAAAATGTTTAAAATCGGATGAAAAATGAGCAAAGTTTGCATAATTGGCGTTAGTCCCCTAAGTTTCTAAAATTGTCAAAATAGTCCTTGAGTCCTAATTTCAAAGAAAAATCACCAAAGGTCCTTTTAAAATCATAACTTGTCAAATTTAGTCCTTTGGTGAAAAATATAAAAGTTTGAGAAAATTACAAGTTTGGTCCTCCAAGTTTCAAATTTGGCAAAATTAGTCCTTGGAAAATTGGAAAATGTCAAAGTTGGTCCTTGCATTATTGAACTTTGTCACTTTTAGTCCTTTGAGCAACTTTATGAAAATGGCGAATTGGTCCTTGCAATTTCGAATTTACAACATTAGTCATTGCCATTAAAACCTTTATTAAACCCTTTGGACTTGTCAAAATTGTCAAAACCCTTTGTGACCCTTTTGGACAAATTGCATTTTGGACCCCTCCCTATTATTAATAGCCGGTCAAACCTTTTGACGGTCAAATTCCTCCCTACCCGCCCTTTTTGTTTCCTTCACCATCATCACCTCGAAACTCCTCGATAACACTCCATCCCCCCTCATCATTTTCCACCCTCTTATCACATCACCTTCAACATACTTCCATTAAATCCTTATCTAACCCCATAACTCATCCCACAAACTGTTAAACCCAATTTTCCGCCAAAACACTTTGAAGGGCCAAGATGTCTTCAATACATCCAATGGCCTAAAACAATGGTGGGATATTCTCGAGAGAGAGAGAGATCATTGGCTATAAAAGGAAGAAAGAAGCATTGGAAAAGTAGTAGTTAGCTTTTAAATTTTCTTAATGTCGATTTTTAAATTAATGTACTAGTTTAAGCCAAAAAGTTGTAATTTCAGTTTATTTGTATCTCCTTTAAGTTAAAATATCATTGTATTGTGTTTTTGAACAATCAATCCAAGTTTTATTTAAGTTCCAAGTTTCATGATTGACTGTTGTAAAATGCAGTTCCAAATTCTTATTTTCAAGCTTTAAAAAGTTCAATTTCATCTCAAATAAGCTCACTTAAGCTTATTAAAGCTCTTGGTAAACTCACAATTCGGTTTAAGTAACTCCCATGGATGGTCAACAAAAGTCAACTGTTTAGTGAAATTTTGGTTCAAGCAATTTGGTGATGATATGGGTTGATCCGGTGGTGAAATTGGGTTGATATAGAATAGGTTAGCACAAGTTTGGGTGCGGTTTTAGCTCGCATAGCGAGTTGGACTTATGTGAGTTTATTTCTCATTTTCAATTTCAAGTCATATTGCATTTTATGCTGTGGTTATTAGTAGTTTTAACTTGTTCAGTATTAGGGATAGTGAACTTAGTTTAAGTGTCTGCTAGAGTTAGTTCTCTGATTGGTTTAGATTAAATTACAAATCGGTTATATAAGGGATGTTTGGATTTCTTTGTCAAAAATGTTTTAGAAGCTTAGTCGAGGTAGTTCATTGTTGTTTCATGCTTGTTAACCTCAATTGAGTTCATTGCGGTCTTCATCTTGTGCATTAGACAGCTCTAAGTCAAAACTCTCTTAAACCATCTCAATTCTTTAACTGTTGAGATTTTGTAAAACAAATTACTCATTTTGTGTTTAAATGTCATAGATATAGCTTGCTTTAGCCTCATTTCATCCTTTAACATCAATATCGGTCCTTAAATCAAGTTCAAAGTTCATAAAAGTCAAGATTTCATTTCTTCATCAAAAGTCAAAAGTGAAAAGCTTGTTTTCACCAAAATAGGTTGAATTTTCTTGGCTTCATCTTTAAGCCAATTTAAGTGAAAATTGTTGCTTTAAAAGCTCATCTGGTCTATTTTGTTGGTAGCATTTTATACATTTTGTGAAATTTTATAAGTCTCATATAGGCTCATCAAATTAGCTTCAAATGCCACATGCAGAGGCATTGAAGCTCTGAGTTGTCATGCAGGTTCTTGCAACCTTGCACTGAGCTCACAAGAGCTTGTGAGTGGCTAACTTTTGGTTTACAAGCTCTTTGCTAGGTCATCTTTAGATTGCAATATCGGCTTTAGGTTTTAGGCTTATCTAGTGCTTATTTTTATAGCTTAAAGTAGACCCCCCTAGAACTGCATTTTTGCACTTATACTCATATTCATCAAATCTTGGTAATTGGCTATCCAGAGGTTTATAGCTTTGTTTCTTGTTGCATTTGAGTTCCTTTAGCATATTATAGCTTTTGGTTTGGTTGCTGCTATTGGTCTCCATTTGCTTATTGAAAGTGCTTATTTTTAAGCACATTCCACATTAGTTCCATAATTCCTCACACAACCATCTGTTTTCCATTTTCCTAGTTTCATAATATAATTTTAGAGTTTTCCTTGAATTTTCAGATTTTTCCAAGTTGGTTTGCTATTTTTCTTTATTTAAATTAGTTTTAAGCATTTTAAATTAGCTTTAAATACAAATAATTAAGAAAAGGTTCAAAAAATAATTTTTCATTTTTCTTAAGTTAAGATAAATATAAAAGACAAAAAATATTTTTCTAGATTTTTCTTAGTTAAATTTGTATTTTTAAATCATTTAATTAGTTTTTAATAGTTTTTAATTCCTAGAAAATTCAAAATAATCGGAAAAATACAAAAATAGTTTTGAAAATTCTATTTTGTTATTTTAGATTTTTCTAAGTCTTAATTTTATTTTTCTAGCTTTGTTTCATATTTTCTTGTATTTTAGGTAATTACTTAATAGTTAAAATAGTTTTTAATTAATAATAATTAGATAAATAGTTATAAAAATAATTTTCTTTTCTAAAAATTTTCTTTTATCATTAGGTTTGTAAAATGTATTTTCATATTTTTAGGGTCAATATTTCTTAGATCTCACATTTTTATTTTATGCGTCACGTAATTTTAAGTTCGCGTTTATAAAAAGTTAAAACAAAAACATCAATTTTAAAAATAGTGATAGCGTTTATTTAATATTTTTATCTTCTTAACTTTCTTTAATTTGCATTTAAGCCGTTGTAATTTGTTGGCTTTTCCCGTAGTTATAATCATTCAAATCCGTTATTTGTTCAAATCTCTCGATCACTTTACGTTTGGTAATCCATTGCATAGCTCGCTTGGACATAACGACCGGGAAACACTATACTCCCCGATCTTCATTGCATTCGTGCTTGAGCGTTTTAAGTTTGTTCGGATCCGCCATTCACAAGTGGCGGGCTTGAGTGAATTAGCTTGACTATATTTTGTGTGACTATTGCTCATCCAATGACCACTTGAATTTTATGTTTGTGTGGCCATTTGTAATATTTATTCACAGAAAGCATGTTTCTTTTAGGTATTTAGTCACACACAATTAAGCAAAAAGTAGTCAAAAGTGTTAATAAGTGTGACCATATGCTGTTTAAAGTGAAGAAATATGTATTTTGTGTGACTATTGTTCATCCAATGACCACTTGAATTTTATGTTTGTGTGGACTTTTGTAATATTTAGTCACACAAAACATGTTTGTTATGGGTATTTAGTCACATACAATTAAGCAAAAAGTGACCAAAAGTGTTAATAAATGTGACCATATGCTGTTTAAAGTGAAAAAATTTGTATTTTGTGTGACTATTAATCATCCAATGGCCACATGAATTTTATTTTTGTGTGGCCTTTTGTAATATTTAGTCACACGAAGCATTTTTTAGGTGTATTTAGTCACATACAATTAAGCAAAAAGTTGCCAAAAGTGTTAATAAGTGTGACCATATGTTGTTTAAAGTGAAGAAATGTGTATTTTGTGCGACTATTGATCATCAAATGGCCACATGAATTTTATGTTTGTGTGTTCTTTTGTAATATTTAGTCACACAACGAATTAAGGAAATAATGACCAAAAGTGTTAATAAGTGTGACTATATGCATCTTTTAGTCACAATTAAGAAATCAATATATATATCAAAACAAATTCAAATACAATAAAATTAGAATATATATAACTGAACCAAATATAAAATTGTAATATCATGCATTATATAATTCTCAATAATTTAAGGTCTTATGACTCTTCTTCTTAGCTTGCCTTTGCATGGCATCACTAGAGACGTAAACGTTTTTCCGCTTCGTTTGATTTAGGTGCAGTTTTGTTCTCACCAATCATTTATATGGTACTTGGTGGTGTTGTCTGTATGAAACAAAAGCCGCATGTTATCAAACACAGAATTAAATATGAAGCAGTACTAACTATATGAACCAATAGTACTAAATTATAACTAACAATTGTAACTAATACACTAGCAGTATTAACTTCAAGCAGTCTTAATCTTTGAGCACTCTTAACTTTGTACTAGCAGTACTAACTTTCACTAGCAGTCGTAACTTTTATACTAGCAGTAGTAAATACTTAGCACATTTTCTTTGACATTTTTGAGCAGCACTAAATCCATCATGTAAAAAACTAACCTTGCTGTTGGCATCAGGAGCAAACTTGTCAGCAATGACAACGTAAGTCGGAAGCAACAAAGACGCTCCTTTAGTGAGAAAACGCAATACTCAAATGCAAATGTGTTTTGCAAACACAATCCTGAACACCACTTAGAAGATAGGATGCATACCAATATTCATAAACAATGATTCATTATCCTTGAGTGATTTTTCGGATCGGACCGCAAAACACATGCTTGATGAGCGAGCATTTTCTGCTTACAATGGACATGTACAAGTCCTTAATGCATAGAAACTTAATATTAAGAAAAATCATATTATAAACCTTAGTATACCTATTATAAAGCACACATTACAATACCTTTATACACAAGCCTTAAATTGGATTTTCTTATAATTTACAAACTTAAAGTACAAGTCCTTAGAGCTCGTGGTATAAGTTCCTAATGCATGGATTCAAAAACTATTGTTTTATTTAAACTAAACCTAACTAAAGACTCATAAACCAAACTAAAGACTTAAACTTAGTTTCCTACATTCTTAAACTTCAAGTACATCATCACTTAGCTAATGTACAAGTGGCTTCAGCCTAAAACACCCTCCCTTTATTTTTCTAGTTCGAATAGAAGTAAGAACAAACCAAATCAACCCTAACCTAGTTCTAAGCAAACTAAACTTCAATTAAACCAAATTTAAACATAAACTAAGCTCTATCCTATCTCCTACATGTTGTCACTTAAATCTCCAACATATTGGTCAAAAATTGCAAGCCTTACACATTGTTTGCCTTAAAACCATTCGATTTCAATGAATCACCATAAAAATGCACATGGAACCCTATCTTATATCTTATCTAATCCTATCGTGTCTTAATGTGTCCCATATCTTCATAACACAAGCACACAAGTGGCAAATTCATTCAATGAACCCTAAATATCTTTTGCCTATATATGTCGACCTAAACTACACTATATTATCCCATCACTTGTTTTCTAACACACAACACCCACACACATCCTCACTTACTGAGATTCAAGTCCAAAGAAGGAGAAGGAAGTTTGCATTAAAGTCTTGAAGCCTTGGAAAAGCTTGGTTTCATTTTAGAAGTCATTTGACGTTTTTTATTCCTAATCGAGTACCATAAGTTAGTAAGTCCTTTAAAGCCTTTCCAATCTCTTTTATATATCCTAATAACACTTACAAATAATAATAATCTAGTTCAAGTTGGAAACAAAGATCAAAAATGAATTTCTTTTCCTTTTTATTTTTACCGAGAGCAAACTAAACACCCTTATTTATATTTTTGTTCTTTTTTTAAAACAATAAGCTACAAGCTACACCACAAGTCCTTTAGATAAGTCAATCAACACATTAACAAGCCCTAAAAATAAGCTCATAAGTTTTTAAGTTCAAATTCTATTTTTTTTCTTTCTTGTCGCTAAACAAACCAAACGTCCCCTTTTTAAGTTGATTTTTAACCAATAAGCTAAAGCTAGAAGCTAGGCCATTAAGCCATCTTAATAAGTTCATAAGTGAGATTTAAAAACCACAAAACATTTGCCAAAAAGCCCGAAGGCCTCGTCTTTATTTTGGTTTATTTTTGGTGTCGCGACCTAAAACAAAACGCACCCTTATTGGAATTTAAAAGCCCATAAGCTAAATTATAAGCTAATAAGCCATCCGCAACTTATTCATAAACCTAAAATAACATATATTGATAAGACGTAACAAGCCACACCCTTTTTAAATCAAAAGCATAAAATTGCAAAATAAGGACTAAATATGTAACGACTAAAAAGCTTTGAGGTGAAAACTCTAAAACTTTGAAAATTGGAGTTTTCTTGGGCCAAAAATGTAAATATTATAAAAAGTGGTTTACTTTGTAAATTGTGTGGTGCTTTGAGGGCTGAAAATGTAAATTTTATTAAATTATATATAACAAGGACTTGGTTTGCACGCGACTTAACCCGAGGGGGTATAAGGTGTCATATTTCAAAAATTGAGGGTAGAAACTGTCATTTCACTGAAGTTGAGGGGTAAAAATTTCATGGGTATAAAGTGTAACATTTTCATATTTTCTCGAAAATATATCTCTAACTCGTTTGGCTCGGTTTTGATAAAAGCAACATACTAAGTATTTCCAAATTCACATCGAATCGATCAAACTTTATAAATAAACAACGTTCAACACAATTTATCATCCTCTAACTTTTGAAGAGACTTCAAGATTAAAAATCTTATCAAATTTACTTTTCTTGTTCAACCATACACGTTATACTAAATTCACTCAAAGATTCACATATAGTTATCGACAATACACATGTTGTACAAATAACATAAACACTACACTTTATTTAATAAAAGTCTTGAACGTCAACAAACTTACTGAAACTTGACATACCAACACAGGTCGCGTATCTAAGCAGTGTATTCTTAAGATTTAATTAGCTTACCAACCAGACTAATGTATCACCAAGGTGAGTCATAGCCCCTCTTTTACTTATTTTGAACTCTCTGGGGGAGATACATGCTCAACTACTTGCTTTTATTTTCACAAACACTCTAAACTCTTATGTGTTACCGTGAGTTCATAGTCCCACTTTTATACATTTTACAAACTTGTGGGGAAATACATGCTACAAACTCGAACACAAGTATTTTTTGTATCCTATCTTGATTGATATTGCCTAAGTACACACTATTGCCACCGAAAGACCCTTATATCATGAGCCATTAGTCACTTGAGTGAAGCGAATATTGTGAATAGATCTATTGGAGGTTGTCACCCATTTGTGTTAGCCGGATATATAACCTTTGTGCTAGCCGGATTGATAGCCAAATGCACATTATTTGAGAACTATTAGGAAATTGGCAAACTCCTACCCGAGGGCACTATTACTTATATCATTTTTATGATATCACACACGTTAACGTTTGAGCTTCGTGAGACTTAGGGCAATATATTTTCTTGCAATGTTACCATTTTACTATAATTGTATTTCGTTACAATTATCCAACTTGAAACTTGTGTTCAACCGATATTATACAAACACTATGGATTCACTCAATCTTTGACCTAGTTAGAGCAAACAAACGAACTATGGATGTATAGCAACGTAACCCACTATTCATTTTATTGATATTACTATTTATTGCAATTATCACTCACACTTGAAATTATTGAACTCAACTTTGTGTTGATAAGGACTTGGTTTGCAATAAATACTAATATACGAGGATGGCACGGAGAGGTACGATACTTCTAGAAGGCTAAAATCTTATTATCATTCGAAAACTTATTTAATAAAGTGTGAAACTACTGGGCCCTCATTTTGTAAACTCTGATATTTATATAATTCGAATGATAAATCTTTTAAAACGACTCAATTAGAGTTCGTTTTCTATTGCTATAATTGTTGTGCCATGAAATAACACTGGGTTTGAATTCCGTTGCGTATCACGAAATTTGGGGTGTTACCCTCTAAACATACACGAAATTATAAAATATCAAAATAAAAAACATGATCTGTTACATACAAATAAATACGATATTATAATTATAGCAACGACTCATTTAAAATAATATTTAGTTATCAACAACATAGAAGTACACGTATGATTATAACAAGTTTATAAGAATAACATTTACACGGGGTTATAATGCAACGACTAATAATAATGGGGTGTTTGTTTAAGCTTATTTTTGAATTACGAGCTTACGTGATTTTAGTTTATGCTTTATGAACTAATTTTTTCGATACTATGAGCTTATATAAGGTTATTATATCATAATAATTTTATACACACCAATAATTTAGAAAATGAGTCCGTAAAGACGTAAACGAAATGGATGAGGTTTTTGTTACCGTAAACGTAAACGAATGAGGTTAAAAAATAAGCGTAAACGGATGAGGGTTTTGTTACCGTAAACGTAAATATAAACAAATGTGGGTTAAAAATAAGCTCACACAAACACCTCATAGGTATTCGTTACCATAAAGACCTAAATGGATGAGGTATTCTCTATTCATTTTATTGTGGGAGGGCTATTTTCTATTCAAATGCACACGCCCTCATTGGGTTAATCGTAATACCATTTCCGACCATTTTCTTTCCTGAGGCTAAAATATATGTCTCCAAACCACTTATTTTAAGAAACATCCTTTTACAAAAAAGAAAAAAAATAGAAAAAAATAAATAAATAAAAAACTTAATATTAATAGGGATCGATTATTGTGTCTATTAAAGTATAAGTAAGTTTGTCTAAACTAAGGCGTAATCAAGCCAAGCCGAGAGCTCGAGTTTGACGAGGGATTGAGCTCGGATTGAAAATCACAAAGTAGGCTCGAGCTCAGAGAATTTATTATCTAAATTTGAACTCGGTTATAGTAACATTCGATTAAAATCGATTTCCACCGAAAAGTTCGAATTTATATATAAATATTGTATTCAATGAAAAGAAACTCATCAATAAAGTTAAAAAAAATACGCGATAAATTCAAAAGAAAAACTTATACAAAACATTGAAGTATGGTTTCAAAAGTCTTTCTAAGATAAACAATTAACTAATATAAATATACTAATATCCACATTAGCATTTATTATTTGTATAAATATTTATAATAAGAATATTTATATACATGAAGACTCAAAACTTGAACTAAGCTATTGAAAACTCAAGCTCGACTTGTCATATGTTTCAAGTTAGTTTATTGAGGTCGAGAACCGAACTCGATAAAAGTTCAACTCGATAAAGTCGAGCTTGCTTAAAGCTCGAGGTCGAGTTACTTTGATAAAAGCTCCTCGTTTGCAGCCGAAGTCCAAACACCCATCTCTTTATCCCATCTCCCTTTTGCCTTCATTTACTAGATTCTGCCTTTTGACATATCTCTCACCTCTTCGATCATAAAACAATACTCATAAAAATTTAAAATAATAATAACCAAATTTTTATAAAAATATTTTTCATGACGCTTGGTTCAGGTGGATCTAGTGTTGTTGGTAAGTTCATCTTTATTTTGTATTTGATCTTATGGGTTTTATTCTTTTTTTAAAGAAGATTCATTCTTTTGGTATAAAGATTGTTTATTGTTAATGGGTTTTGCTTATTTGATGTAATCTTGAACTTAGGTCAAATCTTGTTGGGGTTTTTGTGATGTTTGGATTTGATTATTGTATGATTAAGTTAGAGTTGATTTTAGGGGTTATTTTGACTATTGATTCTTAATTATTGTTTGTGAGTTGACATTTGATGTTGGGAAGTGATGGTGTGAGTTATCGGAAAGTCGAAAAGTCAACTAGATTGATAATTGATTGAACTTTTCAAGTTTGGAATGCAGTTTTTCGGTAGAGAAGAACCGTGATTCTAGCCAGTGTTGTCTAGTGTTTGTTTGGTTGCATTTTGGAAGAATGAGGGTTACTCATGAGCGATTAGATTGGTCTTATTTGAAAGATAGATGATTACAATGTTCTGTTACTTTTGGTTTGTGTATGCAGTCTTATTTGAGATTGTGATCAAATTTAACTTTGTACTATCAGAGACCTGATTGTAGACTTATTTCTTTCATTGATAACTGATAAGTCATGTGTTGTTTGATAGATAGTTAGTGGGTGTTTGTAAGAGGGTTTGGAATCTATCGGTTGAGAAGGAAAGTCATAGATAGTGTTTAGTTTACTGGTATTGGGTTTAAAATCAGGTATGTTATCCTTTATTTCGGCTCTTCACCATTCTTGCCAAAATGATGTGTTTAGAAGCTGATTTTCATTCAACGCTGCTATTAAAGCATAGGCCATAGCAATAGTGATTCCTGACCGAGAACTAAACAGACCTGGAATTATGTGCAAATAATGCTTCAGAGAGTTGAAGTTTTCGGACCAATTCGTGCCTAAGTTTCTGCACAATGAGATCATATGAATGCTTTGATCATATTATTTGTCGTTTCACGTTTCATATGAATGCTTTGATCATATGGTGATGTGAGCTGTACATAAATTTGCTTGTATATAGGATTTAAAGTAGTTATGGGATCACGTCAACTTGTGCATACTCTATTAGCTTGTATATCCTGTGCTGTTTATCAGTCTGTTTGCATCCCCCTTTGTTTCTCGGGTCTTATTGTATCTCGTAAATATTTTTAATAGTAAAGAGCACAGAAAGAAGAAGCTTGGTATCATATGTAAGAAAAAAGCGAATGTAAATGGATAAAACTGAGATACACTAATGCTTTTGGTTATAGTACTCTAAACAACTTGGTTTACATAGCGATGAAAAGTCAAGTGAACAAGGTTATGAAGTCGACTGCTCAAGTGAAATATGGAGGGAGTGTGAGATTTGGTGTTTGATGAATTTCCAATATATATTTTGATAGTTGATTTAATGTTAAACAAGTGATCAGACTTGATATTAGGAGCTAAATAGAATTATTGTTCCTATTTTTGTTGCGAATTCACATTTGATGTTGGAAAACAACTAATTGAAAGCTCGAAAAGTCGAATTGAGTAGCTGAGTTTAATTTAGCACACGAGTTCCATTGAAAACAAGCCAATGCTAATTCATGTGTTGTTTTGTTTGCATTTCACAAAGAACAGTGTTACTTCAAAATAGACAGATTCAATTATTCTTACACTCATTTGATTAATTTCCGATGTTTATTTGAAAAGATAGATGGTCACTAGTAGGTGATCATGTGTTGTGACGTTAGGGTTATGTATCTAGTCTTATTTAATATTGTGATCAAACCACTTTGCATTATGAGGGACAAGTTATGTGTTGTAATAGATATTTGGGTGGTGTATGGATTGAGGGTTCGGATATGATAAAACGAGAGGAATTCCTAGATGGTGATTGGTTTAAGCGGTATGGGTTTTCTTTCTTGTAACTCAGATTGAAAATAATAAATGAAAACGACTATAAATCCTGACGGTGTTTTTAGCTGGAAGAAAACATCCTCTGTTTAACAAAAGTTCTGTACAAAACAAGGAAAACGAATATCATGTTCAAGTATTTATTTTTTATATCGAAAAGTTCTCCACAAAACTGAAAATTTCCATTTGAGCGCTTACTTGAATATTCAACTTTTTGTGGAGATGATAACCACTCCAAGCTGCTACAAAATCAGATAGAAACTAGGCAATGTTTCCTCCAACTAAACGCGCCCTCTATTGATTTAATAATAACGGGTCTGAACTGTTGTTAAAATGGTGTAATTAGTTTCGGATTGACTTGTTGATGAGTGCTGCTATAATATCATTCTTACAAGGGAAATTTTGTTCATTGTGTACACCTGTAAATTAAACTTTTTCCATAAGGGGGTCATTAGTGATTGTTGATTGTTTTTGCAGTACCTCGGAATTTCAGACTATTGGAGGAGCTTGAGCGTGGAGAGAAGGGTATTGGAGATGGTACTGTGAGCTATGGAATGGATGATGGTGATGACATTTATATGCGGTCTTGGACTGGTACCATCATTGGTCCTCACAATGTAAGATCCATTTACTGTGTAACTTGAGGTTTACCTTTAATGCTAGTGGTGGCTAAATGGACGGGTTATCGGATCAGTAAGGTCTTTTGTGGACATAACTGGGCGCTCTGTGTTGATCAAGTACTGTTTGATCCAAAATTTTAGAAACTTTTATTGATTACATGTCAAATTTGTTTAGAAAAATTGTAGTATTATTTTAACTTTTGAATGGCGATCTTTTGTATAATAAACTGACGTGGGACCTACAAAATAAAGGATTAAGGAACATGGTAATGGAATAAGAAACCTGACTTGCAAACCATTTATCTCAAATTGGATGTTAATTCTTTTAATATGTTTTTTTGTGATGTTTCAGTCTGTACATGAAGGTCGGATCTATCAGTTGAAGCTGTTTTGTGACAAAGATTACCCTGAGAAGCCTCCTACTGTTCGCTTTCATTCTCGGGTTAACATGACTTGTGTCAACCACGAGACTGGAGTGGTAAATTAATATTATAATTTACAGCTCATTTTATTTTACATCTTTAGTCCTAAAAAGAATCTGTAGTAAACTTTCTAGTGCAAATTTTATTACTTTTTGACTCGAACTTATGGTTGCTTTTCCAGAAAAAAAATTTATAATGCTTTTATAATATTGTTGTTGAGGTTTATTTCTATTTTTAGTGAAAGATTTTAGATATTTTCATGTATAGTCAAAACTTTCCACTAAAACGATGCGCCAAAGCAAAACCTGAAATTTCTTTATCGGACGGATATATAGTAAAGTCCTTAAACTAAAATGGTGACACAGTTGGAAGTTGTAACAAAGGGAGTACGTGGGTATTTGAGGTACCCCTACAAGGATTTTGTATGTGTAAAAGCCTCAAAGGTCCTTTTACAAACATGTTTCTTGAAACGAATGGAAAATGGCCCTTTTCATGAATCTTGCACCGTCATAGATTCTGTTTTTTAAGGTGTGTTCAGGTCATGATTCATGTTTAACTAAATATAGGGTCTTGCTAACACAAACCATGTTACAGGTGGACCCAAAGAAGTTTGGGATACTAGCGAATTGGCAAAGAGAGTACACGATGGAAGATATACTGACACAACTGAAGAAAGAAATGGCGGCCGCACACAACCGAAAACTTGTTCAGCCACCGGAAGGTACCTTTTTCTAGATGATGGATGAATGTTCTTAGGTGATAGTTTGCATATTCTTTATGCAAAATTAATGGTTTGGATTTAGAGGATATGATACTTTGAAGACGCTTTTTAATTTGTATTTTGACTCTCATGGATGTTTCTGCATGCTGTTTGATTCATGGGATTCGTGTTTGTGTCAAATGTTTATTATGAATATATGAGACGTCATGGATGTTTATGCATGCTGTTTAATTCATGGGATTCGTCTTTGTGTCCGATTTTTAATATAAATATATGTGACGTGACAGACTTTTAGTAATGTTTGCCTCATGGATGTATTTGCGTGCCGTAGGCGTATGCTTTTCTGGTGTCTGAATTTGTCAATTATAATAGCTGGTTATACATTGTTCTTGTAGTTTCATTTTTTTTTCATTGTAATTATATGGGTTGATGTCATAGTTTGTCGGTGATCCATATTGGTCATTGTACATATTCTCGCCGATTTAGTCATTCAACCTGGACATATGGCTCATTCTTCGTCAATTATGATGATTGTATGCTATCATCGGATGTGGAACACTTGGAAAGCATGTTGATCAGTTGATGTATGAGATGTAACTAATGGGTCGAATCATGAACCTGCTAGTTACAACTCGCATACCTAAATTTTGTGACCATCAATCCTTATTAAGAGTATAAGGATATACTCGAACCAATGGTCCTAACACTCCAACCTGTGGACCTTATTAGTGTACCGTTCATTTTGACTACATATTTCAAAATGTTACGCGACCCAAATCGTCCTACCAATATTCATGGTGTGAATGACATGTTGGATTTCAAGGTTTTTATAATTTTTTTTTTGAAAGGCAGGCGAAGATTTATTACTAGCAAGGCGCTAGAGCAAACATTACAAGGAAATCAAATGAGGGTTTTTAAGTCAAGAATCCCAAGTAAAAGACCTATTACATCTATTATAGCACAAAGAAAAGAATGCGACACGATATCATCGAAAATCACCGAACGGTTAGGAGGAGAGGTCTCGAAAATAGAACGATTCCGAAAACCCTATATAGCCCACCAAGCAACCATGAAAACTCTCTCAAGTAAGCTTTTAACTTTGGACGTGAGTCGAATGTCCGAGAACCAGTCTAGCCATTCCGAAAACGAAGTCCACTGCTGCGAAACAACCTCTCACCGTCGGCAAATTCGACGTAGGACCGCCTGGGCCAAAGGGCATCGAAAGAAGACATGGGAAACATCCTCCTCCCCTCCGAGACATATCGGGTAAGAAGCCGTCTCCAAAATAACACCTCTCCGTATCAAGTTAAGTCTAGTAGGAAGACAATCGCGCCGAGCCTTCCACACAAAAATGTTAATCTTAATAGGAACGCCCTTCACCCACCTTGTGGAATAATTATAAGAAGGAATAAACATGTCATCGATATTAATACGAGCATCTTTAACACAAAATTCACCATCAGAAGATAACGAACACACCCAACGATCCAAAGAAGAGGAAAGAGACACAGTGTCCAAGATTGCAGCAAGACCAGTAAGTTGATCTTGCTCCACTCCTCCTCGAACAGGTCTGCGAAAAGAAGAATCCAAAACAGCGGCCAGTTTGTCTTTCACTGAAATTTGGCGATTCATCTCTAGGGCAAATAACCGAGGAAAAGCTTCTTGAAAAGGAGTACCACCTTTCCAACTATCCAACCAAAAACTGGTGTTCGAACCATTACCAACTCGTTTAGAACATTTTTCTAAAAAATCAAAGCCCTTGTCCTTAAGAACATGCACTTCCTTTAAAATAGAGCTCCATAAAGACGACGAATGAATCGACTAAGAATCAATTCGAGACCCATGAATGGCTTGTATAACTCGAAACCAGAGAGAATCATCTTGGGACACAAACCTCCACACCCATTTAAGTAATAATGCACGATTAAGAGCATAGTAACTTGACACACCTAGACCCCCTTTTTTCTTAGAAGCTAGGACCTTGTCCCATGCCACCCATGTGATTTTTTTCTCCGACAACTCGGCCCCCTTAAAGAACTTATTTCGAATAGACTCCATCTCTTTAAGTACTCCTTTTGGAGCTTTAAAAATTGACATAGTATAAAGAGGAGACGCACCAAGAACCGACTTCAAGAGGGTAAGTCTACCACCGATCGACAAAGTTTTCGCCTTCCATTTAGAAAGACGAATTCTCAACTTAATCACAACATCTTCCCAAGCCTTAAACCGAGACATACAATCACCCACCATAACTCCAAGGTACCGGAATTTATTTTGCATAATGGAACAACCTATAGAAATCGCCATAGCTTCAACAGTAGTTCGAGGCACTCCCACCCCAAAAGTTGACTTTTATTAAGATTAATATGTAACCCCGAAGCGAGATGAAAACACTTAAGAATTTGAATAATACCACGCAAATTAGCATCGGACCACTCAATAGTCGCATATTTGAAACACTTCTTGTGAATTCTCATGAACATCTTGTATATCATGTCACACCCCAAATTACATTTTGCAATGAATGAAATTCACGGGATTGATTGTCATAGCATCACAATCATCATTATATTGAGCGACCTAAAGTGTCGTTTGGAAAATACATCGCTTGATTTAATAAAATAGTCGAGTTTACAAAGTGTAGGTCCCAAATGAAAATCATCATGTGCGAAAATAAATTTGTTACAAGTCAAACGATGTTTTTTTTAAGAGTATAAATCCCATGTGAGACGCGCCGTCACCGCGACTCTATGATATGTCCACATGCATGTCATGAAGTGAATGCCTTAGTTACCTGAAAATACATTGCTAAAAGTGTCAACACAAAGGTTGAGTGAGTTCATAGAGTTTATGTAAATGTTCAATACGACTACCACAAGTATAAATTATCTATGACAAATATGTCACAAAAATGGTACAATTGCTTAAGCACATGACACCGGAAGCTTGATCGATGTTCGCCCCAACAGTGTTTTGCCAAACAACTCAATTAATGATAATGAAATGAAATGCATCCGTCCGGTTGGAATCCACCAACCCGGATGGAGGTGTCACCTCGATAGATCTATCCACTCACCCTCGCTTCTATGAAATTAACGGTTCATGATTATGAAATGGGGACATTTAAGCGGCAATGAGGTAACTTAAGCAATGTAATGAATTTGATATACTTGGTATCGTAATAAAATGATGTGCAATGTATTCTCCCCCGTAGGTTTGAAATAAAGTAAAAACTTGATTAAATCGGGGCTATGAAAACTCATCTGTTGCAATGATTATGATGATATAATGGCAATACTGAAATGAGGCGCAACCTCTGATTGTGACCTATTATGAATGATATGTTCTAATGTAAATCATGAAACAATGTCGTGCATGCAATCCATATGTAATCTATACCACTTGTACGTTTCTGAAAATAGAATTTATCGTCAAAATATATGTTTATGACATCTCGTCATGTTTATAAAATACTTTACAAGTATATACGTTGAATCAACATCCTACGATAGTCGTTTTGTGATTTATTATGAAATTATAACCTTTCGTCGTAAGATAACGTCATTGAAAATTTCATGAAAGTGACTAAAACGGCCTCGAAAAGCTAGTCGTAAAATGGTGCACGTCGAGTGTTAGGAAACGAACTCAACGGTTTTAGGAAGCTTGTATCATTATCTCAAAGTTTTAGTGTTTAAGTTTCCATCCTAGAGGTCTCAATCACAAAGAAAAATATAGGTTAAGTATGGTACTTTAGTCCAAAATATCGTTTAAGGGTAGTTTTCGGCCAAGTTTGAGTGACCGTATTTAATTCATTACAACTCCGCTAGACAAACGGTCGGACATTTCGGAGAATATGCTTGGCGAACTTACTTTTACTAGAAGACATCACTTTATAAAAAGTTCTACATCAATGTTAAAAACAACCTTCAATATGGTCACTTGTTTGCCGTAATACTTGTCTATTAGAATTATAATAGTTTTTCTTATATAATAAAGTTACTGACAACTTTGTGTAAACGATGTGTAATTTAATCGTTACAAGTCCGCTTTTCTCGTTTTATATGTCCTCGAATCGTGATAATATATACTAATATATTTTTGATAAGTCGACACATTTATAACGCTTAAGACTCATTTTTGACTCGTAAAAAGTCGAGATTACATGCTGAATTTTCTGAAACAAATATTTTTCGTCGTCAAACTTGAAAATAGCATAACTTCTTCGTTATAACTCCGTTTTAACCCATTCAATCGGCCACGTTTTCGTTTTAAAGGGTATTTTCTAATATCTAGGCCAAAATTTTTTATCTAATGTCGAAAATTCCAGATTTCAAAAATAAGGACAGACCCTTAAGTAAACTTGTCGAAATGAGTTTTTCACGCGCCAAACCTATTCCAACCAATTCAAAACAACTCCGAAGCTATTCTAATCCTACCATACACCTTCTTAGGGTGTCATGGTTTCCTAGACATCACCAAGAGTAATATATTACAAGGAGTAATTATAGGATGCCATATATATATATATAACTCTTAAAACAATGAAAAAGTGGTATGAACATCCATAAGTCTTGCATGTTTTACTCAAATATGATGTAATGAATATAAAATAAATATGAAATATGAAAATGAATATGAGATGTTTACTAGTTAACTTGATGAGGTTTATGAACAAAGGATTTTTCCTAATCATCCAAGGTTTTTATTTCACAACTTTAATCAAGAGTGTGTCTAGAGTGAATAAAACTTGTCTTGTAAAATTTTTGGATGATCCTTCCTTGTCCTTGTGGTTGGCCGGTTTTGCAAGAGGAGAGAATGAGAGAGTGTTTGATCTTTTACTTGAGATAAATGAGTAGTATGAGTAGTTATTACTTATTAGAATATAATACAATATAATAGTGTAGATATTTAGTATCTTAAGTGAGTCACCCCCCCCTTGTGTCGACAAGGGGTTTTAGATTAACTTTACTTTTTTTTTTTTTTTTTTTTTTTTTTTTTTAATGTATAATGAAGTATAATGTAAAGTTAATTGAAAACATGTGGTAACTTGTATACACATTTGAGTATTTAGGGTAGCGTTAGCTAAAAATAAAATTTAACGGGTCAAGATAAAATATATTGAGGTCATAAAAATTATAAAAATACATTTCTCACAAGAATTGAGTGAATAAATATTTATCGGGTTGAATTTACGAAAACCGTCGTAATTATATAAACATAACAATTTATATACGAAATAAATTGAAAACATCGGGTAAATTAATAATATAATTTTTATAGTCTTAAATTGAGTATAAAAATATATTAGGAATATTTTTGGAAGTGTCGGATCAAATGTTGAAAATAATTGATTCTGCGATAGCGTTTATTTAATAGGAAAATAAACGTTTAATGAAAAATGCAATCCAAACATGAACCGAAATGATGATAACGATGCTAATGATATGTAGACTAAACCTAGTCTATATGAAATGTCCTGATGATATGTTCATGAATTCAGCAGCTAAACCATTAAGGTTACGCTGATTTGATACTTCAGAACGTAGTTTACGATAAATGATGAAATAGTGAAACTTTTAAAGTTTGTTAAGATGACCTGAAATTACGAGTTGTCACATATCATACATATCTTACACATATAGTCATTTATAATTTTTGTGTCAATAAACATGCTAAATTCCTGTGATAAACGCTATAAATTACACATATAAAGTCATTTCACATGTTTATTTGACTCGCGGTTAATGGATTTCAAAGCACTGTATAAATTTGTTCAGAATTTTAGCTGTTAGAACTAGCAGGGTACCCGTGCGATGCGACGGCGGGTACCCTGAAATGAAAATTTTCAATGAATCATGCTTTATAATCTGAAACGTTTTATGTGACGATAAATTTGCGGATGTCAAAAGTTTCATGTCGCATATTTTAACTCTTTAGAATATTATAGTAGGGTACCCGCGCGTTGCGACGGCGGGTATCAAGTAATAAAATTTTCGGAAAAAAATGTTTTCAATTTTATATTTTCTCTTACAATAACTTTACCAATAACGAAAACATAATGAGTTTGAGTAACTTTAAAAAAAGTGATGGATAATATCAAACTAATTCATATAAAAACAATTGAAAGTGTCGTGATTTTGCGTTGCGGTAGTCAATAATGTTATGGAGTTATGGTCAAATTAGTTTATAGTGGTCTGTAGTCACAAGTAAGTAGAAACATTTTTTTATGAAATATATATGTAATAATCAACACCTCGTAATAAGTAAATAAAATATTTTTTTGAACATGTTTGTAGATTAATATTGTTTATTACACTTGTCCCATATAGATAAAAGATATAAATAAAAAGTCTTATAATGTATACATCTTGTAAAGTATATATTTATGAAAATGTTTGAATCATTAATATTTTTTACAACACTTGTCCCACATAGATAGAAGATATAAATAAAAGAATTCTTATAATGTAAAGAAAACTTACATGTTTAAGCAATAATTTAAAGTTATCCATGAAAAGTATATTAATTAATATACTGATATATTAATAATTTATTAGCAATTAATATACTAATATATTAATCATTAAATTAGCACTTAGCACTTTGCACATTTGCATTATTTGTCTTAAAAAAATTGTCACGACTTTTACAAAAAACCGCTCTTTACTTTTGTGGTTAATTTTATTTGAAAAAATTCAAAATTTATTTAGATTGGTTCTCAAACACTCTTACGATATAATAATAGTTTTGGACTTTGTAGTTTTGCATGCATTTTAAAGTCATATTTATTTATATGTTTATTTTGCATTAAAACTAAACTAATTCAAAAGAAATAATAAATGAAGCATTAAAATGTTATGGAAGATAAATTAGTAAAATCTATTTATTGTGTACATTATGCATTAAAATTGTAATCTTAAAAACACATTAATTATATTTTTAAAAAATTAGCGAAAGGATCTTAAATGATTTATAAGTAGTATAGATACAACTTTATCGGAACGTGGAGGCAAAATATCAAATGGAAAAAGTTTTATGCATATAGATACTTTTGTACTTTAGCTCAAATTGATGATATTTGCTACACTATAGAAAAAGAGTAGCGTTTCAGCTTTTTTGAGCAAGGGTCATAACATGTGAATCAATTATTTGCTTCATTCAAAACTATGAGTAAAATCTGTGGCATCCAAAAGGACTTCAATCCTTTCCATAAAATCTATGGTTTGGTAACTTTGGTTACATTACCATAATTTAAAGACATGATACATTAGTTTATGCTCAAATTCAATGTGTTTATATATGTTGTATGTTGCTAGGTTATGTTGTTTTAACTTCTCTTTATGTATTTTGTAAGCCTTGAATAATGTTAAAAATCGTTTTTCATTCATCTATTTTTATCCTTGGGAATGCTGGAACAAAGTGATTTCAATGAAAATAATGCAAGTATTTTTTTTCTTTTTATTTTTTTATATTTTCACTTTGCTATAAAAGGTTACAAGGTTGAAGATTGATATGATGTTTGGTAGGCAAATAACAATACCCAACTTGAACACACAAAAGATATGGAAGGACCTAACATTAGGTCAAGAAAAATTAGATATGGATGGCACAAGATTTTTATAAAATATCAAGAAAGTGTCGGGGAACAGAGTATAAGGGTCACAAGTTCAATAATTTTTTTAGTGGTTAAAATAAGGGTGACAATTTTTAATAAGGCCCTATAATCGACACAAACTCGACATGAAGTTAGACATGGTTGGGTTAAAAACAAGTTAATTTGTATAACTGTTTAATAAATAGGTCGTGTTTAATTGGGTTGAGCAAGTATAAAGCAGGTCAACCGTAAACCGGTTTAATGAGATGTTTACTAAATTAAGTGATTGGATATGAAGGTATTAATTAACCTTTTATAGCGGAGAGTGTAGTTTTAATGAATCTCTCAATTAAAAGATATAAAGGTTTTAGGCTCATAATTCTCTCCACTAAGAAGAAAAGTAAACAGCCCTAAGTACTTAAATTGTTGTATAGTTATTTATATATTGTATAGTTATTTATCAAATATTACATCGTTATATCAATTTTGAATTTAAACTAGTTGAATCGACAAACTACCAACCTTCTTTATTGCGTGGCCTATTGACTTATTTACTTAAACTAGACGAGTATGCGTGCATAACAACGAGATTTTATAGCGGCAGATAGTTATAGTGATATTTTGGTTATACAAAACGTTACACAATACATTTAACCAAAATATAATTATAACTATATGCCACTTTAAAGTTTGTTATCTTGGCGATATCTTCATCTGCTTTCTAATAAACAAATGTTTCAGTTTCATGTATTCTCAATCAACTTTTACATTAATGTATTTCCATAAATCGCATGTTTCCTTAAATAAATTTTAAATTTTCAAGAATTTCAAGTTTTCAAGAAATGGGATACACCTATTATATGTAGTATAGATATGTTAAACAGGTTATAAGCGAATTACACGTGTTATGTAGGTCTAGGTTAAGAGTTGAGTTTTTTTTACACGATTAATAAATAAGTCGTGTTTGAGTAAATGTTATATCAACCCGCAAATCCGAATAGATTAACCCAAACACAAATCAATTTGGCCCAGTCAATAAAATACAACCAAAGTTACATATTTATTGATACGACGAAGCCAACACTAATATTACTGTATATGTTTGTGGTCTGGTTTCCAATATTTTTTTCTCCTTCCCAAAATTTTCATACATAGTATACATCGCAATGTTTTTAATGAAACTTGAACTCACACTTTCATTCTACAAAATAACAAAGAAAATTCTAAACAACATTTTTTTTTAACATATAGTTATTTTTATTTTTATTTTTGTTTCTAAAACAGATAGTTAATTTAAAACGGATATAATCATTAACACTCCTTCCGCCTATAATATAAGTCTATTTTTGATTTTTCAAAGTTTTTTCTTTCCTACTTTCATTTTAATTTTTTTTTCTTGTTATATAATATTTGATGAAAAGTATACTAATGAAAATATATTTAAAACACAAGTCCACATATATATTTTGCATAAAGTATTATATAAAAAATTATCTACATCCGTCATATTAATTTGTCTTGTTTGACTTTTTAAGTCTTTCTTTTCATCAGCTTTGACTTTAATTTTTTGTTATATAATAATTGATGAAAGTTATATCGATGAAAATCGTTTAAACACGATTCTATTCGTATATTTTGCGTCAGTATTATATAACACAAATAAAATATTCAGTCAGTTGAAAAAAACTTTGAAAAGTCTGGCTGGACGATTAATATGAGACGGAGGAAATAAATAAAATAAAATTAAAAAGTTGAGATGGAGGTAATAACTTGCAAGGCAAGAAACCGTACAACACCTTATCGACAACGTACGTTCAAACTTCCCATAGTTTCAAAAACTGTCCCCACCACTCATTTTTCACCGCCTTTTTCTCCTATATATATACAAAAAATAACCCATAACTCACCCTAACCCTAATTCCCGATATCCTTCTATCAAAAAAAAAAAAAAAAAAGATCATCATCATGCCAGTTATAATCAGATCAGTTTACAGCCACAACCTAGAATCGGAATTCCGTATAATCGAATCCATACTCGACACTTATCCTTACATCTCAATGGACACCGAGTTTCCGGGTGTCGTTTTTCGCCAAAAACACCCTTATGTTCGGCACCAAAGCCCTTCAGAACATTACAAGTTACTAAAGAAAAATGTTGACGTGTTGAAGCTGATACAAGTTGGACTTACTTTAACTGACAGTAGTGGGAATTTACCTAGCTTGGGTGAAGCTAATGGAGATGGTTATATATGGGAGTTTAATTTTAAGGATTTTGATGTGTCGCGTGACATGCACGTAAGTGAGTCTATTGAGTTGCTTGTAAAGCAAGGAGTCGATTTTCGGAGGAATACCGAGTGTGGGATTGATGGTGTGAGATTTGGTGAATTGATGATGTCGTCGGGGATGGTTTGTGGGAATGGGGATGTTTGTTGGGTGACGTTTCATAGCGGGTATGATTTGGGTATCTAGTTAAGGTTTTGACTGGGCGAGTGTTGCCGGATGAGTTGAGTGGATTTATTGAGGTTTTGAGGTGTTTTTTTGGGGAGAGGGTGTATGATGTAAAGCATATGATGAGGTTTTGTGATGGGGTGTATGGTGGGTTGGAGAAAGCGGCGGAGTTGGTTGGGGTGGATAGAGCGGTCGGGAAATGTCATCAGGCTGGTTCGGATAGTTTGTTGACGTGGCTAGTGTTTGAGAAGATTAAAGGGAGGTGTAATGGTGGGTATGAGAGGTGTGCTGGTGTACTTTTCGGATTAGATATTGATGTAGATTAATCGTACATAAGTAGGATTTTTTCAGTTTTTGTTTAGTGAATTAAACAGAAGTAAATTTATTAATTTTGATTATACTGGCTTCGTTTTAATATGTTTTTGATCCGTGTTGTGTATTGTTATGGTATTTTTAATTTACATATGCACACACATATTGAAGAACATTTAAAAAGGTGATCATAAGCCAAACATACACTATGCATATGTATGTAGTTAGATTATACGCCTATAGCCGTTATATAGAGAAGAATGCCATTTGTACATTGCTTTTTTATGTCTGACAGATGATTTGTGTTAAAGATGATCGCTTCAAGCTAGGTTAAGCAAGTGAATGTATACGCCCTTCAATGAATATAAAAACATGTAACATACACTTTACATTTGTATTGAGTTGGTGCAACACTTACCAAACACCCTTTAATGGTGCAATAGGGGTGTTTGGTAACTGCTGCACCAATTACCAAACACCCATGATGATGTATCAAGGGTAGTTTGGTAACTGTTGCACCAATTGCCAAACACCCTTTCATCATTATTATATTATCTTTCTTGTTTTTTTAAACTACACAGACATTGATGAAATCCATGCAAGATCAAGTCACCGCCAAAACCTGTCCATTCATGACGGATCAAGAAATTCTTGAGCAAGTTTTCAAAGTAAAAAATCGTGGGCATATAGTTGGTAAGGGCAGGAGGTTACCGGGTATGGCCTCGAGTTTTGGCAGGAACTCACAACCTAGCCTAGGTTGGTGTATACAGGAACAAGTTGCTGAGATGATGAGCAACATCATGAGGAAAAAAACAGGGCGAGACTAGAAGTTGTGTAGGCTATACAGGCAGCTGAAAATACCCAAAAAGCCTTTAAACGACTTTTTGTATTATTTTAATAGTCAACAAACACAAGCAGGTTCTTCTTCACAATATATCCCTCCCCCAATGTATTGTCCCCTTGTTGGAAAATGTGGTCAAATGTGGTGAATGACAATTGATTTTGTCATCATGTTTACTAGTGAAAATTAAGAATAAAAATTAATTAATGGTTTTATTTTAATTCATGAGACATTAGTAAAAATAATTGTGTTAATTAATTGTAACCGTTTTTTCCATTCCAATTCTCTATATATTGGAGCTTACTCTTTCATTTCAGATACACCAAGAAATAATAACTCACTCCTCTCCTTTGTTCACCATTAGTCTTGACCTTGTGTGTATCCGTTCGTAATAGAGGAAAGACACGATTTTGGTTCGCCTTGATAACCCGTTTGTGCTAACGGGGTTATCCGTTGTTATTGTATCTTGGGAGATGAAGCGTTCGCGATTTTTAAGCACCGTAGAGAGGACGAATCTGTCTTAAGGAAGCGTGAGCATCATTGGCGCCAACATTTTCCTTACTTGTGTTTTGTGTCTCAACAATTCAATTACTGTGTCGTTTCTCATACTTTTATGTTTTATGTTATGGTTTATTTGTTTCTAATAGCAATACACTTAATATATACAACAATCTTAAGACATATTAATTTTTGTTATGTTATAAGAGGCAGTATTAAATGACATAACTAAATCTATAACCGTGAAAAGTATTGACAAAAATACTGTTTTCAATTCGCTAGATTCATGTAGCTATATATATGCATGCTCTTGGTAAATATTATTGTAGTACTAGTTTAACAAATATGCTAGTGGCTATCTGTTTGTAGTTTTAACTTTTACCTTAAAGAGTTTATGATGATATTCAAATACTAAGGCTGCTTGATGAGGTTCAATCCCTCGTTTTTCTGGCGTCATTTCTCTCTCCGCGACGCGGTGATTAGGTGCCCGATAAGAGGCGACCAAGTTCATTTTTAAAAAGAAAAAAAACATTTTTAACACAAAATAAAATTTCATTAATAATTAAAGCGTTACATAATAATTCAAATAAAATTAAAACATTACGAAAATTATTAAAACATTACAACACTTATTAAAAATCTAGGTTGTGGCGTGCCTTGATCGCCTCTTTGAGTTTCTGCATTGTTTGTTGTTGTCTTTGCGGGCAAAGATTAAATCGATTGGCGTGCAATAGAACATGAGATCTGCATCATATTTCTTTTGTCGCTCTAATTCAAGTTTTAGTTCTTAGTGCCAATTTTTTGTCTTCCCTTTTCTCTCTTTTGCTCAATCTCAACTCGATTTGTCGTTGTTCTAGCTCTTTCTTCTTGAACCATAGTGCGGTGCGCGGCTCCTTCTTTTTGCCCGAATGCCACGGACTTGATCTTGCCCACTTCCGGCAACACCTTCCATAATCTTATCTTTCGAAAACTCCGAAGATTTCTTTTTATTCTTCTTTGCGGCATCACGACCAATTGGTTTAGTAGGCGCATCAAGTCGGTTGAAGTCCTTGCTTTTGCGACCATCATCTTGGCTTAAAAGCGGGCATCTCATTATCCTTCCAAGCGAATGGTCCTCGAAATCTTCCAACAATGCTCCAAAACAAGCGGATGACCACAGCTGGTTGGTATTCATCAGCGCTCGTGTATAAGCGGTGAGGTCATTATCACCACTTAGTAATTCGACATCATTGTTGTAAATGGCACAAAATTGACCAACTCTGGGGCGAATCCTATTATTCCACTTTGTAATGATAGGTTATGCGTTCTTCTGCGACAACCTCCTTACCGAAATAAGTAATGACTTTTGCCAAAATCCTCTAGCATTTTGGTTGTTTCGATTACACTATTCTCGGATACATCACACCAAGCGTTGCCTGGCGATCTCTTCTTCTTTGACAAAGCGGGGAATCATTCTTGCCTTCTTTCTCGGCCTTCTTCTTTCCTTTGTAGCTCGTTTCTTTGGTTTGACGGTGGCGTCTCTTCGACATTCTTCCTACGTCATCAAGGTTAACGAATCGTGATCGATCCATGAAACGAACGGTACCGAACCGTGATACTCTTGGTGGATAACCCGATCCGGTTCGGCATAAAATTAGGATTGTTGAATAATTGATCTTGAAATCAAAACCCTCAAGATTGATCACGGTTAGCAGGAGAATATTTTTGATAATTTGAATATGAAGGCGTTGATGAATCCATTGTTGGACGGTACACAGTTCGGGTGACCCATACATAGATTGGTTGCTTGACGGGAGTAGCTTTGTTGTTGTTGTTGTTGTTGGTGGTGGTAGATGTTTTGATGCGGTGGAACAAATGGACGATTTATACAAAATGGATTGTTAGGTTGTTGTTGTGGAGCTTGTTGGGATTGATATTGAAGCGGGGGTTGGAAATTGATTCTTGGTGAGACACCGGTTAACGGAAGTCGGATCCGGTGTAAAAATATCTGAGGCGGTTTGTGCCAAGCGGATTTTCGGCCTTTGGTTGGTGGTGTTTTCTTAGACATTTTCGATATAGAGGATTGTGAGATTTTTGATAGAGAGATTGTGAGATTTGTGAGTTTAGTGTGTAAATATGTTGTGTATTTATAGGGTAGTTTTTTTTTTTTTTTAGCCTCAAGCGGTAACAAGTTTTTTTTGTTTTGATATGTAAAATGTAGCGTAAACTTTGCTTCTCATCGATCGGCCTCACGATTCAATTGGTTTCAAAAGCGGCGATCGATACTTGTCACGACAAGGCGATCGACGAGATATCGATCGCCAAGACCTCTCGATCGATGGGGATTGATTCTGGGGCTAGCCTAAGTGATTATATTAGAGGTACTGCTCTTACTTATTTTATTTGGTACAAGTAAACTTAGACCAACTGTAACAGTCCTCTTGCGTGGTTAAATTCTTTTAATGGAATTTAATTTGTTTCGATAATGAATGTCAATAAATTCTTGCTAGTTATTGAGTGAAGTATTAAAAGAAAAAGGGAGGTGATTTAACCACGGAAGAAAATGATTCATCCACAGAGAATAGAAAGTAAAGTACATATCTGCCCTTACATTTTGTTTATTTCATATTTACAATAGTGACCCTTACTAACAACACTTCCAATAACTTGTTCTTTTCTTGGCGGGTCACACGCAGCCACCATTGCTTTACCATTCCAAATTCTACCTTCGCCAATTACGTATGTCAAGTTACAGGTACTAGCATCTAAATTGTTAATTATTAAAGTATACGAAAAACGTGTGTTGTAATCTCTTTTTTTCATTAATAAAAATGATAAATAAGGATTGATTGAATAGTAGTTAATTTTATATGCTTTGGAAATTAAGAACAATGTTATATCAATGAAAATTGTTGCACTTACTAGTCACAACGATATTGAATAAGATCTCAACTTATATATTTTTTGCACCTGTGACGAGACATAGTTAAAGATGAAAAAAAAATCTTTATACATGTTAATATGCAATGAGTCATTATTGTAAATATGAAATGACAATTTTGTTAACAGATGCCTTCAATTGATCAAACTACGATGAATCAAAGTGAAGAAATATATTTGGCTACTTCTAAATTGAATCAAATGATGATTTACGGAAGAGTGTATGAGCATTTTATTACGCAAAAGGATATAGGTTGTCTATTCGCGATTCAAAAATGACCAATATGTCACTTTGTAGTGTGATCTAATTAGCGGAGTGTATCAAGATAAATGGCGTACTAAGCGGAAAAAAGTACCAAGTCTCGTTTGACTGACTGCCCTTCAGATTACAGGTAAAAGGAAGTGACGGTGTATAGGTATTCAAAGTAAAAAATTGACACATAACCATGATCCATTTATTGATATGTCTGGGCATCCATTATTTCGTCGATTAGAGCCAGATAGCGTACACAAGCATTTGGTAATGTCTATTAGAATCATACTAGTGCATTGTTATATAATTTTAATTCACTTTATCTTTTATATTTTTTTCCTTTTTAGGTACCGTCACTTCATGTACAAGTCATTTTATGGCGACCGTGGGTCTTCCATGTGCTCATAAGATAGTTAGTCGTCTTGGAATGACAATTCCGTTGGATATTATTCATCCACATGGGAGGATTGATACATTATCTCATAATCTCGAAGTTGATTCGTCTAGTGATGGTAACAACAATTTTTTTGTGTTAGCTTGATGAGCGTTCATAATTGCAATTACAATGTTGCTCAATATCAAATTACTAACAAAATTGCATAATATTAAGGAATTGTTCATTGAAAATCAACAATGAAATAGAAATTGTGAAATTATGTTGTGATATTTCTTGATAAACTTTATGTCATTACATAAATAAGTTTATGTTGTAGTGTTCAGAAGGTTTGCACCATTTACTTATTTCAATCTGTCAATTTTCACATCCCACCAAAAGTTATGTTGTACATAAATAAGTTTATTTCTCAAGTTCTAGAAAGAAAATTTGCAAAACTCAAATATAAGGTAGAGTTGAGAATGAATGAAAATGTCAAGGGTAAATTTTAAAAATTAAATGCAAGCTACGGTCCATAATAAAGTTGATCCTATTTAATTGTCATGGGTAGATATGTAATTTCAATCTTAATTGTTGTGGATGAATCAATTTTTTTCCGTGACTAAATCACCTCCCAAAGAAAAATGGATGAGAAAAAGTGGTCTTTGAACATAATACCTTATTATCAAACGAGTTTGAAACGTGTGCTACTACATTTTGATTTCTATAAGCATGGAAAGTGTGATAAAACCACTTGTGGTTCATGGTTAGAGCAAAGTTTGTTATGACTTTGTATTAGTTGAATATTTTGTTGAATCTAAGGTGGATATTTCTAAAGACACAGAGTGGTTAATGAAGAATTACTACTTCAAAAATGGACTTTAGTCGATGAATACCCGTGTTGTGGTGTATTTAGTGTAAAAGGAAAAAAGGAATAAGAAAAACGATGATGAAATTGTTGGCATTTTTTGAGGCCAATATTGTTAATGGCTAAATATCATGGTATAGGTGATCAGTGTGGTTGATCCTATTAAATTAATGTAATGGCTTGACATTTGTTTCACAATCACATTAAGTGATGAATATTCTTTATTAATCTTGGTTTAAGACAGAGAAGAAGCTCTATGTGAGCTATGATATAAGTTCATATATCAAGGTGCAAACATTATGATACTGAACATATATATATATCTCTTGAAAGGAATTGAGAAACATGAAGAAAAAAAAAACACTTCATCTTTCTATGTATTAGAAGGTTTTGTGAAATCTTATTTCACGCATGATAGAGAACTACTTGGTGTTCCTATCTGTTTTAGAAGGTTTTGTTTAGTATAACAAATAAATAAACTGAACAACTTAGTGTTCAAAGTATGGTGTTTGTCGAGTTTGAAATGTCGTCATAATCTTGGTTTGTGTAACTAGTATATGTTTCATGACGGATATTGAGATTTACCTCATTTTGCGGAATGAGAACTTGGTGTTAGTTGGACTCCAAAATATTGGTTGTCACACTGCGTTGTCGCGAAGGCATTTGTTGTTCTCATAACAAGCAGAGGAGTTTTGTACCCAATTTTTTATTGTGCGTAGCTAAGGCATTAAACTTCAATTCAGCAAAGTTTAAGCAAAGCGGATGAACGTTTGGTCACACTTTTATTTTGACACATCAATTAAGTTTGAATTTGGTATTTTGTGACAACCGCGATGTCGTGGAAAATGTGTTTTCGCATTGTAACAAATGAGTTTTACACCATTTTTTTCCCGTGATTAGCTAACAATTAAACATCTTAAACTAGATTTTGAAAAAAAAAATTGTTGAGCTTAAACAGAAGAATCAGATGATCGTAGTTTGTACTTTAGCACAACATTTTTTTCAAGCGGCTTATATATATATATATAATAAGAAGATTACTTAAAATAAGAAGGAATAAGAAGAACTATAACCGCAAATCCGATATGCACCGACCTAAATTAGATGCATCCCTATAATCTTTGATGCATTATAACGCACCATAGTGTGTTTTCTAACTAATCGGATGCATATCGTATATTAGATGCATTTCATGATTTCTCTTATTTTTGTTCCTCTACGTGCGAAATCATGAAAATCAATTTACCATCTATACATCAAATTAACTTTGAAACTCAAGATGTTGCATCTATATGAATAGAAATGCATCAAATGCAAGTCGTTGCATCTCGAATGCATGTTTTTCGTCACTTCTCACCACTTATTTTAAGTTACTTCTCACTGGATCCTACTATATATATATATATATATATATATATATATATATATATATATATATATAGTGTAACTTTCTTTTGAGAACCATGTTAAATCGAGAACTGAGAACCAGCTTTGGACCATAGGATGATAAGATCAATGGATAAAAATCATTGTGGCATTTTGGTAAATAAATCAATTACCATATATCTTTAATTATTTGAATTTGGGCATTTATGTAATTTTACATTGCTCATTTAAATACCATCCATATTTACTCTAAAATTGATTTGAGAGAATCAGTTTTCATTTAATCCTTCTTTCTCTCCTACAAACTCTCCTTCATCTCTCTTTCAAAACTCGCCTCCTTCATTTCTCTTTCACAACTCAGCCACCAAACACCTACCTTATATCTCCTTTAAAAAAACGCAGCAAGAAAGATTTAAAGTCACGACCAAGATCTTATGTACAAGGTATCGGGTAGGTGTGCTGTTTTTTTATTTGTTTTTATTTTAAGATCTGTGATGTGTTTGGTTTCGAGATGTTAAGATCTGTGATGCGTCGTCTCGGGCTGAAGTTGCGACGGTCAACGGGTGTTGAATTTGAGGTCCGATCTGTGATGTTTAGTGGTGGCCTAACTCGTCTCCTCTTCCTCACGATCTGAAATAATAGTAGCATGTGAGTGTTTTTTTCTATTGTTTTACCACTAATCATATTCCGCTAATCAATAACATTTGTATTTGAGAGTTTCACTATATTTTAACACTTGCTATTTTGTTTATTGTTTTAACTTAATTAAAGGGAAGTCTAAGAAGGAAAGTGCGAAGCTACCGATGATAAAGACAAAGCCGGTGAGTCAATATTTTTGTTATTTATTCTAAGGACTTATGGTGAGACATGATTTAGCGTGTGGTGAGTTTTATTTATATTGAAACATGTTGTGTTCCTTTTGAAGCGAAAAGTGGTTAAGATTGTTGGATAATGTTTACTTTTCTAAACTAAATTCAATAATAGTAGCATCGAGTGTTTTTCTCTATTGTTTTACCAATTGGCATATTGGTTTCGATCTACAAAGGATATGAAAAACTAAAGCATTTTTAGATCGTAATTAAATTGGTTGAGTCTTGTAGTTGAAAGTTGTGACCTTTAAAAACTTGTGCTAGCTTTAAAAAGTTAAAGTTGTGTGACTTTAAAAAGTTGTCTTAGTGCATACATGTTATTTAATGAGAATATAACAAAAAGTTGTCTTGGTTCATACCTAAAACATGTATATTTACTTTATTTATTCTAGTCATGTTCACATTTTCTTTTACTTTATTTATTCTAAGCCACTAAAACATGTATATTTAAAAGTTGTGCAGTTTTTTAATCAATTGTAAGATCTATGTAGCGAGCATTTTATTATTTAATGAGAATATAACAAAAGTTGGTGAAGGTTTTTGTACAGGGGTGTTTGGATTTGTTTTGTCACGAGGGTGTAAAGGAAAAACATTTGATCGTATATTATTGAAAGACATTTGATGCGTATATTATCGATGAGAAAAATTACGGATGATGTAAAGGAAAAAGAGTATGTTATAGTTTATTTTTTGTGCTTAGACATGGTTAATTAGAACATATACGTTCAAAACATGTATGTTTTAAAACTTGAATGCTTCAAACATGTATGCTAAAAACATGTATGTTTAAAAACATGTATGTTCTAATTGATGAAAACATGTATGTTTTAATTGTTTTTATTCATGCTTGTTTTGATTGATGAAAATAACGATATCATTGAAGACAGAAGTGGATGAATACAAATATACATGAAGATTTGAAGATATACGATTATTGCATATGTGTTTTGTACTTGTAATTAAATGAAATGTAACATTTAAGTATATGAATCTTGTTTTTCTTTTATAATGGTTTATGTTTTTAATTTATGCTTCAAACTTCAAAAAAAAAATAATAATGCTAGCAAAAACATACATGTACTTCACTAAAAAATCATGCTTAAAAAAAATATACATGTCCTTCACTAAAAAAATCATGCTTAAAAACATGCAAAAACATACATGTACTTCACTAAAAAAAATCATGCAAAAAACATACATACTTCACTAAAAAAAATGCATGCACTGTAAGATTATTAAACCATGCTTAAAAAAAAAAAAAAAAAAAAAAAATCCGAAAATTTAGGAATACTTAAAATCGGGTTTAATAAAAAAATAAAAATAATATAAAAATTGTATTTTACTATAATACCCTTTTGGATTAATAATAATTTTAATATTAAAAAAATCTCATTGGTTTAGAAGGGTTACCAAGTTACCATGACACGAGTTCTCCGAAAGGTCCCTATATATATATATATATATATATATATATATATATATATATATATATATATATATATATATATATATATATATATATATATATATATATATATATATATATATATATATATATATATAGAGTTAGGATCGAATAAGAAGAAAAATTAAAATAAGAATGATAAGAAGAAAGCGCATATTTCATTTCGGATAAATCAAAAATGGATGCATCTCCCTCTAAATTTTCCTCCTATTTGAAATGTGTGGTAAAATCCTTCTTATTTTCTCATTTAGTTTTTCGTTTTAGTTTTTTCTTTACTTGGATCGCCCTATATATATCATTATATATAAGAGAGGCGTCTGCGTAAAATGCCACTTGGCATCCCATAATACCATGTCATATTTCCATGTCATCATTGTATTTATGTGACATTTTTTTAATTATTATTGAATACATGTGGCATTTTTTAATTTGATTAAATTGACTAATTTTGGATTATTAAATGTATTGTAAAAAATGTAACTAACAAGGTTCGAACATGAGATCTCTACTAACAATAACAAACATCTCAACCTTTGGAACAATGGAACTTTTGATATTCTCTTTCAAATCAAAATTAATAAAGAGAAATTATTGTCAATTATTGTCAATTTTATACAAATCTTTTCCTTAAATATAGCCCACTAAATAAAGCGTGCCTTCTCTCCTGCAAACCCTAATGTTTTTATTCTCACGTATAGAAGCATGCCTCTTTTCCCTCAACGATGATTTTGATCAAGCGGTATGTTTATAACATGTAAGATATTTAATGTGATAAGCGGTTAATAAATTATGATTAGCATGGATCACTAGCATATTTAATAAGTGAATATAAGATTTTAACAAGATTTTTTGTAGACAATGATTTCGGGTTGACAATGCATGGTTCGATTGACTTGAGTTAATGGTTCTCGAATTATGATAAGCATTGATCACTTTCATATTTAATAGGTTAACAATGGTTGAATAATTTGACCTTCGGGTTAACAATGGTTCTCCAAATTCAACAACGGTTGGTGACGGGTTTGTTTTGGTATAAACTTGATGATGGTTATGTTTAATTTGCTACCATGCAATGCATGCTATGTTCATATCGGTTTACCGTTTATCGAGATATGGCTAAATTAAGCGAAGTTAATAGTATAATTGTATGGATGTGGATTAACAATAGCTAAGTTAAAGTTGTAACCATAACCAAATTGAGACTCAAAGTCAGTTTACCTTCAAGACTAAGCTGACAAGGAGGATTGACATTATTATTACGTTTATACTCGGTTTGGAATGAGCGGTTAGATCATGTCTGCCATGTCAATATCTAGATAGTATTAGTTTTGATTAGTTTTATGAAGTTTTAGAGACCGGTGGCAAATATTGAAATCGTTAGTTTACATCAAAGTGACATTATCATTAGTTAATATACCTTTTCAAATTGAAACTTACAGTTGGTATGGCGGTTGCAAGAAATGGTTCTATGAAAAGAAAAGATAAAGATTTACCTCTGCGATTGTTTTCCTTGGATCCATATCTTGAAATTTCTTGCCGGTGAGGTTAAATTTTACGGATTCCGTTACGCAATTTTGGAGAGGAGTGATTAGCGATTTCAGCGACTGCGGCACCATACGGTATTCTTTTACGATTTTCATTCGATCTTCTTATATACATTTCTTTTTGAAGCATTTGGCATAGTAATTTTATATATAACGGGATCAATGGGCTTGAACCGTGTTGATTTTGTTTGACATTATTGATTTTGGAGAGGAGTAATTTTATTGATCATTTAGCGTGGGTGGAATTTGACTTACGAATAAAGGTTTGTGACTTTCTATTTCAAACTTTCGAATATCTTGAAATGCATCATCTATGACCGCCATGAGGTGTTCGATCGATGTGAAACAAGTATGTATTGAGCGTGCATTTTTAAACCAAACTAAGTGAATATGTTATGTTTATTGCGAGTGTCTGTTCGGTTTGTGACCTTTGGCAGCGATGCGTTTCAAAACCTTGATCTATGATAATGAGCGATCACTTGCTAAAAGTACTAAATACTCTTTCTTGATGTTTACCAATGAGTAATCTCATGTTTCATTTTGTATTTTTGTTGTTTATCTTATTTAATGTTATTTGGTTGCTTGCTCTGTGTAATCTAGATTGTGAAAACCAAGATCCGGACTCAACTAGGTGTATAGTAACAATGATTGAACATGCGGCGGAATAACAAGAACACAATCAAAGTTACCAACAAGGTTTTCTTATTGAAAATAAAAACTACTACAACTACTACTAATCTACACACTATACTCGTGTGTCTAGACTCTCATTAGAAGATGAATATTATGAAATGAAAGAGATGAAGGAAATGGATCTATTCCACTTTTTTCTTTTCGGTCCCCCTTCTAATACAAAAGACCTAAGTTCCTTTTATAGACAAGGAACACTATTCCCTCTATTGGGAAAAGTACAAGCATGCAAATAAATAAATGTAAAACCCATACACTTGCCCATGCTAACATTGGGAAGTACAATAATAATTATGGGTAAACTCTACACATGCTCATGCTAACCTCGGCGGTACAATAATAAAGTATGGGCTAGCATGTAGATAATAAAGACCATGCGGATCCTAGTCGACTTCCACTCCTTGTGACTCACGCACGACTTTACCACTTGTGAATCCTTTAGAGTAATGTAACCCGGTGAAACCACTTGTTCTTCGGTGAAACCATCGTGGAAACCAATATAACCCGGTGAAACCAAGTCTTGATGGAAACCAAGTCTTGTTGAAACCATCAATAGCCATTGTTAGGAACTTCAAAAATTCCCAACAATCTTCCCTAGCTGGAATTTAACTAGGTTAATCTACAATTGGAAATTAAGCGGGTTAAGTTCGGTTCTGATAATCAAAACTACTTGTATGAAGAAACAATATTAAAACATGACATCACAAATAATCCGCTGCACATCTACTAATTTTCTTCCCCTTCATCTAATAGGGGTCTTGTGCAACGCGTAGACGCTTCCCCTCAAGTGATGCATGTAGATGGTAAGTAAATAAGCTTCCCCTTAAAAATATACTAACCATCTGCTGAAGTCTCCAAGGATTTATTTATTTATTTATTTATTTATTTATTTATTTATTTATTTATTTATTATTATTTTTTTATTTTATTTTTTTTAAGTAACAACTAAACAACCAGAAATAAAGCGCAATAACAGAAAAATCAAATCGGTGACAACATAGTCTACCAATAAGGAACAAAGAACCACCGGGAACACCAACGCATGCGTCTTATATCTTGCATTATCCATGTGACTCCAAACTCGGATGATGCAGTAGCAAATGTGAGCATTAAGCACCTTTCTATAGATCTAGCCCCTTCACTAACCACAGGTACTACAGCGTAACTCCTTAAAGTGATAGCAAATCACGAGCATTAAGTACTTTTGTAGATCTCACCCTTCACTAGAATCATCAAGTCTTTGTCACATCATTAGCGTACAAACACGTTATCTCAAAGTGCCTCATTCACTTTGAGATATGATAAGATCGCTTTGATCGGATACTGCTTTGCACAATGGGATGTTCTAACTCGACATGTCATTTCAAGACCTTCTCAGCTCAAAGTATCCTAGGTGGAGATTTTCTTAGTGACAACTATGTGGGCGAATGAGGACTCGGGGAAGACAAAGGAAGCAAGAAGCACTTGCACAAGAGGCGATCAAGCTCGAAGGCCAAAACAAACCTCCCGCTAAAGATGAAATAAGAAGGGTGGTGAAAAACCAATATTCACGGTCCAACTACGGCCTAACAATGAAACAAGTCAAGGCTTTTCTGATCATGTCCTATATCGCAAATATAACCAAATCATGGAGGAAAGATCATTATCTTTAGCAAAATCTCTCAACCTAAAGAGGACTTGAGAGAATGAGGTCGCTCAGAAGCCAAAAGACTCAAGGTCATTGATGCTACAACCAAAGAATCTTCTCCGGTCATTCTGCTTGAAGCAACCTCTGAAGTTGCTTCTTCTACGACCAAGGGTCAATTCTTTGAACCATCTTCCATTCCTCCTGAAGCACACGAAGCATCGGCTCCCTCTCACGGTAACTTTGTTGTCACGATGAAGATTACGAAGTTAAGGAAGCGATCTCATGAAACCAAAGCGAAAAGGCTATAAGGATATCCCACGGGATGAAAGCACCGTGCTTCAACCATGTCTCCATCTTGATTCATGCCCACTACTGAAGCACAAGATGAAAATGCTCCCCTCGGAGATCTATCGCACGGGAGGAGAAAGAAGTCTAAGGCAAAATTTCTCCTTTGGATCTTGAAGCTAATGACTCATCTTTTATCATAGAAGAATCTGCTGCTGATTTTCTGATGGAAACTCGGAAGATGGGATAACTGGACATTGAAGGAAGATCGGATGAATGTTCTTCTTCGTAGGGACTACTTGATGGAATTCACCTTCAAGGAAATTCTACACTTGATAGATAAAGCGGACCTACTTTCTGTTTACTCAAGTTTCCACCCATTATTGCAACAAAGAACCTCAAGGCTACGGAATGTACACGCGGGAGATTTTCAAATCTTGTTAAACTCCCACATTCCCAACAAAGAAAGCATCTTCCATTTGGGTAAACTCACATCGGTGGAAGCTTATATCTTGGAGATTCTATCCTCTCCCTGGTGCATGTCCTTGAGACTAAGGGTGGAATCACAGTGTGCTGTTATGCGAAAGAAAGTATCCTCGCCTAAAAGACTTATGGAAAGATGTTGATTCGAGTGGAAATTCCTCCGGATCTGTGGGAAATGAAAGACAATCTGCTTTAACTGGTCGGATTGATCAAAACTCAATGCAACAATTGCAATAGGCCTCTTCTTCTTCCAATCGGGACAATTGGTACTCCTGCACTACTTTGTTTTGTTCATTTTAATCGCTTTTCTTGTGTTATTTGCCTCTGTTTGTCAAATTTTTATTAAGTATCGACTTTCACCAATTCACACAAACATCTTTTTAAAAATAGTGATAGCGTTTATTTAATAAAATTAGGTTTTATATTTTCCTTTTCAACTTATTATTAAGCTTTTTTGGTTTTATAAATTCTTAGTTAAAAAAAAAAAAAAAAAAAAAAAAAAAAAAAACTACTTTTATGTAAATTTTTGTCGATGGTCTTTAACTCACCGATGTACCTTTTGTATATCAAAGAGTTGGCTAGTCCAAAGTGCGACTTTGGTAAAGACACATCAAATCATTGATAATTGTAATGGTTTGCTCAAACCATAGGGTTGTAACCACCCATATAGCTTCTTGAGAGTTGTATGGTCATCAATTCACCATGGTCTATTCTGTTTGGAATCCAAGAATTGGCTAGCCCAAGATTATGGCTTGTGGTAAAGGTGCTGAAATCCATAAATGGTAATCAACTCACCATGATGTTGACGGCATTCCATCAAAGAGTTGGCTAGTCCTGAGCAAACGGCTCCAGGTAAATATAAACTCATAATAAATATAAAACTCATATTTATTGGGAAAAGTACAAGCATGCAACTAAAGTACAAGCATGCAACTAAATAATAAATATAAAACTCATACGCATGCCCATGCTATCCTTGGCGATCCACTAAAGCTAACCTCGGGCGTTACAATAATAAAGATGGGCTAACATATAATTAATAAAACTCATGCACGCCTACAATTTGCCGGCCGTGAGAAACAAGGCTTCACCACTTGATGATTCCACGGCGGTGCCCAGTGAGAATCACGGCTTGATGCCAGTGAGAATCCGGCTTGATGCCAGTAGAATCCACGGCTTGATGCCCGGTGCTATATTTCCACTACTTGATAGAATAACTTGACATAGTTCCTACTTTTGTATGTTTATAGTACTTGGTGAAACTCTTCTTGAGAATCCATTGTTTCTCGATGTGAGAATCAACATTTCACGAATTCCCAACATAGATTCACGCTATTGAGAGAACACCATCAATGTGTGAACCGAGCGAGACCTTTCTTGGGCGGTATATGTTTCCCCTTCATAATCTTGGTTGCTTCAAGTTTCTGAACCGATGATTTCTTTTATCATAAATTGCTGATGTGTCATTTTTAAACATGTTGGTACCTTTCTAAGAACACCGGAAACAAAATGATCAATCATCTGTCTTTGATCATTTGTATGCATGTTTGGTGTTTTTTTATCGACATTTGTGGATAATTGTGTTTTTATTGTCCTAATGGTGCTGTAATAAACCGGCCTTATCTTTGTAGGGGTCGTCGGTCTAAGGGCAAGTCAAAACCTATATCTTCAATCAAATAATATAATTCATCTATCCAATCTACAACTGAACTTCTATCAAAGTTATAGGATCCTCCTCATGCTAAAGTGATATCCGCTATTGATGAGTATGGTGAAGCAGAAATAAAAGTGTTGGTAATAACTGGAGACAAGTCAACGGCTGCAGCCATTGGTTATAAATAGGATTGTTTTATGAAGATGAGGATCTGAGAGGTAAAAGTTTTACGGGTAAAGAATTCATAGGACTCTCGACCTTGCAACAATGGGATATTTTGTCAAAGCCGGGAAAAGTGTTCTCGTGTTGAACCGAGTCACGAGACAAGAGATAGTCGGGATGCTTAAGGAGCGCGTGAAGTTGTAGCAATGACGGAGAGCAGTGTTAATGATGCTCCTACTTTGAAACATGCTAATATCGAATTGCTATGGGAATTACTTGAGCAGAGGTTGCAAAGAGGATCGATATGGTTCTAGCCGATGATAACCCGGTACCATCGTTTACAACATTGGCGAGTTGATCAATCTATAACAACATGAAAGCTTTTATCAGGTAGTAATTACGTTATTCGAAAGTTATCTTATAGTTCAAGTATATTGTATTTTCATTTGACATGATTTTATAAACCTTTAGGTACATGATATCATCAAATGCTTGGGAAGTTATCTCCATTTTCTTAACTGCTGCACTGGGGATTTCGGGAATGCTTGATACGTGTGCAACTTTTGCAGGTTAATTTAGTTACTGCCGGTCCACCCGCGACTGCTCTTGGTTTTAACGAGGATGAAGAGTAGGGGTTGCCTACTCATGACATCAATGTACATCCCCCACATCCTTAGGTTTTTATTTTTTAGTTTAGTTTTATTTTTTATTTTTTTATATTTTTTTTAATAACTTTTTACTGATGTGGAGCTCAGTAGTAATATATAAATTCTGAAATGAAACCTGTACAGTTGGGATGTAAAGAAAAGAGTTACATCAGATATGCATATTGATCATGACAAGCAATTGTTTTGATTTTGAGCATATTAGGTTTGGGCATTGATATAAATAGATTAATCCAATGGTTTTAATTGATTTGAATTTAAATGTAGGTTGATAATGAGAGAAATAACAAAACTGGTGATGGTAAGTTTAAGGCATTGGATTAACAGAGGCCATTATACATATATAACCATGAGCTATTCTTATGAGGAACACAGATAAAGTTTACGTTTGATACCTCATGAGGAAAATGGTTACAATTTAAGTTTGATTACAGGTCATAAGACCTTTCCAAATGCTCCAAAAAAAGGTGGATATGTGGTTATGGCTATTCATTTTGGTTATCTTAAGGATTGGAGAGGTTTATATATGATATATTGACCTGTCCTCTGCAATTCAAATCATCAGTGGTGAGGAAACCATCAATGGTGATGAGATTAGTATTGTCTTATTTAAATATTGATTGTCTTTATATTATCCATGAATAAATACAAAGAGGTAGTTTGTGTGCATCACTAGAGGATTACATATATGTTTTTCATTAGTCTTGCATACATTTACTGATAAGATTAGTATTGTTTTATTTAAATATTGATTGTCTCTATATTATCCAAGGAACAAACAACAACAAAAAGATGAAAAAGGGTCTAAAACTCAGTCAACTCCTCATCCACCTCTTAGTTTATTTGCATTTCTTAACATTTAGGTGGTGTAGTAGTTTTACGTATCAAAAAATTTAGGACACATAATATGTTTTGTGAAGTGTCCTTATAAGAATACTAGGGAAGTTTAGACTCTGCTAAGCACAACAACCCTAAAGTGTTTATGTTAAATTTTTAGAGATACATAAATTACTATCTTTCTGGGAAGAAGATTGGCAGTTAATATGATTGAAAGTAGCCTTGCAAATGGGTTGTTGATCTTAATTAGCTCTAAAGATTGGGCTTATTAGCTTTTCTAAAGTTCAAAAGCTGAGAAACCAAACAAATAAGCCTAAACAAATACCCCCCTTAGAAAATAGAAATCAAGCAATCTTATACGATAACATGGAATATTTGGTAAATTTAAATGAAGTCATTTGTCTCCGGAATTTTTTTTGTTGGTATTCAACAGACATGGGAGAGTAAGTTCATTGATTCACAATGTGTTTGGGCTGAACATGCTTTTAAGAGGTAGGAAACCCAGTCACAGAACAAGCGTTTAACACTGGAAGACTTGGAGGTTAGTACATTTTGAATTTATTGATTATGTATGTTCACGTTTGTGATTAAGGCATGTTGAAATGACGTGTACTGAAACATTATGTCAGGACTCATGGGATCGTGGGATACCAATTTTAAGCAATATCAGCTTCTTAAACAAATACATCTGTTTAATAAAGTAAAAAGACAATTCTTCAGTTTGATAGATGTGAGAGTCACAGAGTTCATCAAATAACTTAAGTGAAAGAAAGTGTATGCTTAAGTTTGTTCCTGAAGTAAAAGGAAATCGCGAACCAGTTGGTGTTGGGGTCATGCTTTGCGATGAAGATACAAACCTGGTATGAATTACTCGGCTTAGGTGATAAATACATTGCAGCATCAAGCTTTGTGATTTTGAAATTTTTAGGTTTATTACATGCCCGTGGCTTCTTTTGCGGCCACTCATTTTACCGCCCCATGCTCCCTTGTCAGCCTTACTCCCTCCTTCATAACCAGGTCCTTCATGTCCAGGTTCACCTTTTCCTCCACGATAACCAGGTCCTTCATGTCCAGGTTCGCCTTTTTCTCCACCATAACCAGGTCCTTCATGTCCAGGTTCGCCTTTTTCTCCACCATAACCAGGTCCTTCATGTCCAGGTTCGCCTTTTTCTCCACCATAACCAGGTCCTTCATGTCCAGGTTTGCCTTTTTCTCCACCATAACCAGGTTCTTTATGTTCAGGTTCGCCTTTTCCATAACCATAACCAGGTTCTTTATATTCAGTTCGCTTTTCCATAACCATAACCGGGTTCTTTATGTTCGGGTTCACCATTCCATAACGATAACGGGTCCTTCATGTCCACAATCACCACCCCTCGTGTCCACAATCGTGTCCACAATCGCCACCACCTCCATAATAACCACCCCCTCGTGTCCACAATCATAATGTCTACAATCGCCACCATAACCACCTTCATGTCGATCTCCTCCATAACCACCCCTCCATAACCACCTCCATGTCCGTTTCCTCCATAACCGCACCAACGTCCAACACAACCCCCACGATATCTCATCCTTTCTCTAACTCCCCATCCTTACCTCCACCTCCAGGTTACTTGTATTTTTCCGCTTGAACCATCTAGACAAACATAAGCGACAGAGAAAATACACCACAATTATTTATTACATGTTAATTAATAGTGGAGTACCTTTTCTTGTCTTTTAGAAAACTTGCGGAAAATGATTCAAAAATAGTTAATGGACTAAACAATGCAAGAATCATTGAAGAGTTAAAAGTTTACGATTATCGCTAATCAAGTCTACAAACAAAGTACTTGCTTTTTTTTCATCTTTTTCAAACTATCGGTTATCACATTTGAAACAATAAGAACAAATGCACACAAAAGAGCAAATAACAACACAAAAACTTAGATTTCATTGTCGAAGCTTGTACATAAAATTCTAACAGATCGATTACTTATATCATTGTAAACGCCTTCTTTTAGCCCCTTTTTGTGGAATAAAATATTCTTAAGAGTTAGTAATCGCCTACAATGTTTTAAGTAAGGCGACTATATTGACAATCATCTTAGATCATACTTTTGACCCAAATTACGTAGAGAGTTAGCATCATGACACAAAAAGAGACACGTGGTAATCGCAATTATAAGGCTTTTAATGATCTTAATTAGGATTTTATTTATAAAGTGATATCTGTAACCAATTTACAAAATTCATACATGCCGTGGCTAAATTTTTGTTGCTTATTTTTTTGTGCTCATATGATCTTTTATTATTTGTGATGATCTTTTTCTAGGTTGAAGTAGGGATCGATTGCATTTTCGATCTCTTTGAATTCATTCTGTAAGTATATAGTTTTTTGTGAATTTTGTATTGTGTTCTTCCTAATGGAAGGACGATGTTTTGTTGTATATTGGCACATGAGTAATACATGTTCTTAATATACCAGTTACAATGATACGTAAGTGAAAACCGTCTGAAAGAGGTAAATAACGTATTTTTTTACTCTATTTTTAATCGAAACACAGGTTATGTATCTGTAAATCTACTATACATATTGTCAATAGACCTTTTTTATATATTTGCAGATGACGTCGCTTCCAAGTTCTTTCCTCTATTTAGATTGTTCCAGAAGTTACAATGGAAACATGAACGGGTAGAAAGAAATGTTGCAGGTTCAAAGTGTGGATGTAAGAAAGCGCAACAATTTCAGCCACAAAACAACTACGTGATTCTTGATGGGTGACTACAAACAGGGTATAAAGAGGTTAATCATGTTATGCTTTTTCCATTATCACGGAATAAATTTAACATTCAATCACTAAACGCATGTAGGTTGTGATTTTTCTATCAACCGTATGATAGGATTTCATTAGCCACAATATACATAAGAGAATTTTAATACTATGAAAATGAGTGATGCCAAACAGAACACATACAATCACTAATAAGAGAGTTTTTTTACTTCAATAATGGCAATTATTTTTCCATTATAAAACTTATAAACCTAATAAGTTATTACATGGTTTTGAAAACCGAGGATTAAATAGCATGAACAAATCGCTAGGGAGCTTATCGAGTCTCTGGACCATTGATGGTAACATTATCCCGCTTGGGTTAGTAAAAAGGTTTATTTGTTGTTATCTATTTATACATTATTTGGAGACTCTACGCATGTACATAATTAATGTGGGATCTGGCTTTAGGCTTTTTGTGGAACACAGTTAAATCTTTCCTTGACACATAGACTATAACTAAGATTAATGTAATCCACACTTTCTTTTGTGGAACACACTCTATTTTACACAAGTGACAACATGTGAGTGAGTTTGACAACTTTTGTTAACTCTATATGTACTTAAGCCTTTTATTTCTTTCTAAAAAATGGTTCTGTACATAGGAAATCATTGATGCCAAGTACTTATACTAAATATGTCTAAGATGATGCATGGTCTTCAAATCCTTTCTCTTGATTATATTTATGTGTATCCTTTATATGTGAATAGTGAACTACGAGTTCTTGGGTGGGACTGCACTGTTTGGATAAAGGTGGTTGCATGCGATCTAATAGAGCCGATGGCAATATCCAGATATAAAAAGATTATAATCTATTACTACCGCATCTTCGCCTTCTGAATCTTATATTTATCTTTGGTCTGGCTACATAATTAGAGATTGAAAATCTAAACATCTACTATGAATTGGATGATGTTGGTTGTGTGTTACCTAAAACGGGTCAAATTAAAGAATATAGGTAAAAGGGGAATGGGTCAAAGTGTTACACAGGTTAATAGTCGTTCACAATCTATTGTCTAAACATTATACATTTTAACCAAAACTGTTGTATTCAATGTTTAATTAATGTAATGCTTCTTTCACGCTCCAGAAGAATTTACACTTGATACTTTTCGGAGTAGCAACTCCCTAGACTGAGGTACGCATGCTTTGTTGTTTTCTTTGACTTATGATGTTCATATTTATTCTTTTACTAACGGGTGTAACTCATAGTGCTTCCACCGTTAAATTATGCCATTGCTATTTTTCATTTACATTTTATAACATTCATAAGGCAATCTCCTGAATCTAATATAAATGGCAATGAGAATGACTTTTGAGAAATTGGTTAGATTCTTTATATCTGGTATTAATCTCTTTGTAGTTATTGCACTTTTGGTGATATGAAATGCACCACATGTAGAGTCTTGACGATAGATTTTAACGATAGGACTGGAATCCGAGGTAATAGGAATAGAATAGCTTTGAATTGGTACGTCATAACAACCGTTTCCTCACACTTCAAAGTAAGTATGTAAAAAATGTTCCATTTGCATTTTATTTAGTTTAGTAGCATACTTGAGTAAATGACTATTGTTGGTTTTACTCGAGACTTTTGTTATTAAGCTGCGACTTGAACTATTTGATCAATATTTTGGAGCGACCCGTTTACACACGAGCGAGTTAGCTAAATAAACATCAAAGCGATGCCAACTCCTTTTCATTATTCTTTCGATCACACAAAATGGTTTCTTTAATATTTATAAAACAAAGCACAAAAATACAAAAAATGCTTTTGCTTATAAATAAGAAAATAATCAATGCCAAATAGCATGTATTGTACTGAAAACTGCTTATACCCAAAATAAGCAGATGAGCAGAAGCAGTTTTGATAACCTGACACTTCAGGTTGCTTATCTGCTTAAAAATAAGCAATTTCGAAGATTATATGTTTTAGACGACAATAGTAACAAATAACCGTGGGTTTTTTTTTGCTTAAATTTAGGGTAATTAGTAGGTGTAAGGGATGTCGTTAATGTTTACTTTGGAACGAACCGTCTAACGAAACCGCATCGGGTATGTATGAATCATTATTTGATGCTTTTGTATGATATTCGCAAGAAGCTGGAAATCTATGTTAGTTTTTTCTTTTGGCTTTTTTGTTTCGATTATGAGGTTGCTTTATTATAGTGCTAATGTAGCATGTGTTGTATCTGATAAAGAGGCCACATAAGGTGTATCGGTTCTAGCTTGAGTGGGTTTCACTCGAGGATTATGTGAAGTTCTTGCAACAGATTACTCTAGACACTCAATATTTGTTTTCGGAGGAAATGAAAAGGTGTAAGAAATTTACTTTTGTGATTACTATAAAATGGATATTTGTATCAGTTAGTGCTAAGGGGATTTATTAATCCATGGCATTACATTTTGAAATGTAGCATGTGTTGTATCTGATAAAGAGGCCACATAAGGTGTATCGGTTCTAGCTTTGTCAGTTTCACTCAGAGGATTATGTGAAGTTCTTGCAACAGATTACTCTAGACACTCAATATTTGTTTTCGGAGGAAATGAAAAGGTGTAAGAAATTTACTTTTGTGATTACTATAAAATGGATATTTGTAGCGATTAGTGCTAAGGGATTTATTAATCCATGGCATTGCATTTTGAAATGTATATATTACGATATAGATTAGTCACGATTACATAATTCGTTGTTACAAAATGGGCGCGAGAAGATTGTATCGATATAGATTAGTCACGGTCACATTATTCATTGTTACATAATTCGTTTATGCTCATAACATTGAGATAGTTAAACGTCTCCGTGGAATTGTAAGAGATCCTCGAGGCTGTATGCGTAGTTAAATTTCTTTCATTTTTGTTGATTTGTTTTTGTATTGGATGCTTGTGAAAACTGCATTATATGAAAAAGTGATTAGCCGACAATTCTAATTAAAAGTTAAGATATAAAGTTTGAGTTAATCAATCTTAAAACATTCAAAACTTATCAAGGAAGGAAGGAATGATCACCAAGACATCTATATTGTTGAGGCATGAAGAAATTGTTGAGAAGTTAAAAAGAAGCCATGGCTGATTTACGTGCCATAGATGTTGACATCTTGACTGATGATGAGTTAAAGGAAGCCATGGTTGATTTACGTGCCATAGATGCTGACATCTTGACTCTCGGACAATATTTACAGGTAACTATTTTTACTGTTTCTTTAAATACTTTTAGGGTGTATTTTTAAGGAAACGGACATGTAAGTCATATAGTATAGTTGTTCAATCGTATGGGTTTAGAGACTAGAATTGTTGCCTGTGAATTAACAAAAATAATAATGATCCATATCATTTTGAGATTAATATCATTTATTAATTGAAGGGGACAATTAGTGTCATGAGTTTTAATTTTTTACTTTTTTGTTAACATATTGGTTAATGTTTCTCTCAATTTCTATAGGTAAGAACACTTGTGAAACCAAGTAGTTCTCAAGACTTTTTGTAAGCTTCATTGAGTGCCATGTCATCTATGACGGACATTCTTTCCATCATCAAGACTTTTGGGTCTCAAAGCCAGTCGATGGGTTGAGTAATGATTCAAAACAAGTTATCGAGGCGAATGGTCGATAATGCTATGAATATTTTTCTCATTCATTTGTTAGATCTATTTTTGTAGCAACCATTTGTGAGATATGTTAACGAAATTATGTACAATTGTAGTTAAACACTCCAATAAAATCTCATAATACTTATTATGCATGATCATATGAAAGATACTTCACAAAATTATATTCATTCATATGCGTATGTAGGTTGTTTTAATTAAGAGGCTTCTAAGGCTTGTGTTTTTGCTCCTTAGCTCCTAAAGGTGATTCAGGTGAATTCAATCATTCTAATTTTACTTTTAAAAATTTCAAGCTCAAATTGACTTAGTTATGTAAATTAATATAGTTAGTAATATTAGGGTGTATTGGTAAACGTATTTGAAAAGTTGCCTTTTGATACTACTAACAAGTTAAGCATTTCTTTAGCCAAATTTCTTACCTTTGTAAAAGTTTCATGACTCACCTCTTGCTCTCCTGTCAACTCAATGGATGATAGCTCCAATAGTGATCACGATTGTGATAACGAGAATGTAAATGTTAAATGAAAACACGCTCTAAGAGTAGCTAAAGAATAATATTTGCGGGTATAGTTGAATGTTGAGGAGAAAGATAGAATACACGAAAAGTATACGCCACTTAAAAGTTTGCGAAATCTTTCTTTTATGTCAATTGACAAGGAACTAAGTATCGATTATGGAAAAACTTTTGCCGCTTTGATCGAACGAGTATCTTTTTGCATAAACTTTGTAAAACTGATTTCAATTCATATGATTGACATGACAATAAGTTTATCGTCCATTTTAAGAATATTAATTCTTTATTTTTTTGGTGACATGTTTTTTTGTCAATTTTCCATATATGTTTTATGGACCAATTTGTCCTCATGGGCTATTAGTTCGAACTTGACGCATTAGTGCAACATAGATCAGACCATTCTGCGATTGTTGGCAATCTAGGTGTCAATTTATGTAGGTATGTACTTATGTACACTTGCCTACACAATTTTCATCTTTTCATTACATGTTCTTATAAGTAATAATAGTATTATAATTTTTATATGAATGGACATGGAAGAATTTGGGATTAGAGCATGATGTGCTTGATATGCACATCAATTACGTCGTTATCACTTACGGATGTAGCCAAGTTTATTCCATTTCATTGCCTTAAGCGAGTAACATTATTTTGTGATGTACTCTTTGTCAAAGAACACCAAGACAAATCCTCCTCCATGAAACTATAAAATTAAAGCTCGAGTACAATATAAACAACTCACACATCATATCTCTTTTATGAATAACAACTAAACATATAAATCCTTCTACATACATCGTAAAACCTTGGAACATCTTGCTAATTACAAGCGAAAGAGTATATTCTTCAATAAATAGTGTGAAACAATTACATCTTCCTACACTTTAAAATAATGCTAAACATTATCATTTTCTAAACAATATTAATCATGATCATCTTTTACATTTGATAATATTGTTAACATTTATTATTAATTTAATAGTATTACTTTTAATTGTTCTATAAATCTTGATGTTCATTTATTTTCACCCTTCTTATGCTACTAATAGCTTCATATACATATATATCTTACTATTCGAAAAGTAATACACTCAAAGAATAATCACAAGTCATACCCGTCCATCGGACGGGTTTTGACACTAGTATATATATATATATATATATATATATATATATATATATATATATATATATATACATATTTTGCTAATATTTGTGTTGATTGGATGTTGTTTGGTACAACATTTCTTGGTTGTTATAATACAAAAATATGTGATATTTTGTACAATGTTTAACGCAAAATTGTTTGTTTCATGTGGTGCAAAATATTGTGGCAAAGTAGTGCTTATTTAAAGTTGTTTGGTGCGGTTTTATGCAACTAATTGTTGTAACATGAGAATAAACAAGTCGCTCGATTTTGTATCGAGTATTGAAAGTTTGGATGTTGCAAATATTCTATTGTGAATATTGTTGCGAATAATCAAAGTACTTGTTATTCTAGAAAGATGAAATAATCTTCAAGACTTGTTATAACTCATATTGCTATAATCGAACGGTTTGTCATATGTAAGAAATGACTATGTGTTGAATATAACCGTGTAAAACATTTTGAAATGTCAAGAAAGAACACGCATATAGATGACAACGAATTATGTTGGTTTATGTAACTAACTTGAACGGTGTGATTGTCATCCAATGTGAGCTGTCCATTCGCTAAGTTGGTGATATTTTGATTGTGTAAAATGATTACACATTGATTTTATGTGATTTTAATCACATAATAAATTTTGATAATCATATAATGATAAGAGATTAAATGTGATTGTATATAATTACAAGTGAATTGGAATGACATGTTATAAGTGTAGGACTTACACATATAACTTATGAGATCCTCTTAAAACATGTGTGGTTTAAGGTGGTGATTTGTCTAAAAGAAGAATGTTAGTAGATGAAGCTATGAGTAATCGAATGATGCATCTTACGTCATACGTTTGATTCCTTGGTCTATAGCATGCTAGATTTGGAATCATTAATTATAATACGGAAAATAATTAACATAAGACATTCAAAAGTTTGCATACACTAGTATGAAACTTGTGAAGTGACAAATTACTAAGGATCTTGATGTCATATCCATGTGAGGAAAAATCTTATAAACAAGATTAATACATCGAAGAGAGAACCTTTCTACAAAATTCTTGAGATAAATTCCATGTGGGGATTCGGGCCTAGCTAGAGTTCAAAAGGACACCAACAAAGGTGAAGTTCTTGCCAGTTGGAATAATCAAGAATTTCTTGTAAGCATGATACATTTAAAGAGTTGAACAAAACTTGAATTTGCGAGACATATTATTTCGATCACGACAACTACTCTCAACATGAGTTATCCCTATTGACAATGTGAAGTCATAGAATAACACGGTGGATCCGCGTGAAATGCTAAAATGTGAGAGTTAGTTAGCAAGTCGTGAAGAGGAATGGGACTAAAGCCCTTGAAAAGTTTATATGAAGGAAAACCTAACCCGGTGTTGGAGATCCCAAGATGCGGGTTCAATAGGACAACCTACTTGTATAAACCGAGGTTCTTGTAGGGAGTAATAAACTCCATATTCATTTAAGGGAGTTAGCAAACTTCCTAGTCCATTCCTATAATAGTGACAATACGAGGTTAAGCATATAGCTTTTAATGGTTAATCGAGAATCACCTATGTGAGAGAGAAGTGGGGTCGCTTCTAAAGGAATTGTGGGGGCGCAATTCTTAACAGTTCTGGCAGAACCAGGCTAATGTTCATGACCATAACGAACATAACTATGAGAACCAAAAAGTGTCAAGGAGATATTTGTGTGAATATATATTGTCGTCTCCACAAACAGCGGACAATTCAAAAACATCAAGTTCTACTGGCTGCTAGGAGGCTAAGTATATTTCACGAGGGAAGGTTCAAAGGGTAACACCTACCTATCCTATGCAAATATCAACTGCAAAACTCTATTACAACATTGAGTCGTTGAAAGTCGTTTCCCTTATCAATTTCATTCATGTGGGGGATTGTTGGAAAATGTGGTCAAATGTGGTGAATGACAATTGATTTTGTCATCATGTTTACTAATGAGAATTAAGAATAAAAATTAATTAATGGTTTTATTTTAATTCATGAGACATTAGTAAAATTAATTGTGTTAATTAATTGTGACCGTTTTTTCCATTCCAATTCCCTATATATTGGAGCTTACTCTTTCATTTCAGATACACCAAGAAATAATAACTCACTCCTCTCCTTTATTCACCATTAGTCTTGACCTTGTGTGTATCCGTTCGTAATAGAGGAAATGCACGATTTTGGTTCGCCTCGATAACTCGTTTGTGCTAATGGGGTTATCCGTTGTTGTTGTATCCTGGGAGATAGACGTTCACGATTCTCAAGCACCGTGGAGAGGACTAATCTGTCTTAAGGAAACTGTGAGCATCACAAGCCTCAACATTTTCCTTACTTGTGTTTTTGTGTCTCAACAATTCAAAGATTTACCTACACTTTTATGTTTTATGTTATGGTTTATTTGTCTCTAATAGCAATACACTTAATATATGTTGGAAAATGAGTATTGCAAAATGAGTTTTTGCAAATTTTGGACAATATTTAATATATGTATATGTTATATATATTTATATTTCTTGGTAGCTTTGCGTTCTCCTCGATGAGAGCTTCATGAACGAGCTAAAGTATGTCCAAATTGGAGTAGAAATGAATGAGATATCGTGTCTCAAAGTGAGGCGCAAAATGCGGAAATACTAAACTATCCCACATCGCCTAGAAGAGGAAGTGGAGACTAGTTTATAGGAAATCATACTATTGAATATCAAATTCCTTTAGTTTGGTTATGCTCCCACTCCTACGTGCCACAGGAGTGCGAAAATGGATTTCGAGCTAAAATGAGTTCGAGGCTTCCGAACTCATGCGAGCCCAGCGACCTGCGGACACGAATGCACTCCAAATCTCACCTACGCGGGTATATTTTTTTTGAGAATTATGTGAAGTGATTCTCTTTGAAGCACATGGGATTCTTTGAGCGAATTATGTGATTCACGGAATGCTGAAGCAAATTATGTGATGCATGATCAACTGAAGCACATTCATGAAGTAATAAAACCGTGTAGATGGATAATTTCGAATATTCGTAATCTATTTTAGGAATAGATTTAGACTTTGTGCTTAAGTCTTAACAAAAATATGCATATCGTGTTTTGGAATATGAGATATGCATATATTTTATTCCAGCGTATATTCGGCTTGGTGACCAAGCTAGGTATTGCCTATAAAATAAAATCTTCTCATTCGCTTTGATACGAAATTACGTGACTCCTCTGCGGCCATTTTCCGATTATTCATTCGATCGAAACGCAAGTTGCTTCCGTGATCTTCGAGCAAGTTTGTCACGTCCATTGTACATCGCCTTTGGCGGTTGTACCACAGGAAGCAGACGCCGAATCTGTTTTAAGGGAATCGTGTTAAACACGAGCCTCTTGCCACGACCTTTACTGCTTTAATTTTATTAACGTATTATTATAGAGTCTGTCTTCTGCTTCTACCCCATTCTATCTGCTGTTTTATTTTCTGTTAATTTATTTATTATTTGATAATCTGATTTTATTAATTTAAGTGTACACCGTTTCCTCTGATCTTAAAACAGATTCGGTTTAACCAATTTATAACACTTTGTTAAAATCGGATTTATTTTTTATGATTTATATAATGTTTTCGTCGAAACCTTGTTGAGTTTCTTTGGAAATCGGTTCTATTAAACAGTTTTAACATACTGATTTGGGTTACGGATCTATAACGTTTTTTAAGCGCTTTATTATCGCTTTAACGAAACCAAGATAGAGTTTCTTAGGGTCGATTTATTCGATCCATCAAAACCAAGCTAGAGTTTTGTTGAATCGGATCGGTACAAGTAGATACCAATTTACAACAGCTTGTTTGTTGTTTGTGTTTGATCTTCGGATGACAAACACCAATACCCTCCGTGATTACTCCGTGAGCGTGAATCGGTGCGGCAGTTACCAACACGTTGCTAATCATCTTTGAGAAACCAGAGAAATTCAATGGGCGTAATTTCAAGAGGTGGCAATGAAGATGTTTTCTCGACTACTTTGAACCTTGCGCGGTTCTTAAAGAAAACCCACCTAACGTGGAACCTCCTGCGAAGGTCAATCCTCTAATCAACAGTGTTCAAGCCTTGGAAGCATGGAAACATTCGGACTTTTGTGTCACAACTATGTTCGAATGGTTTGATTGATTCTTTGTACAACGTGTCGCAAGACCAAGGCGCCAAAGAATTATGGGAGTCATTGGGCGCAAGTACAAAAGCGAAGATCTTTGGTACAAAGAAGTTCGTGGTAGCTCGTTTTTGGATTACAAGATGGTTGATTCAAAGAATGTGATAAGTCGTTCAAGATCCGCAGGTTCGCTACACGACATTCATCTTGAGGAATGACTTTGAGTGAAACTTTCAAGTTCTTTGCAATTATTGAAAAGTTACCTCAAGTGGGTAGAATTCAAGAACCACCAAGCATAGCGAAAGGAGATGAGTGTTAAAGACTTGGTTGTTCGTCTCGTATTGAGCAGACAACAAGTCGGCTCGAGAAAAAAACACGTATCACTGATTACGCAAAGGCAAATATGGTTGAGCATGTTTCGTCATCTTCAAAGTCCAATGTCAAAGCTAAAGGCAAAGGAAAAGGAAAGAATGACAATAAGGGTAAAGGGAAGTCGAGTACCTTGCTCCTAAAGTCGCAATTGTGAAACGAAGTTCCAAGGGGTGTGTTTAATTGTGACCAGCCAGTCACCGTCGCTAATTGTAAGATGCCAAGCGGGTGACTCCACGCCGAGCTAATATGGTTAATGAAGATGTGGACATGATTGCTATGGTGTCGATGTCATTGCCATGATCTCTCGGGTTAACTGGTAGGTTCCAACAACAGGAATGGTGGGTGGATACCGGGCTACCCGTCGTGTGTGTCTTGATAAGAGTATGTTTCACTCTTTCGGAGCGGTTGATAGTGGGAGAAGGCGTACATGGGCAACTCGCAACTTGAAATCAAGGCGAAGGAGATGTAATCTTGAAGATGACATCCGAGAAAGAGCTCAGTTGACTAATGTCTTGTATGTTCCGAGATTCGCAAGAATCTTGTGTCCAGTTGGTCGTTGAACAAGTTTGGTTTTCGTCTTGTTTTGAGTCGATAAGTTTGTTCTTTCTAAGAATCAAGTTTATGTTGGTAGGGGATATGCTGAATGGTATGTTTAAGCTCAATGTAATGGTTGTTAAGAATAATATCAATAAAATGAATTCTTTCGCTTACTTGATTGAGTCTTCTAATATGTGGCATGGCGTCTTGGACACGTAAATTTTAATTCGATGCGTCGTTTGATTAAATTTAATTGCATACCTAATTTCCATATTGACTCAAAATATAAATGTGAAACTTGTGTTGAAGCCAAACTTACAAGAGCATCTTTCAAATCGGTTGAACGAAAAACCGAACCACTTGATATAATACACACCGACATATGTGATTTGAAATCACTACCACAAAAGGTGGCAATAAGTACTTTATCACGTTTATTGATGATTGTACAAAGTATTGCTATGTTTACTTCATCGAAAAGTAAAGATGAAGCTATAGACAAGTTTGTTCTATACAAAAGCGAGTTGAGAATCAACTTAGTAATAAAATCAAGGTGGTCCGAAGTGATAGAGGAGGTGAATATGTGTCTCCATTCACGACCTATGTGCGAAACATGGAATTAGACACGAATTCACCGCTCCCTATTCACCTCGCAGAACGGTATTGCCGAAAGGAAGAACCGTACCTTGAAAGAAATGGTTAATGCCATGTTGATAAGTTCGGTCTAAGCCGGGACATGTGGGGAAGCCATTTTAACGGCTACTTATCTTTTAAATAAGATACCTCGTAAGGAAAAGAAGAGAACCCTTATGAATTATGGATGGGCGTAAAGCCATCATATCGATTTTACGAGTGTGGGGGTGTCTAGCAAAGGTAGCTATACCGACTCCCAAGGCCCAAAAGATTGGACCTAAATCATGGATTGTATATTCATCGGATATGCTAAGAATAGCGTGCTTATCGCTTCATAGTACATGATTCGAAAAATCCGGATATACAAAAGGGTACTTTAATGGAATCAAGGAATGCTTCATTCTTTGAAACTATTTTCCTTGTTTAATGAAGGAAGCGGAAGTTCATCTAGAATAGATGAAGAAGTTGTTCAAGATAAGAGACAACGAGATGATAATGATCTCAAGATGAGAGACAAGATCAAAGCGAGAAGAAGAAGTTGAACCTAGAAGAAGCAAAGGCAAGAACCAGAAATCGTTTGGACCCGATTTTGTTTCTTTTATGGTTGAAAATGAACCTACTTCATACCGAGAAGCGGTTACTTCCTCGAAGGGCCTCAATGGAAAGAAGCCATTAAAGTGAAATGGATTCTATTTTACAAAATCATACTTGGGAGCTCGTGGATTTACCTCACGGTTGTAAACCACTAGGCTATAAATGGATCTTCAAGAAGAAGATGAAAGCCGATGGCACCATTGACAAGTACAAAGCAAGATTAGTAATCAAAGGTTTGAACAACGAGAAGGTCTTGATTACTTTGATACATATTCGCTTTATTACGTGAATAACATCGATTAGGATGATACTTGCTATTGCCGCTTTAAGAAATTTGGAAGTTCACCAAATGGATGTGAAAACGGCATTTCTAAACGGAGATTTAGAAGAAGAAATCTACATGAACCAACCTGAGGGTTTCATGGCTCCTGGACAAGAGAACAAAGTTTGTAGGCTTGTTAAGTCATTATATGGCTTAAAGCAAGCTCCCAAACAATGGCATCAAAAATTTGACCACGCCATGTTAGAGAGTGGATTCAAAATTAATGAATGCGACAAATGTGTTTATGTCAAAGACACAAATAGTGGATATGTAATCTTGTGTTTATATGTTGATGATATGCTTATTGTTGGCAGTAACGACAAGATGATCAAATCTACTAAAGACATGTTGAAATCAAAGTTTGACATGAAGGATATGGGTTTGGGTGATGTGATCCTTGGAATAAAGATCATACGAACTCATAATGGACTTGTGTTAAGTCAAGCACATTATGTGGACAAAATTCTTAATACTCATAATGCGGGGATTCGGCCTAGCTAGAACTCCAATTGACACCGAGAAGCATCTATCTAAAAATAGAGGCTTAGGTGTTGCCCAATTAGAGTATTCAAGAATTATTGGCATGTTAATGTACTTGATGACAGTGCCGACCGACTTAGCATATCTTGTTAGCGGGCTAAGTAGGTATACTAGTAACCCAAGCTATGCACATTGGGCGGCTATGACTCGGGTACTTCACTATTTGAGATCGATCGCGATTATGGATCGCATTATGATCGATATCCATTTGTTATTGAAGGATACGGTGATGCAAATTGGATATCGACATAAAGGATTCTAGATCGACTAGTGGATATGTGTTTACACTAGGAGGCGACTATATCTTGGAAGTCTTCAAGCAAACGGTTATAGCTAAGTCCACGATGGAATCGAATTTATCGCGTTAGATAAATGCGGACAAGAGGCGGAATAGCTACGTCAATTGTAGAGGACATACCAAGGTGGCCTAAACCGTATGACCATTAGTATACATTGTGATAGTCAATCGGCAATTGGCGAGCTCATAGCATAATGTATAATGGAAAGTCGGACATATCCGTCGTCGACATAATTCGATCGACAACTACTCTCAACAGAGTTATCTCAATTGACTATGTGAAGTCAAAGGATAACATCGCGGATCCGCTTACGAAGGCTTAAGCGGAGAGTTAGTAAGTAAGTCGTCTAGAGGAATGGGACTAAAGCCCTTGAAGGAATGAGTTTCTATGAAGGAAAACCTAACCCAGTTGATGGAGATCCCAAGATCGGGTTCAATAGGACAACCTAATCATAGAAATGTGGGGAAGTCATGTCAGCGTGGGGAGTTACTAAATATTGTAACTTTCCTAGTCCATTCCTATAACAAATGTGACTTGTTGAGAGGTTAAACATATGGCTTTAATGATTCGGGATGAAATCATAAAGCATAATGATTCAAGATGAAATCCTGACACATATGTTTTAATGATTCAAGATGAAATCACCTATGTGAGAGAGAAGTGGGGTCGCCGAAGGGAAATGTGGGGCGCAATTCCTAAGAGCTCTTGCAGAACCGGGCTAGTGTTCATGACCATAACGAACACGACTATGAGGACTTGACATTGTCGGGAGAGTCTTGTGTGAAGTGTAATGTCGTCTACGTAAATGGATGATGAGTTCAAGGATATCGCGTCTACTCGGATCTAGGAGACTAAGTGCATCTCACAAGGGAAGGTTCAAGGGTTACACCTACCTATCCTATGCAAGACTTAACCGCGAGAAATTTCACCAAAACTTTCGTGTGTTTCGACGATTTCCATTCATGTGGGGATTGTTGGAAAATGAGTATTGCAAAATGAGTTTTGCAAATTTTGGACAATATTTAATATATGTATATGTTATATATATTTATATTTCTTGGTAGCTGCGTTCTCCTCGATGAGAGCTTCAACGAGCTAAAGTATGTCAAATTGGAGTAGAAATGAATGAGATATCGTGTCTCAAAGTGAGGCACAAAATCGAAATACTAAACTATCCCACATCGCCTAGAAGAGGAAGTGGAGACTAGTTTATAAGGAAATCATACTATTGAATATCAAATTCCTTTAGTTTGGTTATGCTCCCACTCCTACGTCTTGGCAGGGGGGTCAGAAAATGGGATTTCGAGCTAAAATGAGTTCGAGGCTTACGAACTCATGCGAGCCCAGCGACCTGCGGACACGAATGCAGCTCAGAAATCTCACCTCGCGGGTATATTTTTCTTGAGAATTATGTGAAGTGATTCTCTTTGAAGCACATGGGATTCTGCTGAAGCGAATTATGTGATGCACGGAATCTGCTGAAGCAAATTATGTGATGCACAGATTCTGCTGAAGCACATTTCTGCTGAAGTAATAAAACCGTGTAGATGGATAATTTCCAGAATATTATGTAATCTATTTTAGGAATAGATTTAGACTTTGTGCTTAAGTCTTAACAGAAATATGCATATCGTGTTTTGGAATAACAGATATGCATATATTTTATTCCAGGCGTATATTCTGGCTTGGTGACCAAGCTAGGTATTGCCTATAAAATAAAATCTTCTCATTCAGTTTTGATACGTAATTCGTGACTCCTCTGCGACCATTTTCCGACTATTCATTCGATCGAGAACGCATAAGTTGCTTCCGTGATCTTCGAGGCAAGTTTGTCACGTCCGGTGTACATCGACTTTGGCGGTTGTACCACAGGAAGCAGACGGCGAATCATTTTAAGGGAATCGTGTTAAACACGAGCCTCTTGCCACGACCTTCTTTGCTTTAATTTTATTAACGTATTATTATAGAGTCATCTTCGCTTCTACCCCATTACATACATTTGTTTTATTTTACATTAATTTATTTATTATTTGATAATCTGATTTTATTAATTTAAGTGTACACCGTTTCCTACAATATATACAACACCCCTCCCCTGGTGTACAGTCCCCAAGTGTTTCCTCCTTGTCCTAGTTATTACACCTCAGCCTTTGCTCCCGGACCTAGCCAGATAGTAGGTGATGATGAAGATGGTAACGATGGTGGTGATTATGATGATGCTTCTGATGATGAGTAGGATTGAGTTTGTGATTTGTATTTGTATGGACATCGTTTTTTTATTTGTATGCACATATTAGTATTAACTTGTATTGTTAATTTTGAAAACTATGGCTTCGTTTGGTTGTTTTGGAATGAATAAATGGACGGATGAATTTGAATTATTTTGTATCATTGTTTTTGGTGATTTCTAGCTTGAGATTTGGTATGCTGCATTTTACTGTTGAATTTTCTTTTTGCTTGCAGCCACTTTTAGTGACGACGCGTGTTGTTGTAAAGGTGTATGGACCCCAACCCCGGTCAATCGTTGAATGAGAATTCTTGTGGACACCAGGTTGTCGCTAAAGGCTTTGACTCTTCGTCGCCAAAAGTTTTAGCGACAGAGCAATGGGGACGACTTTATGGCGACGAGATTTTGGACTTTTAGTGAAGAATTCTTCCATCTCTAAAAGTTGAATTCGCTGTAGTGAGATTGCTTTTTTATATGCCTGACTGAAAAGATGAATGCATATGCTCTGCAAGTAGACTTTGAATTCATGGATTGATTAACTTTGGATGGTTTTTGCCCATCATTTATCTTTTGAGTTTTCTATAACTTTTAGGTGAAGTCAGGAGCTTGGACATGGGGTATCGCACTCGTTACAAGGTATGCTAGATCGTATTCTCCAATTATAATCATACCTTATATAAGCTTGGTGGTTATTTATTTTTGAGACTGTGAGGAAAGTACGTTGCGCTTTGTGTTCAGTGAAGGATCTTTTTAGTTTAAGTTTTGACTTATGTAGATGGTGCTGAAGGTTATATATCTATATAATGATTACAAACCTTGTTGCTACCCTCCACTTATGCACTAATTGGGCTTTATCAGTGTTCATCTCTTTATGTTTAAGATATATAGGAAGTTTTATAAAGATTAGTCCCCTGTTCTTTTATAAACATACTTGCATTCTTTGATAGATTGTCTAGCATCAGGGCCGGTATACCAAATGAGCTGTTAACTCTTTGAAATATACAACCTTTTAAGTGACTAATATGAGAAAGAGTTGGCAACTATTTGCTATATCTGTCGACACTATATCAGCAAATGCAAACTTGCTATGTATATATGCTCATACAGCAATGCAAATCCTTTAGAAGTTTTTCTATCTTAAACATATATAATATGCACCTATCAGTTACCCTCTTATGCAAATTTAAGAAAATACTCTTCAGTCTTCTCCATTGATTACATAGGCTTATGCAGTTTTATTTTGTATGGATGTAATACTAAGCTGTCATACATAAATTTTAGTGCAATTGCAGAAAGTAGTTTAACCACAATATATGTGACATAATGTATTGGTGATACGTATGACACATGCATTGTGACCTGAACTAAAAAATGTCCACCCAAATTTATAGTTTTCCTTTCCAGTAATCTTCATTGTCTTGTTCTATGGAGTATTATTCTTGATGTTCATGTCATTATTATTGGCTTACTGAATGGTTCATTATTCTTTCTTGATAGATGATTTAGGAGCGTTAGAATTTGATTACTCAATCAGAACTTATCATTTCACAGGATTTTGTGAAGGAGGTTGAAATACTAGGGATAACTTTGAGTCATCTTCCTTATATGTGGTTGTGTGAAGTTGTATTTATATTCCTTTTGCTCAGCTTCCTTCACCTTAAAATCATTCTCTTTTGTATATGCAGCAGAAAATGTGATCCTCTTGGAGTCTTGGACCTAGATATAAGCATTTCAGATTGGTCAATCTTAGATTTCTAGTTGAATATACATTATAGTAGATATAATACTGGTTTGTAGTTCAAGCTGTAGTATAGCTTTGATGATTCTTGTTTGAATGAGAAACAGTTTTTGAAGTTCCAAAATAATATATCTAATGTTACCTTGTATATGTTAATCAATATATGTCTTCGACTCACAATGATAAAAACTATTTTGCTGTTCTTCACCTTTGCACCCATTGGACTTTGCTATTGTTTATCACTACAATGTAAATATAAAGGATTTACGGTCCCCTGCTGCTTTATAAACATATATGTATTTAAAGTTGGCATCTGTTGATATATTTTCTTGCATCATTGGAGATATAGGATGTCGGCAGTCAACTTTTTTAGGCAATCGTTAATTGACTATCTATTGATGTGCTGAGCTTTACATGCTTGAAAATTGGAAGTTAACCTGAACGTGGATACTGTCTTTTTTAATCAACGGGTGCTAAAATAAAGTTACTATGTCTTGCATTATACTTGGATAAGTGAACTTTTTACAGTCTGCATTTGCTTTTTCATTTGCAAAGGATGAACCTTTAGCTTTTGAAACGCATTATTTTGTTTTTCTTAAATATAAGTTTGTGTGATTGGACTTGCTAAATTAGCAAGAATTGTATAACTATATCTAGAGTTTAAATGAAGTAGCTGAACAGGATTCCTGTATTTGCAAAGAAAAGCGATATGCGTCACAACTAGTACTCAAATATTTCACCCAAGGTTAGTATTAAACGATAGTGTCTTGTATTATATTTCAATGTTTCTTTGTATTTTTAACGATTTATACTTCATCCTGTTGTGAAGTTGTGATGGATGTTTAGAAGCCTATAATTTGACCGTGCATCATTAAAGCTTAGCTTGTTTGAATTGACAATTGGCAATGCATTGTGGTCTAGATTAATGGGCATTCTTCTCATACAACCTTCTACGATGAAATAATTCATAACTCGTAGAAAAATCAGTTATTATATTCTCTAATCCGAGTGAGGTGTTGTCTGATGTGCCTGGTTGATTCATTATACGATAGCCTCTTAAGCATAGCAATAAATCGTGTCATTGCGAATGCTAGTAGCTTTTGGAATCTCACCCACTCTTTTCGATTATTATAAGCTGTGTTCAATCTAAGTTGGCCATCTGTAATACGCAGTCATGTAGACTTTTAATCTCCTTGTGAACCATTGGTTATGGGATATCAAATGGCTTTTTGCTAGTTTTGTATTGGATTCAATCTTGTAGCTTCCTTTGTCATCTTACCAAAACAACCAATGCAACTGATCTTGGATTAGATTGTTGGTTCATAGCTCTGCAATTAAAAGTCAGTTGACTTGTAGAAATGTCCATATGTAATGTCACACAATGACAGAGAACTTGTGTGCTTGTATTTACTACTTAGCTTTTATTTAATGGCCTATTAGAAACCACAAGGACCACCAAAAGGAGTCCAAAAGAGGTTTCAAACACTCTTAGATCATCCAATTCGCTCCAACATACAAGCATGGTTATGTAGTCAAATAAACTGTCACTTTCGTGCATCCATAGAATGGCAACCCCTTTTGGGAGTTCCTTACAGATTCACTGATCTGAGTAATTGACTCAAAGTTACAAAACTCTATGGCTTCTAATGAAAATCTTTTACAAAATGAAAAAGATGCAATTTTCTTAGTTTCCCTAAAAGCAAAACAATCTATACTATATAATATATGATAATACTGTACCACCCTCCTAAAGCACAACATTAAATTTTAATATTAAAAACACTTCCATATTTAGCACTAAATGTACAAGACCCAATGCATCCCTCCGATGTCATGTGCAGCATCACGTGAGGTTCTAAAACTTCTTCAATACTCGTCTGCTATAATACTTTTGGAAACTCATTAAAGATTTTAATTCTGCGTTACAATTTCACCTCCTATTATAGGATTCAAATCATATCAATCTTCTGTTTCATTCCAATCAAGAGAATCACACGCGTTTTATTTCAAAAAAATCAAAACCAAAGAAATCAGAACACATCTAGAAAGTTAAAAAACCATTGTAAAAGATTACGTGCTCATGTTTTTTTGCTTATTTCTTGACGTTGCATATTGCTTTTAATGATTTTGTGTTTTAATTTCAGATTCATTTACGGCGGATCTTAAGATGGAGAAGATGATTACAATACCTTTCACTATTTTTAGAATTTTTTATATGATCTCGGTTATATTTTTTGATTGCAGGTTTGAGTTTTGGGTTTTTTTTCATTGTGAATTTGGGAATGATTTAATTCGGTTTTGTCATTGATTTTTGTAGGGAAATAAAAAAAAATCCATCAACCATCTCAACAAAAATCATCATTGTTGTAAGCTATTTTCGGTTTCGATTGTAAGTTTGTTTTATATATTTTTATATAGATGTTTGAATGATTATGCTAATTAATTGAATTGTGATTTGTTTGTTTAAATCTTTTCTTATACAAGATTAGTTTGTGTATGTGGTTTAAGAACATCAATCGAAAAGCCAGGATAGTGACGACATCAATTGTTTTAATCAATCAACTTTATAATTGATTTGTAGGTATGCAATGTTATTTTTCATGTGTTTCTATGTAATGATCAGTAGGTTGAATAGGTCAGCGGTTTGTATGCTTATTTAAATACATTTGTTTCTATAGATTCAAGAATGTTATATCCTTTTTGATATGTATGAAAGCATAGGTGACCAGGAAAAACTAAAAACAAAGGTAATTTCTTTAATGTTTTGAATGTGTTTGATCATGATTGCTAACTCTCCATATTGGTTTGTATGTGATAAGTTTGTAGGATCTGCCTGAAAAATATAACGTTGGTGGTCCATCGCAGAGCTCTAAATCTTGGTGTGAACGTCAAGATGATTACTGGTAATAATTATATTTACTGATTATGAAATATAAATAGTGCACACTAATTGTTTGATTAAATGTCAACAAAACTATGTTTACCATTCATATGTGATAGTGACGAAGATCACACATGAATGGTAAGCGTGTTTTCTTTGTAAAAAGCTCTAATTTAATGACTTTCCATGATCACTATATAATAAGCAAATCATTTATACAATTATACACGTTCACAGGTTCTTACATGTTTAGGCTGATGATGGCATGTTTTATAATGATCAACAATGGATGTCATGGTTAGGTAAGTGTTATTTCACTTAAATACGGATGACACTTCTTAATTTCATTATTTGTTGCCTTTTATGATTAAATGCATCACTAATATCATTGGTAGCTCGTATATCAATTGTCGAAGTAAGCTCTTATTAATCCATTCTAATATCATTGACTGGCTCTGTATATCATTTTACTACCATTTTCAAATGTTGAGTTATTAAATGTGATGGGTCATCTTATCCAGTTAAATTTCTGTTTATCTGCAGTTTGATACAAAATATAACTTTTTTGTTGCAGTCATTGGACCATCATGGTTGAAAGTGGCTTAAACTACATTCAAAGGAATCCTCTCTTGCTGATTTTCTCATTGTAAGTATTCAAGGTAACTTTTCGGTGACATTGTCGTTTTTTTCATATATAAAATCGTTGTAATGATGTGAATCAAAATTCGGATTCTTTACTTTGAAGATGTTTTTAATATGCGTCAGGGGGAGTCCGTGTGAAGTTTTGTGTTGCAGCCAATAAAAGGACTAAAGTGATATGTTTATTTTCTTATACATTAATTTTTTTTACTCAAACATTTTCAAGGTTGCTGTCATCTAATTTTATACTTTTACTTCTGGCAAGGATTTCAGTCACCAGCACCTATCGTTGTGTCATATAAACTACTGCGGCTTATAGAAAGTTAAGGCTGACTAATATTTTTTTGATCCCTATATATTATAAAGCGTATACAGAGCCAGTCAATGTTTCTTGATCATGTCTCACAATGTGCAGACGCCAGATGCTGAGCTACTTCTAAAATGAGTTACTTGACAGGTAGTGTTTGAATTATTTGCTTTAGAGCTTATTTGAAATTGGAACTTCTGATAAGCACATAAGCCTTAGGTCCAGATAGTGGTATCACTGGTCTGAGCCAAAGTTTATTTCTGTAGAAAGCTTAAGTAGTAAATAACGGGGATGCCCAAAACTAAGTCCAGGTGCATAATAATGTCTAGAACACTTGCTTAAAAAATTAAGGGTTGCAGCTATGTTCTTCCTTATGAACAGCAACTTTACAGGTACGAAATGCGAACATTATTTCAGACATAAACCCTTTAATTTTCACGTTATGATCTAATGCATTCACCTTTTTCGGTAAAAAACCTAAGGTGAATGCAGGATAATATAAATGATCATTTACTTAAGACATTTGCAGGTGATGATATGGTTTACCTTAGTTGTGATAGTATTCATAAAACTGACCGTGGCATGAGGAAATGTTAACATATAAAAATGATGGACCCATTTGTTATACTTGTGAATGGGTCAATTTGGGTTATGTCTTTTCTAATGGGTCATCAAAAACATAGCTCCAATTCGGTAAAAGTGTATCGTAATGCTTATAATATCCTATATTATTCACCGCACTATACCACATCGTTTAATTTCAATCTAAAACTCCCAATGTTTGCGAACTTCTTGAGTACAAATTTAATCTGAATAAGCAAAACTTGAAGCGAAAGCGGAAGCAATTTTCCTATTGTGACAGAGCTTTTGGGAGATGTACTTAATGGTAATACTTTCATGGGTGGGCTACTTTCATGCTCGCGTATACTATTCATTAATGGTTATTTTGTTTGTCTCGACTTAGCGGTCCATCAAAATTAAAGAGTTCCCAATGTATATTGGTGCTTGCAAGATTCTCTAAAGATGATTACACATGATGCCTTAATTAAAACTCAAGTGTCATATAAGTAGTGAACTCAGTGTAACATTAGAAGATAATGCAAAATCGTCGGAAGATATTATTTGTAAGAGATGAGTGTGGCATGTCAAGAAGGAAAAAAGACTGTAGTTTGCGAAATAGTTGCGTGGACGGTTAAAGGAGTTACCAAATATTTTTACAGACCTTTACTTTAGTTGTTATTAAGCCTTCAGTAATACGGTAGTTCGTCATTCCTACTCAGAGATGGTAATCCCACAAGTTAATTTTATTTAATGTGAATTGCGTATGTGTTCTAAACTTATGACCTATCGTTTTTTTGTTGGTTGTAGTTATGCCAAACATGCTGGTCATTTTAGACTTCAAATCAGGGCTTATCCGAAACAAGGTCAACACTTACGTTGCACGCCATGATTATCGCATTGTGAAAATTCCGTATTGAGAAAAGGAAGGCACAACCTTATGGTAAGCCATGCTCCCAATTTTAAACATACACTTTAGGTATTCGTGTGTAGCTGAACAACAACCACGGTCACCCTAATGTGTTGTGCTACTGTCAATGCAGACTCAATGGGTCAGTGTGGTACTTCATTAGGTTCACGCAAAAGGAGGCGACCAACGGTCTTCGAAGGTCTGTAATCACGTTCTTAGTTATAGTGTTCAATAACCTTGGCAGTTTTCGGTTTGCTTTTAACCTTACTTCTTCGGCTAATATCATTACAGGTAACAATAGTTCACTACAGGCTCTCCATTTTATGACAGCAGACGTACGCAATCAAGGTCAGGTGCACATGTTAACAAATTTTGAGACTTACGTAACTCATATCACATTGCATTATGCTATTTATTAGCGTAACACGACATCTCGTGTTTTTATGTTCACTATTGATACAGGCTCCGTGTGAATACATAGCATTTGGTCGTTGCATGCGTATGCAAACATTGTAACACGTTATTTTGGGATGAGGAGAAGCGGCAACTTCACATAAAGTTCGCCCTCTGTTTGGTCTGATACATCTGCAGAATGTGTTGCATTATTGCATCCACTTTGCATACATGGACAGACAACATACCAGGTACGGCCCCTGTGCCTTAAACTATTTGCAGTTGTGAAAATGGTTTCCAAAGCCTTTAAGGAAAATATTTCTGAGTCGCAGCATCCAGGTCTGACCCAAATCCCTGCAATTGGTAACCCCAGACAAACAAGATCAAATTTTGGTACATAACCTTCTCACCTGTCCTGTGTCCACTTTTGCATGGCAAAATGATTATATAATGTCTCACATTCTCATTCGGTACCCTATTCCGTAACATCTCTTTTGTGTACAGGCCCTCCCATTGGGACAGTGTACTTAAATTAACAAAAGGTTTATTTTTGAAATGTAACTATTATCAAACACTATTTTTGATACATAGTCATTCATATAGAATTGTTACATTATGCTACAACTTTTGATGTTAACTCATTACTTCTATCGTATGTTGGAAATTGCGATGTCTACGATTACATAAACACCATGCCATTAGAATTTTGAATAAGTGTTCTCAGTAAGGGGTGTTTGGATTTGCATATTCGGTTTATCGCTAATAACGTTTACGGGCAATAAAGTAAGCACCTCTCTTGACACCTATTGAAATTCTTATATTTGCATTGAACATAACAAATCGAATTAAGGATCACATTTTTTTTGGACTGATATAGATTTTACGAATCGCATTTGGTTAGCAAAGTAATACCCATTTAGAATGAAGTAAGAAAAATAATTAACAGACCAGGCCAACTTGGGTTATTAAAATAAAACTCTAACTTTGAGCTTAGAATGATCATTACACTCTAGGAAGAATGTTTTGGTGTTTTTAGATGTTTTTGGGTTGTTTCTGATTGTGAGTTGCTAAATAGTTTAGTTAGATGATAGAGTGTTCATTTCAATTCGATTAAGGGCTAAATTCATCTAAGTTTTCATGTAAAATTGTTTTGTTAGCCTTGAAGGAGTGTTTGGAATAGGTATGCTTTTAGAGAGTTAGTCATTAAGGATTGTTAAAATTGAATTTTACGAGCTTAATGGCGATTTTAGATTATTATCAATCAAGTTTTCATAGTGTCAAGTTGGTTTTAGCATTTTAAAGTTCATTTTCAAGTCATCAATTAGTCTTAAATGTAGTTTTTTTTTTTTTTTATAATCACTAGCAATTTTTATCATTTTTAATGTGTTCTAAAATTAGTAAAAAATAAAAATCACAAGTTCAATAGTTGGTTTAGCTTTGTCCAAAAGGAAAAAAAAAAAAATCAGAAAATTATTTTGAGTATATTGCCCTTACCTTAAAGTTGGTAGTTTGGTTAAAGCATGTCCTGTACACCACTGCAGTAAACACCAGCTCAGATAAGTGTTGTTTCATCCTTTTATTTGCTTAATCCTTTGAAAATATGGCTTGATTTCTGTTTATTTGAGTAGTTTAGGTGTAGATTCAGCTTGCTTCACTAATACTTATTAGGCTTTCCCCAGTTTGCTAAGTGATTATCAATTTGCTTTTGGAATGTTTGGCTCAGAAGATTAGTATGCCTTAGTATAACACCCTGAAACCGGGCCTAAGCGTTTTATTTCAAGAATGCCATTTGAATGGTTGACCGTGACTTCTATAAGTTCAAAGGACTTACGGGATTGGTTAGTCAAACCCGATAGTTAATATATAAATATTAATGTTATGTAAATGGTTATAGAAAATATGGCGTGTCACATTTATAAGTAAAATGTACTTAAAGGGCCTAGGTTGCCAAGTACTAAAAGTGGTATAAAGTATATTGTGGCTAAAGTGGAAGAAAAGAGACTTGAGGGATCAAATATGCCAATTGGTGACTTTACTTTGATATGAAGAAAGCTTCATATACTTATCCGAGATTATCCAAAGGTTCCGAATATGAGAGTGTGTGTATGTCGGTTTTAAAAGAAAAAGGAGGAAGAAATAGCTTGGCGATGAAGGGTTTGATTAGCGAATGATTCCATATCAAGAGATAAGCCCTTTCAATAATCTTTCCCAAGTTTGTTGATGATGGTGAAGGATGATGATGATGGTGGTGAAATAATGATTGTTAGCTTAGCACGGATTCAAGGTAAGTAAACCGGTTATGATTTGATGTTATAATGATTTCTTACATTATGCGTTATATGAATGTTATGATGAGGTTATTTGAAAGTGTTTGAATGATTGTGTGGTGAAGAAGTAGATGTAAGGCTAGTTTGGCATAACTAGCAAAAGAGACTGAGAGTTGATTTGGATTAGTGTAAGTATATAGGAAAGGTTGTGATGTAAAGATAAGGCTTGAAGTGGCTAAGGTATGTGTTATGTTTAGTATTGTGATGAAATAAATGGATTATGATGCTCAATGTGTGAATGAGTTATGATGTTATGTTATAATTGTTTTACTTACTAAGCATTCGTGCTTACGGTTTAGTGTCTAACCGTTTTGTAGGTTGGCATACTTTTATGGATGGCTATGATGATATGGATTAAAGGATTGATATGCAAGGATAGAAGGTAGTACGCATTTAGGAGCTTAGTATAGAATACCGAGCTCAAGTGTCATGTTGGTACCCCCGTGAGTCATTTAATGGAATGGAATGTGTAGTCAAGTGGCATAACGTATGTCAAAGTATTCGTAAAGTTTTGATGGTCAAACGCTGTGTCAAAGTGTGTTGTAAGTGTTATTAGTAAAAGCTAAATGGGTGTTTGGCATAACATATGTTTATACCCATTCTGGGTTACAACGGGTGGATTGGTCTTGTAAACAATGTATTATGTTATATTAATGGTTTTTGATGGGTTTGATGTGAAAATGAAGTGGTAATGGTTATTTGTTGTGAAAATGGGTCAAAATATGAAAGTGTGCAGAAAATGGGTCTATTTTAGACTGCAATGAGTCATTCATAGATTAACAGAAAATGGGTCTATTTTAGAGATAAATGAGTCTATTTTAGACTGCAAATGAGTCAATTTTAGTATGCAGGAAATGGGTCCATTTTAGATGCAAATGGGTCTATTTTAGGGTGCAGGGAAATGGGACTACTTTAGACTATAAATGGGTCTGGTTTAGACTAATACTAACCTTTAAGGATTCTGTAGAAAATGGGTCCATTTTAGAGGTAAATGAGTCAATTTTAGAGTACTCAGAAAATGGGTCCAAAATAGATGTAAATGGGTCTATTTCAAGGGTCTACATTTCAGAGTATAAAAGGGTCTATTTTAGACTAATACCATCAAGTGTAAAAAAAAAAAATCGAGTCGGGAAAGGGGTGTAACAACTTGGTATCAGAGCTTCGGTTTAAGTGAATTAGGTTTCCACTTTAGGTTGCCTAGACTTAAACCACTATTAGATGCGTTGAATGTAAGAGAAGTTAAAGTGGGAAAGTAAATGTTTAAGTTTTGAATCAGATCATGTGATAGTTTAAATGAACCTAAGTTGATAATGATAAATGTGTGCTATATTATTAATCTTTATGTGATATAAGTCCGTGGACGACTTGAGGTATCTAAATGGTTAGATTGTCGTACACCTTGGTTATTATCGATGATCGTATTATGATTATATGAATGTGTGTTGGAATAACGGTATGGAATATGATTAGAAATGATAAGTGGTATTAGAGATGGGCTAATAGTGACTTAAAGTATTTGACGCTTAAAGTGTGAAATGTTGTAATGATAAGTGTGCTAAATTATAATGTGTGAAGATAAAATGAGAATTGTCACACTAATTATTAAGCATCTATTAATACGGAAAGTAAAGAATGGGATTAAAGAAACGATGACAAATAATGATGAGATGAAAGTGGTATAGCTAATGTGCTAAAAACTAAAAGAGATGAGTTAAGAATGTAAGGATATGTTGCCTAACTAAACACGAAGAGATCGTGTTAATGTATAAAGTATATATAAAGGATAAATGTAAGTTAATGAAGGTGTTATCGAACTAACCTATGTAAGGTTAGATGTAGAAAAGAATTGAATAACCTAAAAAAGGTAAGAGTAAAGATGTGGAAATGGTTAGCGCACGTTAAAGAATGTAAGTTGTAATGAGAAATGTAAACACGTAGTACATGTGTAAGTATGATAGCAGGTTTCATATACTTTATGATTCTTGCTTTAGCTAAATAGCATGAATGGAATAATGCATGTGTTAAAATATTAATGGCTTGGATCCAAGTTAAATGTGAAAGGTTAAAGATAGCTATCACGTAACCAATGAGTTAATGATGGGCTAATGATGGCATCCTTCGGGTTGGCCGAGCTAATGATGTTAATGATGGTATCCTTCGGGATGACCAAGCTAATGATGTTAATAATGGTATCCTTTGGGATGACCAAGTTAATGATGGTATCCTTCAGGATGACCAATGTAATGATGTTAATGGTGGTATCCTTTGGGATGACCAATGTAATGATGTTAATAACGATATCCTTTGGGATGGAATGTATTGCCTTCACCGGAAAGGAGTTGCCTATACCTTTGGCATATAAAATATCCCCAAAGTGAAAGTGATAAAGGTATGGATCCAAGTCTAAAAGGTTAAAAAAAAGTAATGTAAAGTGTAATAAGGACGAAGAGAAAGAAAGTAAAGTAAAAATGATAATGAGTACGAGTGTTATGTCAAAAGTGTATAAGTAGGACAATTTATGATTTCCTTAGTTAAATGGATTGGGACGCCTTTTCATTTAATTAAAGAAATTGTGAATCTCCGAACCATGAGTTTATGTTTCTTGATTTACATAGACTGGGACGCCTTTCCATGTAAATGAGGAAATATAAATGAGTGGGCTTATGTGTTCTCGACATGGCGTGAGTAAGGTAAAAAGAGTAGAAAACGAAAGCCTAGAATTAGTTAGAAGTTTTACGAAGTAAGATAAGCGGGGTAGAATTAGAATGCAACTTTTAAATTGAGACATTGAGTGAAACCAACCATTTGGAGTTTAAAGTATAACTAAGAAAGATTAAGAATTTGTAATGATGTTATAATGTATCTTGAGGAGTGGTACAAAATGCGAGTAATGATAGTAATGGATGCTAACCTTTATTGGCACCCTTATGTGTAAATGCGATGATGTAAGTTAAAGTTTGACCTTATGAAGTCAAAATATTGAAATTTCCTACGAGACTTGTAGTCTTTGACGAGGAAATTAAAGAAAGAATTAGAGGAAACAAGGCATTATAGTAAAAATGTTAATGAAATGATGGAATAACCAGAGTAAATGTGAAAGTATTAGTTAATTTTGACCTGTGAAAGTCAAATTAACTTAAGATTCCCTAAGTGACTAGTAAAACTTAGCGAAAATCCTTAAAATAAAGTGGAGAAGGTAATGTGTTAAAGCAAAAAGGTTCAAAGGGTAATAACATAACTATGGTAAAGATGGGAATGATAAGTCGTATTGGTCACTATTTGACTTATATAAAGTCAAAATGGTGCAAATTTTCTCAAGTGACATATAGTCCTTGATTAAAGAGTTGGAAATAAGCAAGTAACAATGCAATGTAATATAATGGAGTTGGTCAAATGACACGTTAATCATAGTAAATGTACCTAGAATGACATAATGACCTTAGTAAGAGTCGTATGCGCTTAGAAAGTTAAATGAGAAGTAAAATAGATTAAGAAATTTTGGAAAGTGTCGCTTAGTGTTGCTAGATCACTTAGATCTTTGCAATGGAATGTTGAAATGAATGTGTGCTTAATGCTAAGAATGGGCGTAGGAAATGATCAAGTCAAGGTTAATTTAGACGAGAGATTTCGGGGACGAAATCTAAATAAGGGGGTAGAATTATAACACCCTGAAACCGGGCCTAAGCGTTTTATTTCAAGAATGCCATTTGAATGGTTGACCGTGACTTCTATAAGTTCAAAGGACTTACGGGATTGGTTAGTCAAACCCGATAGTTAATATATAAATATTAATGTTATGTAAATGGTTATAGAAAATATGACGTGTCACATTTATAAGTAAAATGTACTTAAAGGGCCTAGGTTGCCAAGTACTAAAAAGTGGTATAAAGTATATTGTGGCTAAAGTGGAAGAAAAGAGACTTGAGGGATCAAATATGCCAATTGGTGACTTTACTTTGATATGAAGAAAGCTTCATATACTTATCCAGGATTATCCAAAGGTTCCAGAATATGAGTGTGTGTGTATGTCGGTTTTATAAGAAAAAGGAGGGAAGAAATAGCTTGCTGATGAAGGGTTTGATTAGCGAATGATTCCATATCAAGAGATAAGCCCTTTCAATAATCTTTCCCAAGTTTGTTGATGATGGTGAAGGATGATGATGATGGTGGTGAAATAATGATTGTTAGCTTAGCCTGGACTCAAGGTAAGTAAACCGGTTATGATTTGATGTTATAATGATTTCTTACATTATGCGTTATATGAATGTTATGATGAGGTTATTTGAAAGTGTTTGAATGATTGTGTGGTGAAGAAGTAGATGTAAGGCTAGTTTGGCATAACTAGCAAAAGAGACTGAGAGTTGAGTTGGATTAGTGTAAGTATATAGGAAAGGTTGTGATGTAATGATAAGGCTTGAAGTGGCTAAGGTATGTGTTATGTTTAGTATTGTGATGGAATAAATGGATTATGATGCTCAATGTGTGAATGAGTTATGATGTTATGTTATAATTGTTTTACTTACTAAGCATTCGTGCTTACGGTTTAGTGTCTAACCGTTTTGTAGGTTGGCATACTTTTATGGATTGCTATGATGATATGGATTAAAGGATTGATATGCAAGGATAGAAGGTAGTATGCATTTAGGAGCTTAGTATAGAATACCGAGCTCAAGTGTCATGCTGGTACCCCCGTGAGTCATTTAATGGAATGGAATGTGTAGTCAAGTGGCATAACGTATGTCAAAGTATTCGTAAAGTTTTGATGGTCAAACGCTGTGTCAAAGTGTGTTTTAAGTGTTATTAGTAAAAGCTAAATGGGTGTTTGGCATAACATATGTTTATACCCATTCTGGGTTACAACGGGTGGATTGGTCTTGTAAACAATGTATTATGTTATATTAATGGTTTTTGATGGGTTTGATGTGAAAATGAAGTGGTAATGGTTGTTTGTTGTGAAAATGGGTCAAAATATGAAAGTGTGCAGAAAATGGGTCTATTTTAGACTGCAATGAGTCATTTATAGATTAACAGAAAATGGGTCTATTTTAGAGATAAATGAGTCTCTTAGACTGCAAATGAGTCAATTTTAGTATGCAGGAAATGGGTCCATTTTAGATGCAAAGGGGTCTATTTTAGGGTGCAGGGAAATGGGACTACTTTAGACTATAAATAGGTCTGGTTTAGACTAATACTAACATTTAAGGATTCTGCAGAAAATGGGTCCATTTTAGAGGTAAATGAGTCAATTTTAGAGTACTCAGAAAATGGGTCCAAAATAGATGTAAATGGGTCTTTTTCAAGGGTCTGCAGGAAATGAGTCTCTTTCAGAGTATAAAAGGGTCTATTTTAGACTAATACCATCAAGTAAAAAAAAAAAAAAAAAAAAAAATCGAGTCGGGAAAGGGGCGTAACACTTAGAGTAGTTGTAGTGTTCAATATTAGTTGCATATACCCTTAGTTATGATCTTAGTGCTTATAGGATAGCTTAAAATAGCCTGCATTAGCTGATTATTGTCCTGTCATTCTCAACAATATATGCCAAACAGCTTTTAGTTTTGATTTATCATTTGATCAATATGAGTTTTCATGGTCTGAAATTTGACATGGATGATCTTTTGTTGGTTATCTTCTTGGGTATTTTTAGTTTATTTTAGGATTTTTCTAAATAAAATTTGAATTGGAGCTTAAAGTTCTTTGCAGAGGGTAGTTTGGATTTTAGCTAGAATCTTATTTAGTGCTTAAATGCCTTTTGCTTGAGCTTATTTGACCCATATCAGTTGCATTAGCTTAGTTTTGGTTAGTTTAGATCGGTTCAGGGCTTATGTATCTTATTAGTAGCTTTTAGCTTTTCTGATCTTATTCATAAGCGATTTATGCCCATTTCATATTTCTTGCACTCCATAGTTGTTTCTGTTACTTTTCCTGGATTCTGAGTATTATTTTATACTTTTATGGAAGTTTTCATATTTTTCCATCCTCTTTTGCTATTTTTCTGCATTTAAAATCATTTTCAAGGCTTTTTAATTAGCTTTTAATCCAAATAATTCAGAAAAAGGTTAGAAAAATGCAATTTCAATTTTATTAGTTTTAGAATATTCAAAAAATCACAAAAAAAATTTTCCATAATTTTCATAGCTTAAATAGTATTTTTTTAGGAATTTAATTAGTTTTAAATAGATTTAAATTCATAATAAATAGAGAAAAAGTCAGAAAAATGTGATTCCAGTTTTGAAAATTCTTTTTAGTTAATTAAGATTTTTGAAAAATAGTTTTGTAATTTTCTTGCATGTTTTCATAATTTTTAGCATTTTAGCTCTATTTTAAATGTTTAAAAATAGTTTTTAATTCAAATAAATTCAAGAAAAATCCTAAAAATTATTTTTAATTCTTAGATAATTTTTAAATTGCATTTTACGTTTTATAATAATTTTCAATCATTTTTAGGACTTATTTTGGTACTCCCTCCGTCCCATATTAAGTGTCCACTTTTTAAATGCACAAAGTTTTAGAAAATCCCACTAACTACACTCTCCACCAATCAAATATCAATTTTACCCACTAAACTCTCATCTCATTGGTTGGAATAGAATATGGACACTTAATTTGGGACATCCCAAGATTCCATTATGGACACTTAATATGGGGAGGATGGAGTATTATTTTCCATTTAAGTTGCGTTTCATTTAAAGTCGTAATTTGCTTTTTAGTGTAAATTTGCATTGTTAATTGTTTCCCTATAGATTTAGATTCCCTTTTAATTGCTTCCCTTAATTTCCCATTGCTGACGAGGTTTTTATTAACTAAGTTAATTTATTATAGTAACTAAGGAAGCTGACGAGGTTTTTATTCCACAACAAAACAAGTCACTATAACTACTAACATACTTTTTTTTTGGTCAAATGTATTACTATATATACACTTTTCTATTTGTAACTTTTAGCTCAGATTCCAACTTTTAGATATTCACTTCTGGGCCAAAATAATGGTCATTCAATTTGAGGTATAAAAGTGATCATTATATCTTATAGAGGGAATATTGGACCAAATTATCGAATTTTATAAGGAAGGGTGCTAACACACGTGCCATTCGAAATTGACAGGTTTCTGATAAAGATGTTAAGTCTATGTATAATAAGAATGTTATATTTGTTTAAAGCTCCATTGTGTGCCTAATATTGTGATGGTATGCTGCTACAACAATGATCATTGGTCGAATTAAGTGCTTCTGATTATGATAAGGAAAAGCTTTAGGGGAGATTAGCAAATAATTCTGGCGGAGTTGCTTTTTTGAAGGTTTGTTTTAATGTACCCTTCTTTAGAAGTGTTGTACCGATTAGTTGGATTGTCATTTCATCATTTACGGAGAATCATTTTGTACAATTGTCATGTTATTATTTACGGATAATTGTTTTGAGATTCTTATTTTTGTGAAATTCATCTCTATTTTGTTATGTAGAAAATATATGCAAGCGTTTCTATTATCAAATGATCAATTATACATGGCATTTAATGTAAAAACAAAATCATAAAGATAGCCTACTAAATTATAGTACTATTCTTGAAAATAAAATTATATATGTATGTTTACCCGTTTTAAGAAGACAATATGTCTAAAACTACTACCAATGTTGTGTACAAAAAGTACTTCAAGGTCTATAAACAGGGTTGAAGAGGTATGTACAATATACATATCACAAGTTCATTACCATATTTCAAATATATAATACATTATAAATAACAAACGGCTTTTACTTACATACATTTTCTATGGAATATTAGGTGTGCATGTAATGGACATTTGCTATCAAATTGATTAGCGCTCACAACCGTTAAGTTTGGAAACGACACCGGTATCGATGTTTATTATTTAGTTGTTACAAACTCAACTGATTGTAGAATAATTCACTATTATCTCATTGTTAAACGGCATGTACTTATTATAATAAGTAAATTTATAGTGGATAAGCAGATGAGTGTAAGCTCCTATTTTTATTATTCTGATTGTTACAACATGTATTGTTTCACTTATAACTCCCGTAGTATCTAATATTTCATAAATTAATAGAATATGTTTACGTTTGTTGTTTTCTTAATATCTCATTTTCATATTGCTAAATAATTGATTAGCGCTCACATACGTCATTTTCTATTAAAGACCATCAAATTTGGAGACGACAACGGCAACGATGTTTATTATCTTAATTGTTACAAACTCAATTGATTGCCCAATAATTTATCTATTAACTGATTGTTTCTTTCATATATTACTGGAACATGTGCGTCTATTCAAGCCAAAACGACACCGGCTTCAAGTGACTAAATTAACGCGTGCGTCTATTCAAGCCAAAATAATTAACGGAACACATTTTGGGAATACGGTTATACTTCCAAGGTTGAAAATTACTCCAACGGATAAACATTTACCACTCAAGATCGTGCGCAAACAATTTCACGTGTCGGTTTCTTTTGCCATGACGATAAACAAGAGCCAAGGACAATCACTTTGAAAGTTGGTTTATACCTACCACGTCCTTTCACACACGGACAATTATATGTGGCTCTTTCACGTAAAAGCAAAAAGGGTTTGAAGGTTGTTATTTCGATGCCGATAGTAATTTATTAAAGACTACTACAAATGTAGTCTATAAAGAGGTTCTTCACGGTCTTTGATCGACTATCAACGGTATGTTCGGATATTCACTTAATGTGATACTTAATTTGTTTTTACATGTTTATTGTAATTCACACAAATGATTTACTTATGACTTCATATTAATTAATAATGATTCACTATTTGTTTTCTTTCATTATTTTCTTATTTTGTTTACATACTAATTTTTCATCTTTTGCAACATCTTTTTCATCTTATTACTTTTATTATCATCTCATTTATCTATTTTTTTAAAAAATAACCCGGTGTCAACGGGTCTTATAAGCTAGTTTTTATATAAATGGCAAACTTCGTACACGGAACTTTAATGTGAATTGCAAGGGAATGCAATTTATTATTCATCTCCTTAATTCCAAAAATCTCTAACCCGCTACTTCTACAAGATTTCCGTCTCATGAGTCTTGTAGGTTGCTTTTATAAATTACTTTCAAAGTTGCTTGCTAACAGATTGGAAGCAATCATGGGTACTATAATCAGCAATGTCCAAACTGCATTTATAAAAGATAGACATATTATGGATGGGCCTTTTATCATATATGAAGTGATTTATTGGAGGGTTAATAACCTATTAAAGCACTATAGTTGTTAAGAATGGCAGTTCTGGTATCGAAAAAAATAAATAAATAAAAAATTAGACATTAATGTTGACATTTTTGTCATTATTTAAGTATTATGACCATTTTACCCTTCGAAAAATATTTCAAAAAAAAAGAATTTGAAAAAATTCTAAAAAAATTATTTCGAAAAAATTTCAAAAAAATTTAGAAAATTTTTAATCTAAAAAAAAATCGCATGACACAAAAAAAAAATCTAAAAATAATTATTTCGGAAAAAATTTCAAAAAAAAAAAAAATTTAAAAAAAAAAAAATCGAAAATTCTTTATATCGTTTTACTCGCTTTTATACGTTTTCACCGCTTTTATTCACTTTGATTATTTTTTGTCACAAGTGAATTTTTTTATCGAAAATTTTTATTACAAAATATTACAAAAGAAAATTCAATTTTTTTAGCGTGTCAAAAAAAAAATCTAAAAACACATTTCGAAAAAATTGAAAAAAGTATTTGAAAAAAATTAGAAAAAAAATTTGGAACAAAAATTTGAAAAAAAGTATTTGAAAAAATTCGAGAAAGGGTAAAATGGTCATAATATTTAAAGAAAGACAAAATGTCAACATTAATGTCTAAAAGAGTTATTTTTAGTTCTTTACACGAATCTGTCATTATTGACAAGTATAGTGCTTTAAAAGTTTATTAGCCCTATATTGGACTAAGAAAGTAAATGGAAAACTCACGATTTTCAAAGTGGATTTTGAAAAAGCATTCAACTCAATAAAGTGGAATTTTATCAATGACATTATGGGTCAAATGGGTTTTGGTACTAAAAGGAGAGACTGGGTTTTTGGTTGCCTTAGCTCTGGTTTTTCTCCGATCATCATAAATGGCAGTCGCTCTAAGGAATTTAAGTTGAGTAAAGGTTTGAGACAAGGAGATCCACTGTCGCGTTTTTTGTTTATCATTGCAATGGAAGCATTGCACATTGCTATGATGGAAGCAAGAGAAAAAGGAGTTTTTAAAAGCGTTGAAGTAGGAACCGATAATGTGGAGATCTCTCAGTCTCTCACCTACAATACGCAGATGATGCACTTGTTTTAGGTGAATGGTCCGAGTTAAATATAACTAATTTGATCAAAAATTTACGATGCTTTTCAAATATCCTCGGGACTTAAAGTTAATCTTAACAAAACTCGTCTTTTGGATGTGGGTGAAAACGCCGAGGTTAAAAAAGTAGCCAGGTCTATCAAGTGTAAAAATGCAAGTCTTCCTTTCATATATTTAGGACTAGTCTCATGACCCGGCCGATGGTCGGGCTAGTCTCATGTAAGTTGGTCAACATTATTAATTTATTTGTAGATTTTGTATAATAAAATTTATGTAAATGTTTCAATGGGTTTGTATAAAAAAAATTTCCTTAAACGATGGACGTGAATGGTTTTAATGGATTGATGATATCATAGTGTCTTATGCTTAAAATATTAATGTATATCATATTTCAATGTATAAATAAAAAAGATAATAATAGATAAAAGAATTGAAGGTTATATCGATTAAAAAAACGCTAAATGTATCATTTTTAATGAAAATAAAAACCACCTGAAAGAATACTAAATACTAAAGTGTTTACTAAACATTATACTTATTAATAAAAGGGAATTCAAATTTTGTATAACACTTCTTTGTAAATAACATTGGTTGTTTTATTTGTGTAGACACCATCGATGTCGCAACAAAGAACCTTCAAGCCTTGTTTTGTTTTAAGTCTTGAAACCGCTACATACAGTTGTCCGTGAGAAAAAACCGGCTTCTCTAAAAAAAGTCCGACCTGTGACAGTGTTTGTCCTTGACTCTTGTTTATAGTCATTCCAAAACAAACTTGGACCGGGAATTGTCTTCTGTTTAGTTTAAAGGGCATTTTGTTGTCGGATGGGCTAATAACCATTCTTGGTATTGCACAAATCGTTCCCACATTGCCACCGGATATTATCTTTGTCTCTATAATATTCGTACCCATTCGAAGGATTTGTATTCTAGTACCATTACACAAACCAGCTCTTTGATCAATGTTCCTCATACACATTACTGGAGCACCAACTTTCAGAGTAAGCTCGTGATGAGGAACACCCGACATTTTAATGCTATTTAAGAATTCTAGTGTGTATGCATCTTCGATAAAGTTTGAATCAGAATATGCTGGTGATAAGGTTTCTGAACTGTAATAAAGTTTTTCCTCACCATCGATTTGATCAAGCATTTTTTTGTTGATTACGTCCACCATTTCGTGTGTTGGTGCTAATATTGCTCTTTCCTGAAAAAATTCTGGATTCCACAAGTTGGATATAAGATCAGGGTATATTTCACGAATTATTGAACCAACACGATCTTCAGAATCTGGATTGAGCATGTCATCGGGAATTTCGCATCGCCTCACCATCATTTTTCCACCTATTTTTCCATTACCAATGTCGAGTATCCAATCGGCAAAGTCTTTAATTTTCCTTTGTTCTTATTTGGTTGTTCCGTGAGACAAACGCATATTAACAGTTAGTCTCATGACAGTACAATGTGCCCACAGATATGAAGAGTTAATGGATGCATGGACCAAGTCTTGTCTGCTACTATTGGGAATGACAGGTAGAACTTGACGGAAATCACCACCAAAAACAACCACCTTCCCTGAAAATTGTACATATTACTAAGAGTTAAGATACATGTAAAAACAATTGATGAATTTGTAACTTAAAATATGGGGAGAAATATCACCTCCAAAAACTTTGTCAGATGGTTCTGAAGTGTTTGATCTACATATATCGCGCATGGTTACGTGAAAGCTTCAAAACAATGTCATGGACCATTGGTGCTTCGTCCCATATAATTAGACTTGTTTTTCGTAATAAATCACCAAGCCATCGTCATGCATCTGATAGAACACATGGACTCCTCAGTCACATTAATGGGTATTGCAAATCTTGAATGTGCAGTTCTTCCTCCATCCAAAAGGAGTGCTGCGATCCCACTTGATGCCACATTAAGAACAATTTGTCCTTCCGAACGAAGACACGCTGTCATTGTTTTGTATAGATATGTCTTACCTGTCATTGTTTTGTTTACGTTGTCATTATACTTCTGAATTACAAACTAATCTTAGTTCTGTATTTAATAGAATTACAAGCTAATGTTAGTAGTAGATAGGCCAGATATGTGTTACCTGTTCCACCATAGCCGTAAACAAAAAACATGCCTCCCTTTTCATGCTGCACGACATCCAAAATATTAGCGTAAATGCACTTTTGCTCATCCGTTAAAGTGTGGTACATCTTATGATGCAATTCGGATAACTCTTGCCTATTGTATTTCATTTCATCGTTGACCAGTCTGTTGTAACCTTCCATCATATATTGTGCATCAGGGTAAGGCATGTTTTCAATTGTCTTTAACGACCTGTTGTTGCAAAGTAACATGTGCTCGATGTATGTAAGGCAAATATTGTACCTTTGGTCATCAGTCAACTCCAAATCTGTAGAAAACTGGATATGTAACTTATATATAAATGTTAATGTTGGTGTACAAATCTTTGATAGTTCTGAAAAAAGGATAACGATATAAAAGGGGTTAAAAATGATTTCTGAATATGTTACATATATAAATAAACAAAATCATAATATTTATCAAGTTTTAAATACTTGTGTAAGTAGTTAATTAAAAGCAGCTAACCGTGTATCTACTAATTGATGCATACATCAGGTTCTTAAACGTGTATTTGGTAATTGATGTCCAAAATAAGAAGTTAGGAAGGAGTGTTTGGGAATGCTTAATCCGTTGTTGAAGTTAATGACACAAGCCGAAATAATGACAAAAGCACTACGGCAATTTCATTGTTCAAGTTATGAATAGGGGTTAAAAATGATTTGTAAAGTTGTAGCATATAAAGATAAATACTTTTTTTTAGAATTGTTAAAGTATACCTGGATCATTATGTATACGACGTTCTTTCCACTGTACATCTTCAGCCAAAAGACGCCATGTTTGGTTCCAAACAAAATCTGGACGCGACATACTATCTTTCATGATGAGCGCTACAAAGAAAGATCTTCGATAGTCTCCAATCCCCCAGCGGCTTGCCTCTATTAGACCATCAATATACTCTTTGTCATCTTGTAACAAACCTCTTGCGTAGCAAGCTTCTCGATGAGTTGAATAAAGGATTCCGTCATACGTCTTAAACTCGTCCCATTCTTGAACTCCAGGTATTTTGTTTAACAATATACGAAGATAGTACATTTCTCCCCAAGATGGTGGAACCTGATGTATGCGACCAATGGCATTTCCCTTCTGTCCAGGTTCCCATACACAATATTGTTTTTTCCATACATATTTAGATGGAAAATATACATACAACAACTGTCTTGCTTCAGTGTCGGTTTTGTTACGTTCCATCCATTATAAAAAATTTGACGTGTTGTTTGATTCCTTTTCTAAGACGTAATCAATACTCTCTCTTGGATCAAAAAAGATAGCATGCTCGTTTGGTAGGTGAAATAGAGCCTTTCAACTGATGGAGACCTGTGGTGTAGTGATTTCTTTTGGTGGCCTTCCTGGTCTCCGTCGAGGAGTTATTTTTGAAATTACACTCGTTGGTATGGCAGAGTTGAGATTCTGAGATGGAGTTGTAGTTGGTAAATCTGTGGCATCAAGTAAACATATATGTGATTCAAAATGCAAATACAATTTGGTAAAACAATTAGTTTGGGAATAAAAGGATTTATATGCCTGGAGTAGTGATTTCTTTTGGTGGCCTTCCTGGTCTCCGTCGAGGAGTTATTTTTGAAATTACACTCGTTGGTATGATATGAGTTGGAGTTACAGATGGAGTTGTAGTTGGTAAATCTGTGGCATCAAGTAAACGTATATGTGATTCAAAATACAAATACAATTTGGTAAAACAATTTGTAGTTAAAAAGTTTGGGAATAAAAGGATTTATATGCCTGGAGTAGTGATTTCTTTTGGTGGCCTTCCTGGTTTCCGTCGAGGACTTATTTTTGAAATTACAGTCATTGGTATGACAGGAGTTGGAGTTAGAGTTGGAGTTGTAGTTGGTAACTCTGTCGCATTAAGTAAACATAGATGTTTATAAAATGAATTTATAGCATAATAACAAACTATCAATAAAAAAATGTAGTTAAAAAGTTTGTGAAAAGAAGCGATTAAATTCCTGGAGTAGTGATTTCTATTCGTGGCCTTCCTGGTCTTTGTCGAGGAATTATTGATAGTTTTGGAGTAACATGCACTTTAGTTAGTGTTGGTGTAGAGTTCTTTGGCAGTCTTCCTTTACGTCGAACTGTTGGTGTAGCAGAAGATGATTCATCTAAAAGGATAAAAATAAGTTATTTCATTATCATTATTTCATATGTAATTAATATTGTTGGTAAATGCTATTAAAATTAAATGACATCAAAGCGTTTACTTACTATTACTTATATCAATAAGAGCAGGTCTCCCGGCTGAATTCATTGTCAACTCATCTATGGAATGAGTTGTGGATGTAGTTGTCATAAAACTAACATCTTCTTGAGTACTTAATGGTCTTCGCTTACTGGAGTTAGAATCACTATCATGTCGTAACCTTGAATTTGGTGTGTTTTCTTTTCCAGGAGATAACGTGTTGTTGAAAACAATAGCTTTTCTCTTGTTAGTGGAATCCATCAACTGTTACAAATGCAAATTAATTTTTCAATATCTTAAAATTTTTGAAACAAAATTGTAAAGTTTAGTAATCAATATCACTAATACTAACAGTAGTATATTAAGCTGCTAGCAATATATTGTAAGGGGATCATATGGCAATGAAATGATACTGACAAGGGAGTATTAAGTTGCTACGAATATCTAGAAAGGGTATCATATATGCATGAAATGATACTGATACGAATGTATTAATAAAAAGTATAAAAATTATAACCTGGATGTGCTTTTCTTGGTTTTGAAGATAGGTTTATTGTTGTTAATTTTGCAGAAAAAAAGGTATAATCAAATGAGTAGTATATGTTTTAGCTAATAATTAGGGATAAGTCAAAATTGGTAAAGGGAATAATATGATAAAAACTAATTTAATGAGCATATATTATGATCCTGATATTTAGGAATTGGTTTTTAAGTGTAAATAGAGAATTTAAGTATTGCATAATATTAGTATTAATTCACCAAGATTATAGCTTCATTTAAGTATTAATTGATTTTTTTCATTTTAAGGTATGTGCACTATCCTGCTTAGTACAAAAGTGGACTAGTATTAGCAAATAATAAGGCATAACAGATGAATAAATATAATGAAAACAAATATATTGATAAAATCTCGCATGGTGATTGATCCTATAAATTGTCGATATAATATACTTTTCAACAAATTATAATAACTACATATAAATGTGGTATTACATGGAATAAACATATAATGTACATACATGTGCTTTGTGTAGCATCCAAATTTTGAGAATCTCGTATTGTGTAATGAGTATTCATTGTGTTAGAGTATTGCCTATTTAGTTGTGTGTATGGAAAATCATTGAAAGACATGACATTATTGTTTATATTTTGATCAATCACAATGGAAATTCTTTTAGTTGCTTCTTCTTGAACATCTGTTTAGGGTTTGAAGGGAATGTAATACATGTATTAGTATATAATAACAAAATACATACATTGGTCATTAGAATTTTTCAGCTATGGATTAAGAGTAAACATAATATAGAACAAAACCAAAATTAAGTAACAACAAAAAAATAATTTAATATCACATATTGATATTTCTTGTAGATGATTTTGATTAAAACTTCTTCCTGCATTCAAATGAGATGAATGGATATTCGATGATGGATGAACTTCTTTCAGTCGAACCTTTGGTATAACGCTATCCCTTTTGTGTTTACAAACGAATAATCAAATGGTTGATACGAATTCTAAATATTGAAGACTTATACGATCAAGAACTTGTGTTTAGGTATTTTAAAACAACTTTTGATTTAGAATACTTCCATGATCCTCTCATTAAATTATACCATACGTTATATTTTTATAGCAAAATGTTTTTTGGCAAAAAAAACGTTTTAACTTATACGTTTAGAGATGCTTTATATGTGGGAGTTAACATTAGGCTTATTAGCACTAAAGTATAACTGGGCCCATTAAAACAAATGGCCCAAGCTTATAATTTGACATAACCCCCAATGGTCAACTACCAAAGTCCAAAGGTCAAGATATTTTCTTGCGTGTATAGATATATTGCGTTTTCTAACTTAAAACATCATTACATGCTATGGTTTTAGGTGCACCCTAACACCTCTGTCAAATCATCCACATTGATCACAAGGCTGAGAAATCTACTTCCAGGTTAGTAAGATGAATAATATTGATCTAAAATATTAGGAAAAACATAATCAAAAATATATGTTAGTAGATTTGTAGCTATAAAGTCGTTAGGTATACCCCTTTTTCAAATCCTTGCATGATGATAAGTTTTAGATGATCTAACTTCCTGTAAGATAGTAGTAACAAATATGTTAAGGATGATAATTGTTCCTTGAAAAAAAAATGCATGATATTTGTGAAGTTGATGATCTATATTACTGTTAGACATCAAAAATACCCTAATCGTTTGAATCTTAGTTCAATACTAATGCATGTGGTTGTTGTTGTTGGAAATTAGTATTTCTTTAAATTATGTTGGAACTATATTTAGCAGTTATGTTGGAAATTAGTGCAATACTAAGTTATATGGTAACTTCAATTGGTCTGTGAGTGATCATAATGGTATAATTTTATGGTAGGCGTTTCTGAGTTTGATGGTTTAATTGTTTAAGATATATGACTACTCAAATTTAAGTGGATACATGTAATAGATTTTGGTTTGTATGCAAAAGCATTTTGTGTAAGTGATGATAATGGTTACTAAATTGTGTTTGCGATATTAGGGTTGTATACTTTTAAGTGGATACATTCGAATATGGTTAATACAATTTGATAAAAAAAAATATAGTATTATGCTGGTTATGAGTTTATTATAGAATGTAAAACTGATATGGAATTTAAAGTACGTTTCTTTTTGGCAGGAAAATGCCGTTCGAGTTTGTAGTTTTGGTGAACCGCAGAACATATCCTAGGAAACAGGTAAAGAAAACAACACCACAATAACATTTATAAGTTTTATTGTAAAGTTAGAAGTTAATTAACATTTTGAATACTTATTCAGGAACTGCCTGAGGTATTTGAATTCGAAGGTTACAATGGGAACAAACATCTCTATCTGACCAGCTCAACAAGGATTCGTAAGAAAGTTTGGTTTATGACACCGATTGTAGGACCTATAACCCTCAAGGGTAGGGATTGGAAAAAGTTTGCTAAGGAAAACATCGGTCCGTATGCTGAATCGTTGCATTTTATACAGGAAGGGGATGACTGTTTCTACGTGACAGGATACGATGGTAGGGATGGCAAAGAATTCAGGGGATACGATGAAGACCACCACCGTTATTCTTGATTTAAGAGTCGTGTTTGGGCTGACGCAAACAGGCCTCAGGTATTACTTAATATATAACTTAAACTTGTATGAGATTTATTAGTAAGTTAATGTATTGTATTAAAATGTGTATTTACGACAAACGTGAACTTCATCTACAGAGAATTGCAGCTGATTTCTTAAGTGGGATAGGCCAGGAAGATCGTATTAGGATTAATTGTGGAGAAGACTACTTTATGGTTCCTGTGCTCCGTGTTAATGTTCCTAATAAGCCTGATGAATATGAACTGAATCCACAAGTTTGGAATATTATTAAAGTGACTATGGGTTTGAAAGCTGGACAGATCTTGGTGTTTACAAAAGAGTATAATACTGTATTTAGGTTGATAGCTTTTAACTTTGATGGAAGTCCGCATACAGAGATGCATTTCTATGGTGCAACACAACTACATCACATACAACCTGCTATAGAGTTTGACGACAAAGGTGATATAAATATTTAGATCTTAATTTAGTTGATAATTATATATGTCTTTATAGAATTATTAGTTTCAGGGAAGAAAGTGTACTTAGATATTAGTGTTGTTCGATAGTATTAGGAGGTATTATAACATGTTAAATGTATTTGCAGATGATGACAGGATGCACCACATTTGTCGTTGGCCAGCTCATCGAGACCACTTTGGTGAATTGGGTGACATGCTCTATAAGAGTTATTCTATGATTACAGTGTTGAAAAGACTCGTAAGTATTATTTTTAGGTGTAAAATCTTTATTGTGACACGTTATTAATGTTTATGAAGAAGTAGTTATTCCTATATGTTACCATTGGTTTATTCCAGACCATACCTGCAGAATTCTTAGAATACCATCTGATGCACACATACAGGAAGGTTTTGATGATACACCAAGATGTGGACTGCACTTTTACTGTGAAGATGGAGTTTCATAAAGAGGATCCTGGAAGGACTAACCATGTGAACGTATTTGGTGAATGGAGGGATTTTGCACATGACTGTAATTTTGGGTACAACAAAATGATAAGGTTCAAGTACATGCATTTGCTTACAGATATGGCTGGAGATGAAGTGGAGGTGTACCCTGTGTTTCACGTATGTTAAAAAATGATCCTATAACAACTTATGTTTATTTTGGATGGTTAGTATGGTCTGAACTAATGTCTGCATATATACTTTGTTATGTTATGTTAGGATGGTCAAGATATTTTCTTTTGTTTGGATTATGAAATGGCCTATTATGATTAGCTAAATCAGTGGTTTGTAAAAATATTATCCTTGCAGTTTAATCTATGTTGTTCCTTCAAAATGTGTCTTTGTTTTCAATTATTATATTTGTAGATGTTTCATAAAATGTTTTGTTGATGCTTCTATGAATTGCAGATCCATTGCTATTTTTTAATGTTGGTCGTATGATTTGTTGGTGATGATATGAATAGCATATCCATTTGTATTAGGTAAGTAAAAGTTGGAAAGTTTGTTAGTAGAATTTTAGTAGGAGATTGCATAAAAATTTGGTTTCAAAGTACATTAGGATGAAGTGACTAATGTATGCGTATTCATAACTGTTCTATCAGATATATCATCTCAGTGTTGTCCAATATGTGATAGGCTAGAAATATTGTTGTTGTCCTCAAATATAATACTTATCTTATAAGGAGTAAGCATTAACAAACTTACACTTAAGGAAATAATAGATGTAATGACAATTGAGATCCAAAAATACTTTTGATAATAAACGTTTAACATATGTTTATTAACGACATATGAATAAACTTATTGATAATAATGTCAAACTTATCAGCCTATTATTTGGGATTAAAAACTTCATCACAAACATTTGATGCAATGGATTCCTCGTTGTCATCATAATACTCCACAATATGATTATGATATTTGCAGTCTTTCTTAATGAAAATCCATTCCTCTTTGTCCTCATCGACATAATCTTGAAGATCAATAATGTTATTTAATACATAATTATCTTCCTTCTTAGCATGGTATAAACATTCTTTATTGTTACAGATCCATTTGTCGTTGTCATCTTGAGCATCGACAACGTGACCACCATTGCTTTTCATAAGTGCACCATCATTGGTTACTCTATGACATGCCATCTTCTCGGGGACTTCCTGGAAGTAATCGAATATAAATTACTGTAGAATATGCAATTCTTATATTCATTATGTTTTACTAATGTATATAATACCATTTCATCATCTGAGACAATGATAACAGATGGATCTTCAATCCACAATTCATTTGGTGAGTTTGAGATATCTTCTTGCTGTATTGTCATCAAATGTATAAATTATTATGAATAAGTATTACCTATTGATAAAATGCAGTGATGTAGGACTAATAATGAACATTATATCAAGTATAAAGTTGGGAAAAATCTGTTTTACCTTTGGTGACTTGTGATGATCCATATGATATTCTCTAATGAAGTTTTAGAAAACAGTATTGTTTGGTGATTTTTGTGTTGATGTTGAGAGTTTATATAATGTTTTTAGTGTTTGTTATAATTGGAAATGATATGTTTGTATTAATATTTTTAAATGGAGATTCATACATTTAATTCGAAATTATATTAGTAGAATTTTGATTTTTAGAAGATGCATATATATAGTATTGTTTACCAAAAACAAGGAAAGATATGTTGCTATTTTATTTGTAATTATATATTTCAGTTATGAGATTTTATAAAAATATTGTAGAGTTTAAGTTCAAGGTTGTATGATTGATGGAAGTGGACAGGGTAAATATCTAAATGAATTGGCAATTTGTTGATAATGGGTTACAATGACGCTTAAGTATGCGCAAAGGTGGACAAAAAATATGTGATGACTTCTGAAACAATTTAATAGGCAGTCAAAGGTTGTACGATTGATGGAAGTTGACAGGGCAAATATATAAAAAAAATGAGAATTTGTAGATAATGGGTTAAAATGATATGGAAAATATCTAAAGGTCGCGCTTTTAAAACTGTTGGTGGACAGTGTTTTACAAAAGCAATGGTTGTTTTGCGCCAAAATGGGAGAAAATAAGGTGAAGTTGCTATTGCTATAGTGAAGGGGTGATTTGCAGTTTGATTTTTTGGATATGTGTAGTAAATCTAAACATGGAATACTCCTAAACATGAGGCTTATAAAATTAGATTATGCTAAGATGTATACTAACAATGTATGTAATACATGAAGTTAAATAAAGTATGTAATACTTGAATAGGAAATCCTTACTGGTGGGAGAACTCGGAAATCACCAACCGCTGATGGGACTGTGTGGTTACAAAACATCTCAGGTGTGATCTTCACAACTGGATGGGTGAAATACCTGAATCTAAACTGTGGAAAACTAGAAGGGGGGGGGGGTTGAATAGTTTTACCAATTTAAAACTTCCTTTTAAATATTTAGATTGACTTATGTCAATCTATTTAGTTGTTTATGTTGGACATTGATAGATAGACATATAAACGTGTAATGAAAGATAAAGAGTAAAAAGCACATAACCACGACACGAGTATTTATAGTGGTTCGGCTACAAGGACACCTTCCTTGCCCTACTCCACTCCCCGAGTCACCTACTCAAGAGTTCGTAAACACTACACGACACCAATCTCCTTATGGCGGAGAAGCCTTCACAACGTCGCCTACTCTTTTTCCGATACTAGGTAGGGGTGTGCAAGAAACCGAAAAACCGAACCTAAACCGAAAAAAACCGAAGAACCGAAACCAAAAAAACCGAAACCGATTGAAAAACAGACGGTTCGGTTTTTATATTTTGAAAAAACCGAAGTTTTTGGTTCGGTTTGGTTTTAGCTTTAAAAACCGACCAATAGAAACCGAACCGACATTTAAAGTCAAAATAATATATCTTTCCTTGTTGTTCATAAATAATATAAGTACTTTATCTTGATATCTTCCTTTTACATTACCGTTGTCAATGATGCATTCCAAATGTGTGATAAATCTGCTAATATTTTATTTCATAACAATATATATAACACAGATGTGCTTTAAGGTAAAAAAAATGGGTACACAAATGTCACAAGAACACATTAAGTTTGAATGTTAATGGTTGTTCCTGTTGAAGATGGTGCAATTACATCAAAAGATTGAAGATCTTGTTCCAACATCATTCTTTTTTCGTTTACACACCCTTCAATTGTTTCAGTGCACCCTTCAATCGTTTACACACCCTTGGAACTTGGAGGCAACTTTAAGAATGTTGGCACTTGATTTAAGACGGTTCTTTACCCGTTTTAGTATTGTTGTACCGGCCGGTACCGGTTTAAGATATGGTTCTATTTGATGATATATGTCAAATCTACTTTGAAAAAGCAAAGCTCGATAAATCGTATAGAAACCGAAAAAACCGAAAAACCAAACCGAAAAAAACCGACAACCGAAAAACCAAACCGACACAAAACCGAAACCGAATGGTTTCTAAAAAAAAAAAACCGAAATTTTTCGGTTCGGTTTCGGTTTTATACAAAAACCGAGCCAAACCGAACCATGCTCACCCCTAATACTAGGCTAACCACCGGGTTCTTTCACACCAAGGTGAACCACACCTACACAACGCCGCCTACCTTTTATTAGGTACTAGGCTAAGCACCTAGTTCTTTCACTCCAAGGTGAACCACACCTATCACAACGTCACCTACCCTTTATTAGGTACTAGGCTAAGCACCTAGTTCCATTACTATGGAGGAACTACTACCCATCACAACACAACACCTAATCTTAAGGAGATATACTCCTTGTTACAACACCATCAAGGATATCACCATCCTTGAAAACAAACTAATACTTATATGTATAACGATGCACCTCATCGATTATACGACCTTGGCATTCTTCACTAATGCCACTTGCTTTGATTCCTAGGCATTCTTCACTAATGCCTTAGACACAATGCTTGGCACCTTTCACTAATGCCTTCGTCTTGACACCTTTAGCATCCTTCACTAATGCTTTGACACGGACATTAAGCACTTTTCACTAATGCTTTCGTCTTGACTCTTTCGGCATCCTTCACTAATGCCTTCAACACACCATATCTACGGAGGAAGAAAGAACTATCAACAAGAGAACCTCAGTTGTCTTGATGATGACGAAGCATGGCAACTCATGGACTTGAGCTTGCTCGACTTTAAGAAGTGGTGATCTCGCCTTTAAGAGGAACCTAGAGAATCACACAAAAACAAAAGACAAACTACATTGAAAGATCCCTTAGGATCAGTGGTTAGAGAGGTACAATACTTGGAGAAAGTATGTGTGAAAGTGGTGAGCCAAAAGGAAGAAATGGCTCACTATTTATAGAGGAGAAAGTTCACTGTTCCCCGGATCCCACGGATCCCTCCCACAAGGGATCCGGCTAGCGTAAAGCTAGGGATCCGTGGGACGCTCCTCTTTACCCATGGGTATTTTGGTTATGGGTCATGGGTTATGGTTTGATCCATGGGTCTTTTACTAGATACAATGTATCTCATGGGTTCAATGTTCCTGGTCAAGTGGTTTGGATAAAACCATGGGATATGGGTCAATACCATTTGTTAGTTTTTACCCATTTTAGTATATACTAGTTTAAGTATATTTTTACCCAAATATGTAAACACTAGTTGTTGTACATATGTATTACTAAACCATAAAATCACTTATACTATTTTTAGTGTTTTATGTGAAAACGTAAGTGTGTTAGAAAACTATTGGCTCAAACAGTTTACGTATTTTATTTGTTTCGTTAAAATGATTTTACGTTTGTTATCGACAAAACATTAAAAGATCATAAAATATAAATAAACGTTTTTGCGGCTTATTTGTATTAACATAAACCTGGAATAGTAGTAAAAATGAGGATGTTAAAAGTACAGTGTGTTAAAATGTATAGTAAGTTTGTATGCAACATTTCAAGTTTCACAAAGTATGTACTATTGAGTCACAAGGATAGTGTATAGATATACAACAAAGGTATAAAAGAGTGGTAAGAGTAAACAAATAATAAGGCATAACAGATGAATAAATATAGGGAAAATGACACAAATAGACCGCGCGCCCTGATGCATATCACTTTATGGACCACTTTTATTTTTAATTTGAAACTAGACCGAGGGCAACCGCTGTTATTGAGCAACTCAACCACGGTCAGAAGTGTCCGTATTTGTAAGGTATTGTTTTTGGGCAACCAAAAGTCGTTGGGCAACCGTATTTTTAAAAGGGTTTTTGGTCATTTTTCGTTACATAAAAGTACACATTTGAATAGTGAAAGTACAAGTGAATTTAAATTCAAAATCCAATACTCACTGTCTTCATCATTTGTCTTCTTCACTCTCGATGTTTTTTGCTTCTCGCATAAAAGCATTCCTAGTTAATCTTTTCACAAATGAAACAGTCTGCTGCGTCGGCACCTCTCTTGCTCCTAACGTACAATGTTCATAGCAACCGATTATTTCCGTTGGTTACATTTTTGTACAACAAGAAAACCACCTTCAATTGCTCAATCATTTTGTTCCAATAATGTGGCAAAGTATGGTACGTTTTAATTCGATTATTCTTATTCGATCCATGTTATAATGAATCGTTGTTGTTATTCGATTAATGCCTATGTTACACACGTTTGAATTCCATTCTACAATCCATTGTTCTTTTTTATGTCTATCTGATTCGTAATTATGTAGTCTATAATACGTTGGTATAGATTCCTTCTATGGTCGCCTTAATTTTGTTTATTGTTATAAAAAAATGTCCTGTTAAAAATGTCATGTTTGGTGGGTCAAACATCCAAACCTGAACCTTTTTTCAAAGGTAATCCTGTTAAACTTTGTGGACAAGCAAATTAATTGATAAGGTTTTAAAATGTATTGGCTAAAAGCACATTTGCTTGAGGACATTTGCTTGAGGACAAGCAAATACCAAGTGTAGGGATATTTGATAAGGTTTTAAAATGTACATTTTGAGGGTCGTTTAAGCCCTTATTTGATCACTTTTGTATCCGTTATTACTTAATATCGCTCCTTTTCACTTTTAGGTCTCTTGAAGGCAAATTGTTGTAATGGCACTTATTTGGACGAAAAGGCGCGGATATCTGAAGAAAATGGCCAAAGTCAAGAATCGAGACACTCAAGTCGTTGAAATACAAGGTGGCGGCCATCGCTTAAGCTATGACGCCGTCGGAGCATTTTGTGACGACACGAAGCCAAATTTCTTATTTTCAAGTGGCGTTGTCGGGCTTTAAAAGAGTAGGCCGTCGCAACTCGCACGGCCTAGATTTGATCCGACGCGTCGAGTCGAAGAGGACGGCGTCACAAGCACAAGGTGACGCCATCGCAAGACTAACGTGGCTAAGACGAAACCCTAATGACGGCCACCGACGGGCCACAAATCATAAGGTGACGCCGTCGCGATTGTAATATTATATATAGAATCAATTTTTCGGTTTTAGTGTGTAGTTATTTGGAGTAAAACCTAAACCGAACCAAGGTCATCTTGTACAAGATTTTAGGTTCCAAACCCTATCTTACATCAATATAAGTGTTTTACTTCATTAATTCAATTATGTCTTCAATTATTTGTGTGTATGCTTGCATGTTCTCCATGTCTGGCTAATTTACTTGTGTGTTTGCTTAGGGAATATGAAACTTAATTATTAAATATTGATTGGTTGTCTCTTATCTTAATTGATTAATAATCCAGTAATGCGATAGGTCATTCGTTGTGTAATTAATTCTTGATTAATCTTTGTGAACCTTGGGCTATAGCACTTAGAGCGGTTGTAGGCTAAACCATCCAAAGAGTGCCTTAGAGTTAGAGTTTATAATCCCTAGAGGGTTTCGTAGACGAGACCCTTTGGTAAGTTCAAAGAGTTAAGGATAAACGCATACCCTACGACTTTAGACACACAACGCGATTAAGAATAAGGACGTGACAATTCAACCATCAATAGGAGATAATTAAGGAGTAATAAAACCTAAGTGAACACATCTTTAAACAATCATACGAGCACACAATAATTAGACATAGAATACATACACCTTAGATTAGATAATTAGATAAGTAGAGTAATCGGTATAAATACCAACCCCCAAATCTAAACCCCGAGATTCGTACATTTCCATTTCCTAAAAACATAAAAGATAAAAATAATCTTCCTCAACCCCAACCTTAGCGTAGTAACTTCTCACTAGCAATCCTATTCCCCAGAGAACGATATCAATACACGTGGCTTACCCTAATACTACACTACAACGATTAGGTTCCTTGCCTGGGGTGTTATAAAACTTGCTCAAGAAAAGGAAGTTCCTTTGACCCCGAACAGCGTGTAGCGTTATCAAGTTTTGGCGCGTTGTGAATAGAATAGCTAGTTAGTAGTCCACTTCGTTTAGGTTTCTTTGCTTGATTCCTATCAAGTAAATGTTTCTCAATTTTAGCTTTCTCATAGTCTATCCCTTCTTCATGACCTTTGTTAGTAATCCCATCACTTTTCATCATGGGGCGATAACCAACCGCCATTTCCCTACCAACCCCTTAGACAACTTAGAACCCGTAGTTCCACCAAAACCCTTCTTGAACCTTTTATGAACCCGAAGAGAGCTCAATAAGCGAAGAAAAGCTCTCCATGATTTGGAACCTCAAGGCACTTCCATCAACTTTGATGAAGTCACTGGTGACGAGGAGTCCTCTCATTCCCCACAATCTGAAACCATCATCATTGACGATCTGAGCCAACATGGCGAGGAAATTCCCGCCACTCGGTCAATGGACCCATCAATCCTCTCGAGCAAAATCCTGGGAATACTCTTCCCCTCGCATCTGGATTTACGATGCCATTGTTACCACCTTCTAAAAGTCAATGAGGTATTGCATGCCTTTGACATTTGGCTTATCCAAAATGCATGTCAATTCCATGGATCCCCCAGTGAAAACCCAATCCACCACATCAAACAATTTTTAAAAATTGTTGATGCCATCTGTGCCGACGGGGCATCAAAGGAGACATCTAGACTTCGGTTTTTCCCATTCTCTCTTCAAGGACAGGCTAAGGAGTGGCTCGATAAGCTTCCTCCAAGGTCTATTTTCACGTGGGAACAACTCACAACCAAGTTCTTTCCCCTGGAAGAACTGCATCAATTAGTAGCAAAATTCTTCACTTCCATCAACCAGATGGAGAATCTATCTTTAACTCCGGGCATTATTACAAAGATCTTATTCAACAAGCCCCACACCATGGCATCAACCTTTGGTTGCTTGTTCAAATCTTTTACGACAATGTCTCCCGAAAGAACCAAAAAGGGATTGACTTCTCAACTGGCCAAAGGATTTCTAATCTCACTGCGGAAGAAGGGTGGAACCGCATTGAGGAATACGTTCAATACCAAGACAACCATTGGAATGATCCAGTAAATGCAATAAGTATCCTTACTTTCTCGAATGAAAATCTATCATCTTTCAATGATCAGATTAAGAAAGCACAAGAGAAGCTTGCATACCTCACAAAATCACCAGAACCAAAAAGGTTATTTAACCCATATCTTATATGCGACATTTGTGGGGGGCCACACGAGAGTGATGAGTGTGATGACACACGCAAGAGGCGTCCTCCTTTCCAGTCATGATATTTATGATGACCCTTCACTCCTCACATTCTATCAAAACGATGAATGCAACCCTTGGGGCAATCTAAAATGGAAAACTGAAGGAAAGGAGGGATCTGAATACACCATCCGTGATGCCTTTGAAAAAGAACTCGGGCAGTTTACCATAGAAGGGGCCACACTCTTAAAAGGTCTTGAGGAATTTATTCAAGAGCAGCAAGCTGAATTAGAGAATCAATTCACCACCCTCCACAAAAGAATAAGCGAATCTGGCCCAACCCATCACGATCCAACTTGCATTATCACTACTCGATCAGGAATTACTACTAAGGACCCCCCTCATCCTGACCAAAATCCCACCACCAGGGAACCTGTGTTAGGAAATGAAGCAATTCCTGAACCGCCTTCGATTCCTCACGATCCCCCTCCACAAACACCAGCACCTGCCCAGCGACCGACTCTTACACGGATTCCTTATCCCTCTTGTTGGAATCACTCCTAAACAGTATTTCAAGTATTTATATTTCATATGTAATAGTTAGCTTTATTATGGCCTTTATGTTTGTTTAAGGTCTAGCTTATGTAGAAGGCCCATAAGCTTAGGCCCAAGCCCATATAAGAAAGGATGGGAACTAGGAGTGTTGCCCTAGCTTCCCTCCTATAAATACCCTTGTAAACCCTCATTTGAGGGTTGGTTGTTCAAGTTACTCTTTCACATACATCTACGCTTAACCTTTCTCATTTATACGTGTGTGTGTGTTTGGTATTTGTTCATCCGCCTTTATCTCTTTCTCTATATTACTTGTGTTTGTAAAACCGGTGACCTAACAATGGTATCAATCGCCTACTAGTTGGGTGAATCGTTTTGGTTTTGAAGTGGGTTTTGGTCCCACGCGTAAAACTAACGAGTGATACTTTGGTTCGCTTAAAAACTTGTTTTTACACTTTTAATCCAAGATTCTTGTACTTTCAATGTTTTAAGGTGTTAAAATACTTGTTTTGGCAAAAGTTTCAAACTTTACTGCGATGGATTTACGTTTTTAAGCTTGTTTTTGTTCTTGGGTGTCGTTTTCACAGAACCCGCTTAGCGATTTTGGTACATCAAGTTTCACGCTTTTGTGTTCTTTTGGTACTATTGAAGCTATTCCATAACAAAATCTAGTTTAGAAACACATTTGGGCAAAATCAAAATTACGAGTAATCCTATGTGTATTACAACAACAACAACAACAAAACCCAATCCCGCCTAGGGGTATGGGGAGGTAAAATGTAGACAACTCCTACCCCTACACAGGTAAACCCGAGTGTAGAGGCGCCTCAACGAGACCTCCGGCGAGTGCACGTGTGCTAGTGCGAAAGGGTAGATAAAGCATCCGGCGAAACAAAAGGCAAAAGTGGATTATAAAGCAAACAAACAAGCAAACATGGCATACAGGGAAAGGAACCACGCCAAGCACAGAAAAAGAAACTAAAGCAAAGCGCAAACCGATATAAAACCAAAGCCCGAGCACACCAAAGCGAGACCAACAAGCGGGGCAACACAAAGCAAAACGCATTGGAGCACACGAGGCGTAAAGCTAAAGTAAAGACACGGAGCACCAAAACCAACGCGAGGGCGACGCAAAGCGAGTGCAAAACCTAAGGGGGCAACAACAGAGCAACACAAACCACGCACATGGTCTAAGACTACGGCAAAGCAAAAGAGAGTCTACGAAAACAAAACAAACAAAGAGGCAAAAGGGGACACCTAAAAGCCAAGCACCTAGCACCACTACCCGCAAAACAGTCAAGCACCTAGCACCACTACCCGCAAAAGCCTAACCTCTAAAGAAGACAAAAGCCACGAGCTCCTACCCTAATACAACTACCCTGGATCCTAATTCTATCTCTCCACGTCTTCCTATACGAGATCATGTCCTCGGACAAGAGAAGCTCCTTCATGTCGAGCTTAATTACATCTTCCCATCCGAGTTTAGGTCTACCCTTCTTCTCACGCCATCCACTAGGAGCTCTTCAACTCTTCTAACGGTCTTTGTTTGTGGCCTTCTCACGACATGTCCGAACCACCTCAACCTTCCTTTCTCATCTTGAGATAATATTCTCGACCTCAAGTTTTGTTCGAAAACTCCGTTCGAATCATGTCCGACAAAGTTTTGCCACAAATCCATCTTAGCATTCTCGGATTCGCCACCTCAACCCGGCTAGCAAGTGCCTTGGTGATGGGCCAACACTCGGACCCGCATCGCAAAGTTGGTCTAATCGCCACCTTATAAAATTTTCCTTAAGCTTAAAGGAGATGTTCCTATCACAAAGTACTCCAGACGCCGCTCTCCATCTCGCCCATCCAGCCCTGATCCGATGAGACACGTCCTCATCTATCCTCCCTGATTTGTGAATCATCAATCCCAGATATTTAAAAGACTCCTTGGGTGGCAGGATGTGGTCACCAATACGAATATCTTCGTGATTAAAACCCTAAAATTACGCGTAAGATTATCCTTGGCTTGATCTTCATTTCGTGGTTTATTCCGTGTTTCTTACTTGGATAAGTCGAAAAAGCGTCGACTTTGGATATCTTTTGCCTTGTGATAGTGTAAAGATCATTTGAGCAAAACCCTAAAATTACGCATAAGCATAAGCTTCGGCGTAGAAATCCACGCATAAGATTCACTTTACGCGTAAACTTAGTTCTACGCATAAGGTAATCCCACGCCTAACTTTCACGCCTAACTTTTGTCTACGCATAACTTTAGTGCTTTTATCCTACTTACGCGTAAGCTAAATCCCACGATAACTCCTTATTGTTACGCGTAACTTTTGGTGTTTTACGCATAAGTGCTACTTGGTTTCTTGTCTTTTCTCGCCTAAGGACACTTCATCAACAAAGGTTCATTCGACTACAAAGATCCATTTTACTACACAAGTTTAACAACATGTCTCAACCACCATACTCTAACTATTTCCATCACACTTATAATCATCAACAACAACAACAATTAACTCCACAACATCAACAATGGAATCAACAACAAGCAATTTATCAACAACAATTTAATCAAGAACATACTCCACAAATTGGTGCAATTCCACCACCACAAATGGTTCAAACACCACCAAGCCTTCAAGTTCAACCCTACATAAATGATTTCAATCAACATCCATCAAGGAACACTATGAAGGAACCCACTTGGTTTGCAAAGATGTGTGAAGCTTTAAGCGATCAACAATCAATTCATGAAGTGGATCACTTGATAGACCTCCAATGCTCACTCGAAGCTGCGATCAATGGGTGACAAGGTTCTTTAGGTTTTGTGATCCGAAGAAGCCACATGGAAAGTTCTTAAAGAAGGTTATCTTGGAAGGTCCATTTGAGATGCCTACCGTTATTATACCCGGAGATCCAAGCTGCTTTGTTCCACAAGAGATGAACAAACCAACATTGCTCTGTTGCGGATCTAAATGCTCGAACTTCTACACTATGAAGTGATGAACTTGCAATGGAATACATCCTCTTAGGATTACCAAACCCAATTATTCGTAGTGTTGATGCTCAAAAGGCGCACAAAATGTGGGATCATATTCGTCTTCTTATGGAAGGATACATACTCAATCGGGAGGATTTGGAATCCAAAATTTACTTGGCTTATGAACACTTCATGATTGAACCCGGAGAGACACTAGAGTCCTATCATCATCGATTTTGAGACATCATCAATGATTTGGATAAACACAACATCATCATGCCAAGAATTGCGGTGAATACTAAGTTCACGAGTAGTCTTGGTCACGAATGGGAGAAGTATGTCATTTTCTCCGTCAGCGAAGAATATGCATCATTCTACTTATGGATTGTTGTACGATTACTTGAAGCCTCATGAAAAGGAAGTTGATCGGGAAAGGATTCTTCGTGCTCAAATTGCTAAGCATCACATCCGGATAATCAACAACTTGCCTTGTATGCTCAATGTAATTATCCTCTCAACCAAAGAACTCAACAAACCGCTTCAAACACACCTTCACAACAACCTCAACAAAATCAATTGGTTCCATACAACAACAATGCTCAAGCATATGTCGATTGAAGCGATCGAGGAAATCGATCCATTCAAGCATTACAACAAGGATTTGTGATGATTGCTAATGCTTTTGGCCGTTACACCAACAATTCCAACAATCGTATTCGTTCCTCATCTAACACACGGACTTAAGCTATTGTGAACAATGGACGTGTTGAGTTCGAATTGTGATTATGGTCGCCGATGGGCGATGGTCAAGGGTTTAATCTTGTGGGTAGGAATAACAACAGAGCTCAAGTGGTGGAGCAGAAATGCTCGAGAATCGGTTAAATGGTCTTAGATGCTACAAGCGCAATGAGAAGGGACACTGGCTAATGCATGCCCAAAGCCAAGGACTAGGGGTAGTGCTTATTTCAAAGAGGCTTTACTTTTGGCTCTTAAGGATAAAGGTGGTGGATCTCTCACGGACAAAGAACAGAGCTTTATGGTAGATGCGGACTCGCGATGATATGGAGGACTTGCAAGCCAATGCATTATTATGTTGATGGCTAATATGCAAGAGTTACATGAGTGAAAGCAGCCCAATGTATGACAATCGATGGCTTGTCTCGTGCACCGAACAAACCATCATCATATCGAACTAATATCTCCATCAATATCGAATAAAGCATGACGGCGGAATGTTCAAATGAGTCATCTACATCTCATTTCGACGATTTCAAATAAACCCGTAGTTACATTTGACGATCGAGATGACCTTATGGTTTCCATTGATAATCAAATTGACTCGTGGTTATACTTGAGGATCTAAATAATGATCATGTTGTGACTCACGTTGAACACGATGAACCTTGCCTCATCCGGATCTTGTTACATTATAAAGACCAACAATCCCAAATTGCTTAATGTGTTGCATTAAATCAAACCTTAAAAAGTAAAATGCACTGTTAACCAAGGATTTTGAATGCTTACAAATGCAACTCAACTTTTTCAAAACTTAAGAAAAGCGTGAAAAGGTTTTGAAGCCGCTTTGCAAAATCTCATCAAAACGAAAAATATTTAGAGACGGATCGTGATCTAGCCGCCTCGAAGAATGCTTTGTTGTCGAATTAGAACAATGAAACATGAACATAAAAAGCAAATTAACGCTCTCACCTTGGAAAATCAAAAAGCTAAGGTGAGTTGTTAACTTGTTAAAAACAGTTCTCCGTGATACAAAAAGCATTCAACGAATCGGGTAGATGACCTTCTTGAAGAAATTATCGACTTGCAAAACAAACTTAAAGAGTTTAAACTGTTGTTTACAAACATGGTGAATCGATATGACTATTGAAAAGTTTACCTTAAAACCCAATCCAAAAGGGTATGGAAAAAATCTAGTCGATTACAAACCTAAGCTTTCACTAAAACATTCAAACCAACTCCAGAAGTTTCCGAGAGGATACAAAATTGATAATCTTGTTATGAGTGTTGTTGAATACCATCGTCAAGAGGAATTAGATGCGAAGACGAGATTCGATCAAAATTAAAAAACGTTGTTTACAACAAACCTTTAATTATAAAAGCGGTCACTTTCGTCACCAACGGATTCTTCTAACACACCAAGGGTTATCATCAAAACACCGAGTCTTCTAATGTTAATTCCAAGCAGATTTTGCACAAACTTATGGTCCTTTACCTTCCATTAGTGAAGTAAACTCAAAACAAAATCGAAAAATTCTTCGATATTTTGACATTTTCATGGTGACCTCAAAATTTTACAACATGAGATAGAATATCGCTCACGAAATCAAAGTTGAACATTTTCAATTGCCTCCAGCGCGAGAACAAAGAGACATTTTTCGAAAAATCTTTACCTAATGTTAAAAACTTGAAAAGTTGTGCAATTGCACAGGAAAATGATTTTCATAAGGAACTTGGGGTAATGAAAACGTTTAGAAAGCGAAACATCTATTTCTAACACTAAACGCAAAAATAAAATGTTGAGAAAAGATGTTGATCGACTCTTGGAAGATGTTATCCGTCTTGATATCCATAATGTTGTGTTACTTCATGCTTTGCCATTTGCATCGATTACATCTCTCACGATATTGTTGAAAATGTTGTAATCATGAGAACACCGATAATGTGCTTGGATCGAGTCTTTAAAAGCTGAAAATAAACGATTACTCAATGAAATTTACAATGCAAAGCGTTGTCTTCATTGGTGTGAAAAGATATTCACAATCATCAACTTAGATTCAAAAGAAAATCGCTCGGTTGAGTGCAAAATCTTGATCCTAAAATTGAAAGCTGGATGATCAAAGCGTGTCTTTGAAAAGTCAAATCTCAAAATATGAACAAGAACTTTCAAAAGTTAAACAGGAATATGGTGTCATATTTGATTTGCTCAATAAGACTCGTCATGAAGCATCAAACGAACTTGATCACTATCTTGCTCACACTAGAGAAGTCATGAATTTTCTTTGGTAATATTCGATTCGAAAATCAAGATTTGATTCACACTATCTCTAAGTTAAGAGAAATGTTAGGAAAGTATGAACAACTTCCTCCTACAAATGATTAAGAGAATAGCACCAGTCACACTTAGTAATCGTGAACCTAGAATTCCCAACGCCAAATCACAAGTTGCTAATTCTCTTAAACAGAATAGTTGCATCTTTTCCAAACGTCCGCACTTCACGACCTAGGAGCACTCAATCGAAGAATAGGAAGTTGCGATCTAAGAAAAGATCAATAAGGAATGCTAAAGTAGAAGAACACCCTAGGACTCGAATAAGACTCATGTTGCTTCCACTATAGATGTTACATCCGCAAATGTAATAGAAATAGTGATGTAACGAATGCTAAACTATTAAGTACTTTTGATATTGATCGATGCACCTTGTGTTATTTGTCGGAAAAGTATGAATTGATTGTCATGACAAATGTGTTGCTAAAGCTATAATCTCTCGATTACGGAATCCTAAGAATCGAGAATATCTCTAGGCCCACTAATCATTCTAAGTCGTGCTTGGTAGACCGCCTTCTTTAGATTCTAAGGCTAACTTTGTCACATCGTAGCTCGGTTTCACCTCCTAAGAATGTAGTACCACCTAGTGCATTCACTAAGACTAAAGCAAAGAGTAGTTATAGATGGCGAAATGGATATATAACACACTAGGATTTAAATGGATGCCTAAAATTATTAATGTGTATATCTAATATACCTTGGAACCCTCTAACATTTGGGTTCCACATCTACTTCTATTCCATCCGTGTCGCCTGTGTCTAATGCGGGTGATATAGATCATTCTCGGATTGTTGATAGCGGATGTTCCCACACATGACAGCAACCTTAAACTGTTATCTAACTTTATTGCAAAGTTCATTGGGCTGTCGAGGTCGGAACGATCACTTCACGACCATCATGGGCTACGGAGATTATGTCAATGGGAACATCGAAATCAGAGGGTTTACTATGTGGAAGGCCTAGGTCACAACTGTTTTCAGTGGGTCAATTTTGTGATGGAGATTTGGAGGTTGCTTTCGGGAGAAAACTTGTTTCATTCGTGATCTACAAGGAAATGACCTTATGTCCGCTCGCGTAATTCTAGTCTCTACACTATCTCTATGCAAGACATGGTTGCTTCCTCTCCCATCCGCTTACTTTCAAAGGCAACATCTACAAAATCCGGCTATGGCACCGTTGTCTCTCACATCTAAACTTTCAAACCATCACCAACCTTGCTCGACACAAACTAGTTGAAGGACTCCACGATTCCGGTATTCAAAAGATCACCTTTGCTCACCGTGAACAAGGAAAAGCACTCGTGCTCATTTTCCTTCAAAGGTGGAACACGACTCTCAAAGATGTGCTTCATCTTCTTCACATGGATTTGTGTGGCCCGATGCGGCGTGCAAGCGATCAATGGCAAACGCTACATCTTAGTAATTGTTGATGACTACTCACGATGGACTTGGGTCTACTTTCTTGAAGCAAAGACCAAGCTCCACAAATGATCATCACCTTTCTCAAAAATACGAGTTCGACTCCGCAACACCGTCGGGATTATCGTAATGAACAAAGGAACTGAATTTGTTAACAAAACCCTTCGTGAATTCTATGAGAAAGTGAATTCAGCATCAAACATCTATTGCACGTACACAGAACAAAGCGGAGTTGTTGAAAGCGAAACCAAGCGTTAGTGGAAGCCGCAAGAACAATGTTAATCAATGCTAAACTTCAGTTACTTATAAGTCAGATGTATCTGCATGCTATACTCAAAACCGTTCTATGATCACAAAATGCCACAACAAAACACCTTTCGAGCTTGTCACAACTATAAGCCGAACCTCAAACACTTTCATGTATTTGGATCCCTTTGCTATCCGAATAATGATCGTGATGACTTTGGAAAGCTCAAAGCCAAAGCGATATTGGAGTCTTTATTGGATCTTGTGACAATTCTAAAGGTTTCGAAACGGAATCGTCGAACTAAGGAAGTAATGGAAGCGATTCATGCTCATTTGATGAACTCACGAAAATGGCTTCGAGCTTATCACTTAGAACCCGTCACAACCGCTTAAACTTCCCTCAACCCCATCATCGGTGAACAAAGCCCCGCCTAACTCGTCAACAAATGGAAAGGTTATTTGCTCCTCGTTCGTAGCGATATTGATGAACGTGCTCCGTGTGTATCCGTTTGTTCACCGCACAACCCGATAATATTCGTATACGATACACTGCTATAACAACTCTTGTTGAAGATGCACCTACACGATTGACTCCAACACACAGCTTGAACACACCGCTTCCAACAATGATGAACCGGCGATGATATTCTCGAATGAAGTACCCCACTGCAGATTTTGATCCAAATCGTTCTTTAACCCGTTTGCTAATGAGACCGCCGCACGGATGTCGCGGAATCTTCAACAAACCATTTGAATCATCGAATCTGCACAATGTATACCAACATCAACCCTCTACACACCGATGGACAAAGACCATCCTCTGGCTAACATTATTGGTAACCCGAATCAACCGATCGTTACGAGACAACGTCTTCACACGAGACGGTGAAAATTGCATTTATGCACTCACCGTTCGCTAACTGAGCCTAAAAACATTAAAGACGCAATGACAAAAGACAAGCGGATTGAATCCATGCGGGAAGAACTCAACCAATTCAAGCGTCTTGAAGTATGGGAGGCGGTTGAAAGACCAACGGTCTCGTCATTGGTCTAAAATGGATTTGAAAACAAATTGGATCTTTGAAGGGAACGTCATCCGAAACAAGTCACGTCTAGTTGCTAAGGGTTATCGTCGGGAAGAGGAATAGACTTTGAAGAATCTTTTGCTCTGTTGCTCGTCTTGAGGTTTCGGATATTTCTCGCGTTCGCGACTCATATGAATATGACGGTTATCGGATGGATGTCAAAACGGCGTTTCTCAATGGACAACTTAAAGAAGCGGTCTATGTCACCAACCGATGGATTCGTTGATCCAGTGCCCAAACCATGTCTACAAACCGAACAAAGCTCTTTATGGTCTCAAACAAGCCCTCGGGCATGGTACGATAAGCTATCATCTTTCCTCATTGCCAATAATTTCACCAAAGGCTCGGTTGACCCAACTCTTTTTATACAATATCACGGGCACATATCTTAATTGTTCAAATTTACGTGGATGACATCATTTTTGGGTCTACACATAAAAGTTTTCAACCGCTTTTGCAAAAGTAATGAAGAAAATTTTGAAATGTCCATGATGGGTGAACTCGCGTTCTTTCTAGGACTGCAGTTCATCAATCACCCGTGGTATTTCTTGAGTCGATCAAATATGCCCTTGAAATGTTAAACAAGTTTGGAATGAAAACCGTGATACTTATGCCACACCAATGACTCATACCAAGAAGCTAGACGCTGATTTCGTGGAAATTAGTTGACCCTACCAAATACCAAGTATTATTGGGTCTCTCATGTATCTAACAACCAGCGGACTGATATTGTCTTTGCCGTTTATCTATGCTCCCGTTATCGATCGCGACCAGCTGAAACCCACCTCTACGAGGCTAAAAGAATCCTCCAATACATCAAGAGAACCATTAACTTGGGGATCCGTATCCAGAAGGATTCGGTTTTGAACTAATCGCTTTTGACGCCGATCACGCGGGATGCTTAGACTCAAGGAAAAGCACTTCAGAGCTCTACAATTTCTCGGTGATAAACCGGTGTCTTGGCAATCAAAGCGAGGATTGTACATCATTGTCATCAACCGGGCGAATATGTAGCCATGTCCGCATGTTGTGCTCAAGTCATCCGGATGAGAACACAACTCAAAGACTATGGTTACGATTTGTGAATTCCGATGTCTGCGACAATCGAGTGCCATTGCGATCTCGTGCAACTCGATTCAAAGACTCGAAATCAAAGCACATCGATCTTCGCTATCATTTCATCAAGGACCACGTGGAGCAGGTACCGTTGAATTATACTTTGTGGTCTGAGAATACCAATTGCAGATCTTCTCACCAAAGCCTTGCCTCCCACTAGGTTTAATGAGTTGGTCCACCGGATTGGTATGAGGTGTTTGACTCAAGAGGAATTGGATGACCTCTTAAAGCAGTCTTAAAAACCCATCAAACACCAAAACATCTTTTGTAAATAAATTTTTCAAAAACAAAATACAAAATATAAAATCTTATAAAACAACAAAAATATTCTTCTAATCTATAATCTTTCAACATGGCAAGTACATTTCTTCCTTCAACACCGTAATCCTTCTAAATTCAAGATTTTACGATCACGTGTTGAGGGGAGAAAATTTTCACTTAACTGCTTTCAAAACATCGTAGTACTTGCATGTTTTCATATCTCGGTTGTTTCATTTTACAATGGTGGTGAATTTTTCGGTTAAATGACACTCCTCGGACTAAATTTATAACCTTTCATTACTTCTTAAGTCTAAGGGGTGTCGTCTAGTTTCTTTCTAAAAACTTTGTTTGGTAACCATAATGGAAGTTAAAGGCTTTGTTTGAAAAAGGAAAAGGTGGAGGGACCAAAGCATCAAAACCTTAAAGATATTTTGAATAAAAATATCCTCCACCTAACATTTCACTTCTCATTTATTACTCAAAACCTAATACATCCTACGCCTAAGAATCGTTCATCAAAACCGTGTTTAAGATCGTCAATTTGTAAGTGATTTTATGTTCCTAACAAGATTTTAAACAATGGTTTTAAATTTTACACGAATCCAACGGTTAAAACATCGTGTAATCTTGATTTAGTAGTCTACGCGTAAATGTATGAACACCCAATCAAGAATGGGTGTTTGTGGTTAAAAAGAATGTGTCAAAATGTTTTAACAACATCTATGATATCGTTTCTATGCTCAAAACACACTCAGAAACACGTTGTAACGATTAGGGTTTATGAGTCGAATTTGGGTGTTTTCAAATAAGAAGTGTTTTGGTCAAAAAGGTTGTTGTATAATGTTTGTATGATGATTTCCATGCTCTATAACCACCCAGAAACACTAATTGTGTCAGAATTAGAAATTAGGGTTTAAGGTTCTTGAGTTTGGGTATTTTTGATTCACTACAAACTAAGTGTTAAAACTTGGTCAATATACTCTCACAACATCTATGACTTACCAGAAAAACTTTGGTGCAAATTCTATGGCTAAAATTCATACGCGTAGATTTAGGGTTTTAAACTACGCGTAAGTTTTTCTACGCGTAACTGTTAAACTGTGCAATTGTGTTTTGCTCTGTTATAAAATGAATTTTGTGTTAATATTGATGATTTGATGAACTTATTTCAGGATTTGTTACGCTTAAAATTCAGAACAAAGGTCATTTGCATTTCTACGCATAAGGATTACCCAGCGTAGTCGATTATGCCTACGCGTAAGGTTCTCGGATGGGACTACGGCGTATCACGTGAAGGATATGCGTGTGATGGACCTCGCATAAGGTCAACTCTTGTAGGTAGCCTTACAGCGTAAGGTTAATATATGCCTACGCATAAGCTCACGATAAGGTCCCTTTCCCTCGCGTAACATTTCTTACGCGTAAGTTAGGATCCTACGCGTAAGTTTACGCCTACGCATATATCATTTCTGTCTACGCATAACTTTACCAATCCTACGCTTAAGCCTAGATCATACCTTCATTATGAATTGTTATGTGTACAAACTTGTAAATAAAACTAATCATATGGTCACGAATCCAATAATGTCACTAATAAACTTAATTGTTTGATATTTTGTGAACAATAAGTGATAACATAAACTTTAAAACTTAAAGTTAACTAACTCACGAAACATTTCACGACGTCATTAGACTATTGGACAAACAAGTGACTTAGGACTCAGTAACAATCATTGACACTTTGTACATTCAATAACTAGACAATAAGACCTTACGTTGACTAACATTATGTCTTTCGATATGTTGGTTCTTTTGGCTAATGTTATTTCGAGATCACGACATGGTGAACAAATGAATGTGGATGCATCGAAGTTCTCTCCATTGCCGATATCTATCCTTATGGCTATCCAATGAAGATAGGAAAGAATAATCTCCGTGTTGACTTTGACACCTCACTTGCTTAGAATCTTCGTGTTTAATTGCTATTGATATTACGAGGACTCATCCGTATCGAATATGCTCACTCACTCGCAATTGTTCACGAGATCTATATCCAGCGGTTCTGGAACACTATGGAAAGTGTCAAAGGATCTGACTCACGTGACGGTGACTACAATCACAAACAAGTCACCATTACACTGCGCACTTAAAGGTCATTCTCCTAATTCTCAAGTCGATCCAACCAAACTATATGCCACACTTTGAAGAGCTCACTCTCCAATTCTTAATCGATATCGGTTATGACGAGCCTCTGTGAGTAATCTCCAAGCATTCTCACGTAGAGCTTAAGAGTATTCCTCAACCATGGAGAACTCTCTACATGATCATCACCAAGTCTGTTTACGGTCGTGGCGGTGGCTATGAGCATCCTAAGCTCATGGAACCGCAAATATTTTGGGCATTGGTCAACATGAAACACATCGCTATCGAAGCTACGATTTGGGATGACATGATGTCATTTCTCAACAAGCTTGGCTCAAAGATTCCTACATCGGATATACTAAGCTGTTGATCCGAGAGCACTTGGACTTCATCACGATATTCCCAAGAGGCTCAATGACCCCGACAATCACGATATGTTGACGGAACCTATTCTATCCTGTCGAGAATCAAGGAATCGTCTACAAAGAAACAAGGTCTTTGTGTTGCCGATTTCCTTCTAAGCGAAGGTGTCGAAAGCTCAAAGCGTACAAAAGGTATCTGGAAGCAGTTAGACAAGGCAAAGTTGGTCATCTCGACGAAAAATCTTCGGAACACTGTAAGGAGAACCGAGAAGAGGAAGTGCGAAGCTTAACAAATCATTGTGAGTCAAAAGCTTCCTAAAGGAATCCTCCTTCTAGAAGGATTGTTCCGTAAAGGAGGCCGAACCTATTCCACACTTGAACCACAAAGAAAGCTTAGGGACGAGGCTCGAAGATCTTGTCTGGATGAAGAGTTTCATTACTGCTGCAATCTGCAATCAAGCACCCTGCCTCAAGAGCAAAACCTCCAAGTCCTCCAAATTGTCCAAGAAAAAGGAAGACTCCGACAATTGTACCCTATGATGAGAGCTACAAGAAGAAGAAGAGCAATTTGGATAAATCATACGGAAGAAGTTTACAATCGCCGACACCTTCAAAAGTCAAGAATTTGCTAAAGATCAAATGGGTGGCCGGAGGATCAAGTGGTGCTGCCCCTCCTCTCCAGATCCCGATGCGGTTAATCGACCCGATAAGGGATCGGTACCACCACTCTTCTCGCAACAACAACGACTTGTGGAGGATACTATCGATATGACTTTGAGGAACCGGAAACCAAGAAGTCCGAGAAAGAAAAGTCTAGAGATGACGATGATGATTATACAAAGTTTCTTCTAGGTACCCAACACACTCAAAGGAGAAAACCTCGAAACTCCTAAGGACACGAAGTCTCCTCATGTCTCCTCATCATCGGACTCTTCATCTCATTCATCACCACCACCATCAAAGAAGTCAACCGGATCATCATCCAAATCGTGAAGAAACCACCTCGCTCTTGGATTTCTCGGACTCATGAAAGAATTGTGAAAGCTGTCCAACAAGTCGAAAGAAGGACATACTTTACGTAAAACCGAATTGGTTTCTTGACCAAATCTGATGCTTAAATGATGAGAAAGACAAGATCGAAAGAAAGGAATTTGTTCGAAGTTCATGAAGAGTCATCGTAAGAGGAACTGAGCGAAATGATCAAAGTTACACTAACAAGTACCTTGAGGATATCGTTCCTAAAGTCCAAAAGGAACCGAGAAGCGAAGAGATCATACCCACAAGTTTCTTCTCGACCTTGTCCCGGTGTGACTAGAGAAGTATTTTCGGACAACTTACCCTAACATCGTCGCATTGGTTAAACATACAATGGCCAAAGAAGGCGATCTCTCGAATCAATTAATCGCTAAACTAGTGATGCAAATGTCAAAGCGATGCGGGCGTTTACTTTGGATGAAGCTAAATTTTTGAATGTCTACTTGCTTTTCAACTCGGATCATCATGTGAGTCACCGATCAACCCAAACGGCCAAGAGATGGCGATGATAAGCACAAGGACTCGCACCTAAACGTCGGAAGCAATACGGTGAATCTTCTTGATGCCACCTCCCTACAACGGACTTCTTCTCAGCGAAGTCTCCTCCACCTCGGTCTTCATCGATAAACCTCGGGACGATTCGAGTTACCACCCCGACTCAAAAAGCAGGTGATTACTTTGAGTATACGGGTGGTGACGATGAAGAGGTCCTTGAGCCCCAACAACAACCCACCTCTCCCAAACAAGGACAGAAACCGGCATCATCATCTAAGCCTTGAAAAGAAGAAGAAGACGCTTCATTCGGCGTCATATCATGGCTAGATGACGATAAAGCGAAGAATTTGAATGGTTTGCTACACTTGTTAACAACACTCCTACCCAAGAAGGTCAAGAATTGGTAGATGGTAGTACCTTGGAGCATGCAAAGATTTTGCAAGAAAGGTTCGTGTGAAGAAGATGACGAAATCGAATTGAAGCACATCAAGAATGAAGCATTCCTACTTTTGAAAGACATTTCGAAAAGTGCAATCGAGGTTGAATATCACCTTGAAAACATTGCTCGAGCCATGTCTAATAACATGGATTGGCTCAACCCGAGCAAACATCGACTTCACAAAAGCGGGACAATCCTCCATATTACACCGACCGGTCTCGACCTCTCCCTACCATTGGCCAACCCGATCGACCTAGATTCCTTTCGGACATTTCTTCAACAAAGACTTAGATTTTCTTCAACACGGTGGCGATGGTTCGAAATCGCTACATCTCGACACTTCCATTCCTGCCGCCATATACTCGATTGTATAGCCATCGAGGCGTGCTACCACATGTTCTCAGACAAAGTGGTAGCATATGACCAAGATGCAATGTATGGGATTCACCATTGGCGGAGCGGCCGAAGAATCTACTCTGAGTTGCTTGGTCCGTAAGTCTCAACATGCGGTGTTGTACTAAAAGTATCGTGGCCATCCAACATGTTGGTCTATCGTCTAAATGGGACTACACTTTTCTCATGAAGATTGTGGTCAAAAGACAAGGCGAAAGGGACTATGCATTCTCTGAAGCTAACTTTGAGAATTTGGACATCAACGATATTGAAGACATGTACCTTGCCAAAGTTCAAGGTCGCATGAGACAATTTCCGAAGTACAACGTGAATTCATCAAGTCATCGCTCATCTTCATCGACGCATAGTCATCAAAGAGCGTGTTGAAGATCTTCAACTTGCCGTTGAATCATATCGAAAGCGTGTAAACTTTACTCCACCACGGCTTGATCTTCCCGACATCAACCGACACACAACTTACGCTCATCAACAAACCTTTCGCGTCGTTTACGCGGTGAACTTCAGCGAAGCTGCTTAATGGCGTGTGACGATCTTCACAAATTGGGGATCACACTTTGAAGATGGTCGGGGATGGATTAGCTTATCGGTTGAAGGATATACATGAAAAGATTGGGAACCCAGCGATGGAATTCTAAGGACAGAAGGGATGTGAGAAGGATCATCGAATGATTGATGAAAGGTTGTTTGAAGGGACGATTCGAGGCGCTTGGAGAGCTTTGTTGGTGGTGACCAGGATGAACATTACCGCTTTCAACATACTTTGCACTCTGGAAAAATCACTGGACTCCACGGTACTCCTTGAATTGTTTCTTGTCTCTATATATTTGGATGCATGATATAATATGTCTATGGCTTGTGCACACATAACAGTGTACAACCCGTAATTGTCAAGAAAGGACCACGTAGTGCGCCTTAGTGCCACTATCCTTATAAAAGAGGAAAGCTTCTCATTTTGAGTAAAACCTATCAAACCTTTCACTTTTCAAGGTTTTGCTCAAAAGACAAGTACTTCCCATATGTTTTCAAAACCTCAACCGTTTATATCACTAGTTGAGGGGAGTATTTGAATTAAAACTTTGTTCACAAATTGTTCATAGTGGTCATCTTCCCGCAACACTCGAAATGGTCATATTTATTCTCAACCGTTCAAAATAACATTTTATATGCCATTTTGAGGGGAGAAAATTTGTGTGATAAGAAATATGTTGTGAAAAATGCAAATGAATCATGTGAACTTGAGACTTAACCAAGAATTGACGGTACTAAACTGTTTGTAACTCGAAAAGACTTGTCTGGACGGGTAATAATTTCAAGCTAGTTCGCTAGTAATGTAAGCGTGTCTATGCAAAGGACTTGTCCAAGTAGAAAGTACCATTCGAGAAACTCTTGATAGACATGAACTACGACGGGTATGACAACCTTTCAAGGTTTGTCCACACCTTCAAGGTAGTTATTAGAGCTAGTTGTCACCTAAAGGCGACAATGTAACTCTTTAACTATGCAACGTAACCGTGTCTCATGGGGATTGTCTATCTTGATGGATCAATTCAAAAGTGCGCTCTCTTTCCTCACTTGTGCATTTAACCATTAAAACTATTAAGCACATGTGGAGGGAGTATTATGCAAAACCTTTATCTCTCGATGGTTCAAACATGTTTTTCATTTACAAACCCTTTGAGAGATATTTTTCTATCTGATGGTTTTAATGGCAAACATAGGTTAGTCATGGGTTATAAGGTGACTAAGGTTAGAATAACCGTCCTATGATCCGCCTTGAGTCGGAGGGATCTACCAAGGATACTACCATTAGTTAGTGTTAGTAGTCCTTAGGAATGATTGTAAAAGGAGAAAATGAGAATCGGAGAAAGAAGGAGTTGAAGAATCAAAAAGAAATGTAAAGTAAAGGGTGAAAAGAAACACCCTCCAGTTATTCAACTTAGGGCGGACACGGGTTCAATTCATATACTCTTGATTGTCACTTAGTGACACGGTATTGAAGATTAAAAGTCGTCATGGACCCGATGGCGCATGCACTAAACCTTCTTAGCCACTCAAGTTTCTCTCAACGAGCTTGTTTCATTCTCACAGGAACCCACGTAAACTATTGGCTTCTCTTAGAGATCGGCGGTATTGAAGAAGGAGACCCTCTCCCTAGTCTCCGCTCGGGAAAACCAAAGCAGCTATTGAGTCTAGAACCACGAGATTCATCAAAGATCTCTTAGGAACACTTGACATTTAATCACTTGATGATCAACAAATAAGATTATCGATGGTTCATATCGAGTCCTTCACGGATCTTAGCAATCTGTCAAGAACATTTATGAGAGATTCACATCGTGATCCTCGGTGATTGAATGGAAACTCCTACCGAGTCAACATCAAACAACCACGGCGGAAGTCACCGGTAACTCCCGTGGATTACGCGGTGTGTCTCAAACGGTCTCTGATCATGAGGTGATGCTACGGTGTACCTCGGCGACTCATCGAACTATAGATGTACCGGTACATCGCGTTATCTCACTTGTGGGACTCCGGTTCGAGAGCGACCTTTGTAAGAGTTAGAGTTGTGTTTCACACCATGTGTTAACTCTCGAGTTCAAACTTGTAAGTGCGGAAACCGCTTATTACTAATCGTTTGAAATGTTTTCTTCTTATGGAAGCTCCGGGCGGGATGATCGTCTTGATTCTTCTCATGCTCACGCCAACATCATCACTAATGGAAGTTTTATCCAAAAGCAACACAACCGCTGAATGATTCTTCGTCAAGCCAAAGAATCTACAAAGTTAAAGACTTAAAGAACTTCATTAGTATTGAATTCCAACATCAAAGTGCGTGTGAGCATGTTGAACAATGACGTAGAGACACTAGAGCGTGAAAGCGGAACACGAGGCGAGACTAATGCGAGACAACAACATACTATCACTTTCACCACAAAGAACAATGATCAAAGAACAAAGTTAAAGATGACGTCGACATAAGCATTCAAAGATAACTATCTCTCTACCTTTGGGAGATTGTTCGAATCAAGGAAATTCCTCTCACAAGAAAGAAGAATGTCGGAAGGCGTGGAGCTACTATTACATCAACGCCTTCACCATTTACATTCATATATACTTGAGGGAGATTGTTGGAATCACTCTAAGCAGTATTTCAAGTATTTATATTTCATATGTAATAGTTAGCTTTATTATGGCCTTTATGTTTGTTTAAGGTCTAGCTTATGTAGAAGGCCCATAAGCTTGAGCCCAAGCCCATATAAGAAAGGATGGGATCTAGGAGTGTTGCCTAGCTTCCTCCTATAAATACCCTGTAAACCCTCATTTGAGGGTTGGTTGTTCAAGTTACTCTTTCACATATATCTACGCTTAACCTTTCTCTTTTATCGTGTGTGTGTGTTTGGTATTTGTTCATCCGCCTTTATCTCTTTCTCTATATTACTTGTGTTTGTAAAACCAGTGACCTAACACCTCTCGTCTGAAGAATCAAAAGGCTGAAGAAGACAATGAGAGAATATTGTCTTATTTGAAATGAACTTCCGTCAACATACCACTTCTTGATGTATTCTATCACATCCCTAAACATAGCAAATACTTCATTAGGAGAAGAGTGCTCGGCTATCATCCAGAAAGGCCTGCCTAAGAAGAAAGAAGATCCTGGCAGTTTCACCATCCCTTGTTCTATAGGGGCGCTCTCTATGAAAAATGCCTTGGCAGATCTTGGGGCTAGCATTAACCTGATGCCTCACTCCCTGTTCCTCAAACTCGGATATTCAGGGCTGAAACCAACTAGGATGAGTATTTAATTAGCTGATCGATCAATCAAATATCCCATTGGGGTTTGTGAAAATGTTCTTGTAAGGGTGGGAGAATTCAAGTTTCGAGTTGATTTCGTAATTTTAGAAATGGAGGAAGATAACTCAGTCCCGATAAACCTTGGAAGACCTTTCTTGGCTACTGACTCGTGCCATTATCGATGTTCATGATGGTAAACTCACTTTACGAGTGGGATCAGAGAGCTTAACCGACATCAAGGATTCTATGAGTCACTCCTCTCCTACGATCACCTATTTATTTTGTTGAGGAGTTGATGAATTTGTTGATGATATAGATGGTTGTATTGATGAGTATCTATTGAGCGAATTGAGAAATAATGATAACAACACAATAGGAGACAACGAAGAAATTGAGATGGTTGGGTGTTTCCTTTTACCCGTAAGGAAGAAATTGAACCCCTTGAGTGCGCAAAAGCGGAAAACAAGCTAAAACCATCAATCAAAGGAACCCCCACCTTAGAACTAAAAGATCTCGAGCCATTTAGAATCGCCTTCCTTCAAGGAAAGGACCAACTCCTGTCATCATAAGCTCGTCACTTACCCCGAACAAGAGAAGCTCTTGGAAGTTTTAAAAGAATACAAAGGGTGATCGCGTGGAGTGTGGGTGACATTAAGGTATTGATTCCACATTCGTACTCATAAAATCCTCATGGAAGAAGATTACAAACCGGACATTCAACCGCGGAGGAGGTCAACCCTAACATTAAGGAGGTAGTAAAGAAGAAGTCATCAAGCTCCTCGATGCGGCCTTATCTATCCCATTTGGATAGCCCATGGGTCGGCCAGTCCAGTGGTTCCAAAAAGGAGGAATGCGGTTGTAAAGAATGAAAGGGTGATTTAGTGCCACAAAGAATGGTTACGGGTTGGCGTGTTTGTATCGACTCTGAGAAAGTTAAATGATGCCACCCGGAAAGATCATTTTCCTCTGCCATTCATTGACCAAATGCTCGAAAGGTTAGCCGGGCATGAATACTACTATTTCCTTGATGGCTTTTCAGGATATTTTCAAAATCCCATTGCCCACGAAGATCGAGGAAAAGACCATGTTTACATGCCCATCACAGGACGTTTGCCTACAAGTGAATGCCCGGGTTATAACGCACCCGCTACCTTCGGCGATGTATGATGGCCATATTCCATGAATTAATTGAAGACAACATGGAAGTTTTCATGGATGACTTCTCGGTATTTGGAAATTCCTTGACCTTTATCTTTCCAACCTTAGGAAGATGTTGAAGCAGTGCGAAGAAACTAATTTGGTCCTAAATTGGGAAAATGTCATTTCATGGTGAAAGAAGGAATTGTCTTAGGACATAAAGTCTCGGAAATGGAATTGAGGTCGATAGAGCAAAAATCGAGCGATATCAAACTCCCTATCCTACCACCGTTAAAGCCATTCGACTTTCTAGGTCATGCGGGTTTTATCGAAGGTTTATTAAAGACTTTCGAAAATTGCCCGCCAATGACACAACTTCTTGTTAAGGATGCCCCTTTGAGTCTTTCTGAAGAATTTAAAGAAGCATTCAACCGACTAAAGAAAGATCTTACTCGGTAGCCTATAATGGTCACCCCGATTGGTCTCGACCTTTTGAGATCATGTATGATGCTAGTGATTATGTTGTAGGCGCCTGTTGGCCAAAGGAAAGATAAGCATTTTCAACCAATCTACTATGCTAGCAAAACCATGAATGTAGCGCAAGAAAATTACACAACTACCGAGAAAGAGCTTTTAGTCGTGGTTTTGCCTTTGACAAGTTCGAGGCAATATCTTGTTCTTTCTAAGGCGTAGTCTTCATGATCACTCACCGCTGCTACTTATTTTCAAAGCAAGATGCAAAACCCGACTAATTAGGTGGATTCTATTACTTCAATAATTCGACATTGAAATTCGAGATAAAAGGGTGAAAATCTTCTTTGATCATCATCACGCTTGGAGAACCACGATCTTGAAACTTCGATCATCCGAGATTAAGCTACTCTTTTCTCGAGGCGGCTAATGGCCATTAAGGAAATTGAGCCATGGTATGCAGTTATGCTAACTATCATCCGGCGAGGTTTTGCCAAACTACATGACCAAGCAAGATAAAAGGAAATTCTTCACTCTGTTGAAACATTACTTACATTATGAGCCCTTCCTATTCCGCATATGCCCTGATCAAATCATTCGACGTTGCGTGGCGGAAGGAGATTGATCGAGTTACGAAAGAATGCCATGCGGGACCATCTAGAGGACATCACGGTGTAAATGTCACCGCACGAAAGGTTTTCGATGCGGGTTCTCTTGGCCTACTATTTTTGAGGCGTTAAGAGATTAGTTCAAGCGTGTGATGCATGCCAGCGATCGAAACATCTCGCGAAGGGATGAATCACCTCGAGAATTATATCAAGTCTGCGAAATATTCGATGTTTGGGGTATAGACTTCATGGGACCTTTTCCATCATCCGGAGGAAATGAATACATTCTCGTAGCTATTGATTATGTATCCAAATGGGTAGAGGCTCAAGCTCTTAGAACTAATGATGCGAGGGTAGTTATTCATTTTCTTAAAAATCTCTTCGTACGATTCGGGGATTCCTAAGGCATTGATCAGTGATAGAGGAACCTACTTTTGCAATGCTCAAATGGAAAAGGTAATGAAGAAGTATGGCGTTCCACATAGATTTTCTACCGCATATCATCCTCAGACGAATGGACAAGTAGAAAATACAAATAGGGCATTGAAGCGGATACTTGAAAAAACGGTCCACGAATAGAAAAGATTGGGCATTCAAGCTGGATGAGGCACTCGGGCATTTAGGCGCTTAAAAACACCTATCGAGACAACCCCTTTTTGCTTAGTATATAGGAAAGCGTGCCACCTCCCTATTGAACTTGAGCAAAAGCATATTGACACTTAAGGCTGTAATATGGATTATTACAAGGCGGTCAAATAGGTTCTTACGACTTCAAGAATTGGATGAACTAAGGCTAGAAGCGTATGAATCATCGATCACATACAAAGAAAGAGAAAAGAAATGCCATGACCAACGAATAAAGAATCCTAAAGAGTTTTTGAAAGGAGATAAGGTGCTCTTGTATAATTCAAAACTAAGGTTATTTCCAGGAAAACTCAAATCGAGATGGTATGGACCTTTTGAGAAAGAAAGCGGATGAGCAATGAAGCGGTGGTGCTACTAGACCACGATGGGAGGGAATTTACCGTAAATGGACAACGTGTGAAACATTATCAGTTGGATAATAATGAAATGGTGAATGATGAAGATATTGTTTTAGAAGAAGGTGACGGTAATGAAGTCACGTAAGGGCAAGACTACGAGTCTAGCTACAAGACTCTTAAATAAAGAAAAGCGCTTCGTGGGAGGCAACCCATGCTTAATTGTTTGCTTGTTAGTGTCATATATCTTTTATTGATCGTTTATTCTCATGTTTAAATTTGTAAAAATGCTTTATTTTGTTTTTAACCTCGTCTTAAAAGTATTTTACATAAAGGATAAGTGTAGGGAGGATTACACACGTTTTCAAAGAAACGTAAACATGAGAATAGCAATTCATTAAAATATATATATGTATGTTTGTTCGAGTCAAATGCTTGTATCGAGTCATAATGGATGTTTTGCGAAATATTTCGATTCTAAAGATGTAAATTTTCGAAATTTTTCTAGAAAATCGTGAGACCCGGTTTTGTCGGGATAACTTGGCGTCGAGATCGCAACTGACGGGTCGGGAAGGAGTAAAACAATCGATTACTTTTTCGTTTTCGAGCTACTTATAAATTTTGGAATTTTCGGTCTTAATTTTCGAAGTGCAGTAAACATCCATTCCACAAGCATTATATCCTAGTTTAGTAGAGTCTTATATATATTATTACCTCAATTTTATGCGAAGGTTTCATTTGTTTTCTTCAAATGTGCGGGTTTTATTTATCAGAAGAAGAAACAAAAGATTGGAAGGAGCTTTTCACGCATACATTTTCTTGGAAAGGATTTAACCACTACTTCACACACGGATCCTACCGAGATGATCGGGGGTATTAGTTTCTTCGTTTTAATTACCTTCCATTATCATAACTTTGATACTTCGGGGAACATTGGGGACAATGTTCGGTTTAAATGTGGAGAGGAAAACAAAGCGGAACTTTGAAACTATGCTTATCCTTGACTATTTGCTTTGTCGATTGTAATTGTGTAATAAACCATGAGAAAATGTCGGTTAGGGTAATTTTGGCACCAAATTTAAAAGTTTTCATGACATATAGGGTGGGCCATTAGTCTTAACAAAAGCGTCTCACGGATAAGAAGTTGCATGACTAGCAAAAACCCTTTACCACCTAAATTCCACCCAAAATGTGAGGATCGCCCTTAGATTAGTAGGAATTAAAGCATTCATCTTTAATGCTTAGAGTGTGAACCGGTAGTATATTAGATTCTAGAACTTGTGTTGTGATGCATCCCGAGATCGCTAGTAAGACTACACTTGTGTAGTTAGGAATAACTAAATGATAAGAGGCATTAGGATAACCCTTGTTTGATACCGTAATATAATTACTTCTTCCACATCGGTTGAGTAATTCCCCACTTTGCGTTGTACTCATCTTTAGTACACGATACCCTAGTTAACTCCTCGAGCCTATCCTTTTCGCGGTTCTCGTGATGTTTTGGTTTTCGGAATATCAATGAAGAGCATTGTTTACACCCCACCCCAAATATACACCCAAATCGCCTTAGCCTACCTTGTATGCACTCACTTTTAGTGCATTATTGTTATCACCCTAAACCCTTAGTTCAATTATCTAGTTGCTTGCATGAGTTGCTAAGTCGAGTCATATCTTTTGTACCGCAGTTTTGGGACGGTTGGGACTCATGGGAAAAAGTTAAAGTTTATGAAATGACCGGAAGGGCGTTAAATTCCCTTATTTGCGTAATAACGTACCCCAAGTGTTTTGATCTTTTCAATTCGGGTCAAATTAGTGTTAGAGTAATAAAACTCAAGTGTAGGGATGTTCCTATAAATCCCTATCATTTTGATGTTACCGTAGAGCATGGTAGAGTAAAGTGTATGAAAAAAAATCAAAAAATAAAAAAAAATATAAAGAAAAGAAAAAAAAATTAGAGTGTTCAAAAAAATACGGGCTACTATCCTACATCTATCTTTTAAATTTATGTTTGTTTGTTTTAGTTATCTAGAGTTTAGAGTGTCGAGTCTTGGCTTAGCGCCATTCTTCATATGCTTGTAACATAGAGATTTTTGACTTGCCACCACTAAATAGCCTATCCCACCAAACCCTTTGTTTCCTACAGTAAGCCTAACATTACAACCCTTTAAAGACCTCTTTGATAGTCTTTCCTAGGTGCTAAGCCAAAGCGATGGAGGTTTGATCTATTCTCAAGCCTATGGTAATCTATGTACTAGGACGGTTAATGAGTGCTTATCTTCCATTTCCAACTTGTTATATTTCATATACACCGAGAGAGATGTGAGTATCAAACACCCCATGTGAGGTGCTAGTATGTAATTTCCGTGCTTGTTATGACTTTTGGGGCTTATATGTGTTGTGGACTATTTTAAACCAATGCTTCATGACCCTAACTTATAAATTAATTGGCTAAAGCACATTTGCTTGAGGACAAGCAAATACCAAGTGTAAGGATATTTGATAAGGTTTTAAAATGTACCTTTTGAGGGTCGTTTAAGCCCTTATTTGATCACTTTGTATCCGTTATTACTTAATATCGCTCCTTTTCACTTTTAGGTCTCTTGAAGGCAAATTCGTAATGGCACTTATTTGGACGAAAAGGCGCGGATATACAAAGAAAATGGCCAAAGTCAAGAAGCGAGACACTCAATTGCTTTGAAATACAAGTGTGGCGTCCTTCGCTTAAGCTATGACGCCGTCGGAGCATTTTAATGACGAGACGAAGCCAAATTTCTAATTTTCAAGTGACGGTGTCGGGGCTTTAAAAGAGTAGGCCGTCGCAACTCGGGCGGCCTAGATTTGATCCAGACGGCATCGAAGGCGAAAGCGGCGTCACAAGCACAAGGTGGCGCGTCGCAAGACTAACGTGGCCAAGACAAAACCCTAATGACGGCGACCGACGGCGTCACAAATCATAAGGTATTATGTCGCGATTGTAATATTATATATAGAATCAATTTTTCGGTTTTAGTGTGTAGTATTTTGGGTAAAAACCTAAACCGAACCAAGGGTGTCTTGTACGATATTTTAGGGTTCCAAACCCTATCTTACATCAAGATAAGTGTTTTACTTCATTAATTCAATTATGTCTTCAATTATTTGTGTGTATGCTTCCATGTTCTCCATGTCCGGCTAATTTACTTGTGTGTTTGCTTAGGGAATATGAAACTTAATTATTAAATATTGATTGGTTGTCTCTTATCTTAATTGATTAATGCTCTAGTAATGCGATAGGTCATTCGTTGTGTAATTAATGCTTGATTAATCTTTGTGAACCTTGGGCTATAGCACTTAGAGCGGTTGTAGGCTAAACCATCCAAAGAGTGCCTTAGAGTTAGAGTTTATAATCCCTAGAGGATTTTGTAGACGAGACCCTTTGGTAAGTTCAAAGAGTTAAGTATAAACGCATACCCTACGACTTTAGACACACAACGCGATTAAGAATAAGGACGTGACAATTCAACCATCAATAGAAGATAATTAAGGAGTAATAAAACCTAAGTGAACACATCTTTAAACTATCATACGAGCACACAATAATTAGACATAGACTACATACACCTTAGATTAGATAATTAGATAAGTAGAGTAATCGGTAGAAATACCAACCCCCAAATCCAAACCCCGAGATTTGTACCTTTCCATTTCCTAAAAAACATAAAAGATAAAAAATAATCTTCCTCAACCCCAACCTTAGCGTAGTAACTTCTCACTAGCATTCCTATTCCCCAGAGAACGATATCAATACCGTGGCTTACCTAATACTACACTACAACGATTAGGTTCAACGCTAGGGTGTTATAAAACTTGCTCGAAGAAAAGGAAGTTCCTTTGACCCCGAGCAGCGCGTGTAGCGTTATCAAGTTTTGGCGCCGTTCTTTGGAGAATAGAATAGCTAGTTAGTAGTCCACCTCGTTTAGGTTTCTTTGCTTGATTCCTATCAAGTAAATTTTTCTCAATTTTTAGCTTTCTCATAGTCTATCCCCCTTCTTCGTGACCTTTGTTAGTAATCCCATCACTTTTCATCATGGAAGGCGATAACCAACTGCCATTTCCCCCTACCAACCCCCTTAGACAACTTAGAACCCGCAGTTCCACCAAAACCCTTCTTGAACCTTTTGCGGAACCCGAAAGAGAGCTCAATAGGCGAATAAAAGCTCTCCATGATTCAAAACCTCAAGGCACTTCCATCAACTTTTATGAAGTCACAACTGACGAGGAGTCCTCTCATTCCCCACAATCCCCTGAAACCATCATCATTGACGATCTGAGCCAACATGGCGAGGAAATTCCCGCCACTCCGGTCAATGGACCCATCAATCCTCCTCAAGCAAAATCCTCGGGAATACTCTTCCCCTCGCATATGGATTTACGGTGCCATTTTCTACCCTTGTAACAAGTCAATGAGGTATTGCATGCCTTTGACATTTGGCTTATCCAAAATGCATGTCAATTCCATGGATCCTCCAATAAAACCCAATCCACCACATCAAACAATTTTTAAAATTGTTGATGCCATCTATGTCGACGGGCATCAAAAGAGACATCTAGGCAGATTTTTCCCATTCTCTTTTTAAGGACGGGCTAAGGGTGGCTCGATAAGCTTCCTCCAAGGTCTATTTTCACGTGGGAACAACTCACAACCAAGCTCTTTCCCCTGGAAGAACTGCATCAATTAGGAGCAAAATTCTTCACTTCCATCAACCAGATGGAGAATCTATCGTTAACTCCTGGCATTATTACAAAATCTTATTCAACAAGCCCCACACCATGGCATCAACCTTTGGTTGCTTGTTCAAATCTTTTACGATAATGTCTCCCGAAAGAACCAAAAAGGATTGACTTCTCAAGCGCCAAAGGATTTCTAATCTCACTACGGAAGAAGGGTGGAACCGCATTGAGAATACGTTCAATACCAAGACAACCATTGGAATGAGCGAAGAATAATAAATATCCTTACTTTCTCGAATGAAAATCTATCATCTTTCGATGATCGGATTAAGAAAGCACAAGAGAAGCTTGCATACCTCACAAAATCACCGAGAACCAAAAGGTTATTTAACCCATCTGATTATGCTAAAGCTTAGTTTTGCACCATCCCTTAACTTTGAACTTATAACTCTGATTATGCTAAAGCTTAGTTTTGCACCATCCTATACATTCTAACATATTTACAATAAAACTTTTGTGACCGTCATACAAGCATTTGTAACCACCTTTCACATTTGAAATTGAAATCACTATACATGCATCATAACCTTTTATTGCTTGGTCTTCATGGTGGCAATATCAACTTCCACTTTCGTTTATCACTTTAATTACATATCCCTTAAAAAGTTGTCTTATCTCACTATGTGTTGTTTTTATGATCACGCAGATTTTAAATATTTCACACGATCGTATTTAAACTGCTTTTTTTCAACACATTATCGCCCAATGTTGCATCCTTATATGTTTACGGTTGTTTTTTATTTTATTTTTTTTTTTTATTTTCAATACAATCTACTAAAACATAAGCATTAGTTATCAATAACTCTAGTATTTGTCAAACTCAAAGAATATTCTAGATGATCCTAACAACCATCACCATTGCTAGAATATTACAACAACCGACCTACGAATAGTACCGGTTGTTCAAACAAACTAGCGATAGTTCCAATCTTATACTAGCAGTGGTATACCTTGAGAAGTCACTCTATCCTCATAACCATAACCAAAAACCAAACAATCCTCCCGCAAACTTGATATCTTCGTTCAAAAAACATCCAGTAACAATCTTCAATCTTCATCTTAAAGGATTTGGGGAATTCTTTCAAACACTTCATCTTCTTTTCAATGCTTGAATAGCTCTTGAACATTGATCTTGAAGTCCGGTAACAATGCTCGACTTTCTCACTATCTTCATGAACTCGATCCTTGTACATAGCATGACCGTGAGAGTTCCATTTCGATTGGATATTCTTCTCAAGAAGCATGAATGCATCTACTCCATTTGTTGTAGAAACATGATGAACTTCACATGAATCATAATAATACCATTTAGTACCCAAGCACATGAACATGAGAATTTCCGTAAATCATCACTTGTATCATAGAGCCTTTTAAGATTAACCCAGTTGCATCTCCTTCATATCTTTGGGATCTTCAACATTAAACCTTTCTTGAACTAACCTCCATAGTGTGTCAAGATCATCTCATCAAAAGCTTTTATGAGATCTCCAAACTAAATGAATGATGAAGTTTCACCACCGACCTTGTAATCTTCCATGTTGGAGGAAGCTAGCATCAATAAATACTTCCCAATCAATGATAGGATGTCGACTTGCGGTGGTTCGGGTAGAAATCTTCTTCTTCTATCACAATCATCTCGATCAGTTGTTCTTTAGTGAACTTCTCGCTTGGAACTTCTTGTTCTTGACAAACTTTGTCTTCTTAGATGTCCGAGATTCACTATCTTTGGCCTTTCTCTTCAAATTGGGATACCTTCTTGATTCTTCTTGAGTCCATTGGAATAAAAGCTTTATCTTTCTTTGAACTCGTAGTAGATACTTTCAACTTTATCATCGGACATTCCTTTGAATTGATGTCTCTTCCAACCACCAACATTGCAATGATGAAGTCTTCATGTATGTAATAACTTGTGCCTTAGTTGGTTGTCTTGGTTTCTTTTGACCCTTCTTGGTGAAACAATAGCCTCTTGAAGTCCTTGATTATTCTTCATCTCGTATGAAATCTTTTAAGCTGTGGGTTCTTTGTTCTTCAATTAAAGATGCATCATTTACAAGCTCAATTGCCTTTTTCTTGATCTTTGGATCATTTGCAATCAAGAAATCAATTTCTTCTTCATTAGGTACATAGTGAACTACGAGTCTTTTTCTAATTCTTGTAGGTTGAGCGGTGGAAATTTGATCTCCATCCTATCCGACCTTTTACCCTCCATAAAGCTTACAATCTCCGATTCTTCTTGCTTTTCTTTTCAAAGAACTTCATCTTGACTATCGACTCCTCGATCCTTGGAACACTTGTCCTTCATTTTCAATTTTTCAATCGTTTTGAGAAGCTTCCTCCTCTTCTTGCTTTTTCTTTTCCTATTAATTACATCAAGATTTAGTTCGGATGTACTCTTTGAGCTTCTTCTCTATCATAAGCCTCCGCTCATCTATACTATTAAGCGAAAAGCTGTTTCGCAATTCCTTTACCCTTTCCAATATCGGTTGACCAACAACCTGACTTCACTGTGCTCACCAATCTTCAAACTTCCCAAGGGTTTAGGTGCATAAGGTTTAATTATAGCGAGGAATGGGTGCAATGATAGGTTCGAGGATTGGTAAAGATTGCTTTTGGTTTAGCAGTTGAATGGCAACCTCCTTTTAGCTTCTTTTGACTTTGTTGGTGATGTAATGATGGTTGTGATTGTAGTATCGATGGTTGTGATAGCAATGGGAATATCTCAAGTGATTGTTATAATTACCTTAGGGGTGGTTCCAGTGGCTTCTTCTTTAGAAGCGGTGGATGCGACAACATAAGCGATGGTTGTTGCTGCACCATTTCCTTCTCTTTTACGCACAAGTAGCTTTCAAAGCATCATTTATCGCTGCGACTTTTCCTTCCATGTCGGTCAACGGATAACCATCTCGATTAGCGACTATCCTCCCCGAATCTATGCTTTTACTCCTCCCTTGTTTAGATGCATCCTCCAAACTCGATCCTTTGAGAGCTAGCCTTCTTTCCCATCCTTTTGACTCTTCTATATAAAGAATCCCTAGTCTTCTCATTCTCCAAAACATTCACTGTGCTTGTACCTTTTAATAGTTCGGCTAGAGATTGTCAATTCCTCAAGAAGACATTTTAGACTCCATTTTGCTACATTTATCCGTCAATTACTTTAAAAGTTCCATTCTATCCTCACAACTTCGACATGTGTTAAGCGGTCCGAGAGGTGTACACTGGGAATTGTCATTATGCGAGAAAAGTATCATTACCCGTCAATTCATGTTCAGTTTCACGTCTGTTGGGAATAATCCGTTACCACGGATAGTTGTAGTTTACATCGCTCGGATTAACACTAGCGGTGGAAGCGTATTTCTCCGCAAGTTTATTATTGCCATCGCTATCGGTTTATGATAAGGTTAAAGCGTCTAGATAAGTATAGAATAGATCTTGTGTATATTCTATTATGTTAGCTATATACTTATCTTGTAAAGGACTCTTTGTTGTATAAAAGGAGATCCTGGGTCATTGTCTTAGGTGCGTATTACTTTATAAGATTACCTCAAAGCTTCAGGTGTAACCCTAGTGATACCAAGATCACTCGTATTATTTCATTAATAATATTGGAGCTTGAGTTTTGTGTTAACATGTTTACTCTCATACATCATATAATTCGTCTTCTAAGTATTACTTAAGTAAATTCCGCTTGCTTGATAATATTATACAAAATATCATTGACACAAGGAGAGTGTCCGGTTCAACAAGTGGTATCGAGCGAAGGTTCGATATTTTGTTTTAGAAGATCCAAGGAATTAGCTTGACTCACTCACTCAATTCAATGGAGATGGAAAACAACCAATCAAACTCTTCTTCTTCACCCGGACTCCAAGCTTAAGCTTAATGAGTTTGAGATGTGGAGGATCTTGATTGAGCAATACTTCCTCATACAGGACTATGCTCTATGGGAGATCATTCAACTTGGTGATTCTTTCAAATCTGTGCCCACTACTTCAAAAGTTGGTGACATAGATGTTGTGAAAGTTTACGTGCTCGAATCAAATTCGAAAAAGCTCAAAGAAGAATGATCTTAAAGCTAGAAGTCTATTGTCGATGACTCTTCCTAGAGACCAAATTATTTCATTCAAATACAAGACGGCTAAAGAAGCTGTTTGAAGAGATTTGCTCGAGATTTGGTGGTAATGATGCAACAAAGAAGACTCGGAAGACATTGTTAAAGCAAAGTTATGAAAACTTCTCTAATTCAAGCAATGACTCACTGATAGCATTTTTACCAAGCTTGTAAGATTGTTACACAATTAATCATGTTTAGCATTGAGGTAGAAAAGGAAGACCTCAATTTGAAGTTTCTAAGAAGTTTGCCTTGAGTTTCAAACCAATGTTCCGTATGGGAAAACAAAGCAGATATTGAAACAATGAAGCTCAATGATCTTACAACAACTTGAACTTATTGAGCAAAGGTTGAAGAAGGCGGGGAAACTTGGTACAAGCTCTAGTAGCTTGGCATTGTTGTCAAATTCATTGAAAGTGATGATTATGAAGATGAAAGTGATGATGATATTGCCAACGTAGGTTCTAAAGTTTCCCTTTGGAAATGTAAATATTACTACCTGCGGGATCAAAGAAGAAGGTTGCTAGTATTGGAGATCCTACCTTTTATGCTTTTATCTCCACACAAGTTGATGGCTCTCTTAACTCATGAAGACATAGAGCAAATTGATGAAGATGACTTGGAGGAGATGGATATAAAATGGCAGATAGCTCTTCTAGCATGAGGGCTAAGAAATTTACAAGAAGGCCTGCAAGCCTATTCACATTAATGGTGATGATCGCTGCGGTTTTGATAAGAAGAAAGTGGAGTGCTTTAAGCGCACAAGTTTGGACATTTGCTAGAGAATGTAGAAGACCAAAGACCAAGGACAACATGTCTACATGGTACAAGCAAAAGAAGGGACCAGCGTGGAAGAACCAAAGGCAATGTTGGCTATTGATGGTGTACGTTATGATTGGAGTTTCATGGATGATGAACAAGAAGAAGAACATTGAGATCTTGCTCTTGTTGCTACCGAATTTGCTCTCATGGCTTTATCGACGACTGAGGTACAAAAATCAGAATGTTGCTCTAAAACATGTAGGGCTGCTAGAGAAGTTGAAAGACTTAATAATTTGTATTCTAATGAAAGAGAAGAGTTATACCTTTGCTAATTATATTGTAGCTAATCTTAGGAGAGCCATGGCGGTTTAGAAAAACAAATAGAGCACTATCGTGCAAATGAGTCAAATTATAATGATGATATGATTCTTCTTAGGAGAGAGGTAGAACATACAAATCTTGTGAATGAAGCATACCAAAAGGAGCTTGAAAAACTCCAAAAGAAACTTGAAAATGTCAATTTAACTATAGACACATGTTATCATCGATTGAGTCAATTGATAAAATATGGAATGCTCAAGTATATAATAAAGCTAATTACGGTATGGGTTATAATCTGCGCCTCCACCACTAAGGGTGTTCATTCACCTCGGTATAGATTTAGCTCATACGGTATAGAGGATTTTAAGGATCTTGTAAGAGAATATGGTCCTTTAAAATACACAGTTGTGAAGAGTGAGGAAGAGAGTAAGCTAGATAATGATGTTTTTGAGAGTGCTAGTGACTCATCTGTTGTAGATGAGAGTATTAAAAGAATGTAGAGACTACTATCCCAAAGTTGCTAATCATGTTACGGAGGAACCTAGGAAACCAGCTTAATAAACCTAGACCAAGCTGTAAAGTATCTTTGAGATGTATAGGAACAAGCCTCAGGCTCCTAGGGGTAACCAGAGGAGTTGGAATCATGTTAAATCTCAACAACTAGGTAGTGATTTTGTGATGAACAATAAAGCATGCTATATACGTGGTAGTTTTGATCATTTACATGCTTATTGTGACTATCATGTTGGGAGAAGGGTAGTCTATGGGAACAAAAGGGTGGAGTCTAGCAGATATCAACATAATGTACATCCTAGTTCTAATTGCAATATGGTCCCAAGATCGGTTCAACTTAGAAGTGGCCTCAAAACACTTGCCCACCGCAAAATCATTAACTTTGCTCATCCTAAGTCTCCTTTAAAAGTGCAAACACTAAAACAAGTTTTAATAAATGCACAAACGGGAAAAAGAACCTTTCAAACTAAAAGGTTTATAATAACCAACGGTGGGTACCTAAGCGAGAAGTGATTACCATTGCTCATTCACAAGTTACCACCGCAAGGGTTTTGAACAAGAAAAGGGGGACATGGGCAATCCGTGAAGGCCTCGACCGTTGGGAATGGAAACCTAAAGGAAACACCTCACACCAATCGATGGTGTATCAATGACCTTTGATAGATTTAACTATATTGATACGAGGCGGATCCAAGTCAATCATGGCTTGGGTCCCCAAACGAAACTAACTCTTTACTCTTATGTGTAGGAACATCCAAGGACTAAATGATTTGATCTTGTATTTACATATTATGGGTGTTCAAATGCACATGATTGGCAACAAGTCTTTTTCTTTTGATTATGTACATACTAATAGACTGTCTGTCAGTTTTTTGTTAATGAAGTTAGTGGATTGAGATGTGTGATGTAGGAACAAAAGAAAACATGGATTATTATTTTTATTACAAAACTGCACTGAAAGTGCAGTAAAACTACATCCATGAGGAACATAGTACAAACATCACTGCATCAACTGACTACATCTATCAACAAACAACCACAAACAACCCATCCCCTTCCTACTCATCATTCATCCTTTATGGCTTTTAGAAAAGCCCCGACAGCATCACCTGGGAGCTCCACGCATGTTAATCCGGTCATACACCCTAGGGCTTGCTAAACCCATCACCACTATACCAAAGAGGTGGTGAGGATGATGAAGGAACCGTTGTTGGTGGTCTTGGTAGAAATGGTAGTGAATGTGATGATTGCAACTCTTGAGGAGGAGCTCTCTGCAAGAGAAGGAACACTCGGGACTCTTCGGAGGTTTCATCATCGTAACATATGGAGATACATAGGAGCGATCTACGAGCTATCTTCTTTGATTGTTGCATCCCGAGGCTCGGTTGTAGTGATGAAGGTCCAAATGAAAATGGATTTGAAAGAGCAAGTGAACGCTTTCTTCTTGGATACAACCTTCTCATACTCCTCTTTTTCAACTCTCCCAGGGTTTTTCAAAACAAAATCATCCCGGGAACTATCGGATGAACTGCTAGAAGAGATTGATTGGACTTGATTGACTCATGGTGTTGCTGAAGTGATGATCTTTGAGGATACAAGTTTTGGAGTATGTGATTTGAGTGGTTTGTGTTATATGACTGTTTAATATATATTAAGTTGGATTCAAGAAGTTAATGAGGGAAGGTGCGTGTAATTGAGGAGTAAATTGAGTCATGTATTCTTGGAAAGTGTATCAATGCTTAAGTGTCGACTTTATTGAGTATAGCCTTTGTTTAATTCCTTCAATATATTAACCATTGCCAACGAAATTATGATTCAAGTGTTTGGTTTATGTTAGTACATTGCGATCGAAGGATTTTGTTAGTTACTCTACGGTGAATCAATGCTCTAGGTTTATTAGACCTTATCTAAGTTGTTCATGATGACTACATTTTACAGTGGGAACTAGATTGAAACCGGTGGTAACATACTTTCAATGGAAAAAGGAAAAACAAAGGAAATTCATTACTAACACATCTTACATTACAACCAAAAGTACTCCTAGTCAAAACACAATAATCGACACCTCGCACATCCTATACCTATCTTCGCTATTCCATTGGTCTCTTGCCCTGCCCACATAGTCATGTTGATTCTTCCGGCTCTCTCTCTTGTTCTCAAAGTGGATTGCATCCTTGGACATGGAAGCCCAAGAATCATGGAGGAGGTTTTGGTAGCATTACGATCTTGTTGGATTGGATATTTGCTTCATATTGGAGATCATTGTTTCGGTGCTATTGAAAGAGCTTTTGGAAACTCTTTAGCAAGAGAATAGGTTCATCATTTGCATCATCATCATCGATGAATCGGAGTAGAACTCAAGGATTTTGCGAGGCTTCGCTCTGTGCATTCGCTAGCGTTTCTTTAGTATATCTTTTGGATGAAGAGCCACGGTGGAAGTATTCAAACCATCTTGATGCTTCAAGATGATTACGATTCAATTACATACTCTTCTTGAGTCAAAAGAGATGTTGATAGTGTTGGAGGGATTGCTCATGCTTATGGTTTTGGGGTTATTGTGTTTGAATGAAAGTTGATTAAATTTACCTTAAGTCAAGTCTTCTTATATAGACAAAGTCGGTTGAAGGGTTATTTAATGAAGATATTTACCTTTTTCTTATTTTGGTAGGTCAAGGAGTAAATATAGATATTATTGAGTTGACTTTGGAAGATATTTTGCTTGAATATAAGTTTGGTTAAAGGTAATTTTGGTTGATCACAAAATTGGTAAATTCTCATCTTTTACTATTGTATATCATGTTTTGATGAGAAGTTGGAGTTAAAAGGTGTATGTCGATATACACATCAAATGGTTATTGATTCACCATGTCTAATACACATAAGAATCAACTAGTCCGAGCAAACGGCTAATGGTAAAGACTTGACAAATCCGTTTATGGTTGATAGTTTACCTAAAACTATATGGTTATCAACTCACCATATTCTTTATGATTAAGAGTTGGCTAGTCCATAGCAAAAGGCTCATGGTAAAGACATATCAAATCCGTTGATAGTCGGTAGTTTGCTAAAACTATGATAAGAGTGGTTTAATTTACAAGTTTTTATTTAAAAATGCTCTTTGAAATTTTTGTGAAAAATTACCCTTTGCTAGTTCACGATTTCCACCGCAAAGGTCATTTTACCATTGTTGTTCTAGCCGTTACAAACCGATTATGTCGGTAATTAATTTTTACTAGCCGTTGAAAGTAACCATCGATAGTCATATATATAGGGTTAATATTTTAAGTAAATTATATTCTTTCTATATTATAACTACTTTCTAAAGATAATTTTACTTATGATAAATTCTAAACCCTAACCCTATATATCTTTTCTCTCAATTGGCTAGTCATTACTTCAATTCGTCTCGACATAATCATATTTTCATCAAAAGTTTCTATGGCTTCTTTGAAATTTGCAGATGAGCACAACCTAGTGGCCTACCTACAAAGTCTAACGAGAAGAGTGGCTCGTTTTCATCGATTGTGGATTTTCTTCATACCACTCATATAAGGTATGCTTTGCTTTTCAAACCCACAATCTATATCTCTCAAATCAATCGGTTTGGACTGCTGAGTTCATAACACTTGAGAATAGAGATACACATGAAACATTGGATGCTCGTCGAGAGCCATCAGATGAGGTAACCATTGATGTTCTTGAGGCATCCTTGAGGAGAGTACTTCACTTGGATGATCTCAATGGTCACATCACATTACCTATGTCGAAATTCATGATACTTTATCATCCATGGGGTATGATACCACCGATAAAAAGGCTACTTTCAAAAGAGTGGTTTTGTCCCCTTTGGAGATTTTGATTCATACCTTGTTACATTGCCTTAGTCCTAAGAAAACATCTTATGAGCAATTTAGTTCAACCATGGCTTATCCTTTGGTTTGTCTAGTCATCGATAAGATTTTCAAGCTGGTCCAACTATATTTTTACCAAGATGAAAGGCAATGTACAAAGTAAAACCAAAATTTTAATGTATCCAAGGTTTGTGCAAGTTGTGCTTAATGAATTTCAACTGCAACCTCACACTACTATTTATCAAATCAGTTGCCTAAAGCCTAAAGTTTTTCAAAATTTGAATAAAGATGGCAATATGATTTGTACACCTCTTCTACCCCAAATGCTTGCTAAAATTTCAACTGAACAAACTACACCTATAATTAATGTACCCAACATTGATTATACACCACCAGTTTCAAGAACCTATGAGAGAAGGTCAAAACAGTCAACTTCTCTCATGACAACACAAACAAGTTCGCAGACCTTTTGGTCTAGGAACAAGCGTTGGTGGTTCTAGACTTCCACCTAGTCCTACTATGGAGAGTCGGACCAATGCCCCATGATTCACCTCTCCCAGCAGTAACACAGTTGGAAGTGCCGAGGCGATGGCAACCAATTGGAATTGATGGTTATGTGTACCAAATTAGCAAAACAGTTGATTCTCTACAAAAGACATTGGCTACTTTCAAGCAACATGCCAAGGATGTTCAATGTTAAAGACAGTAGATTCGGACCTTAAAGAAGAGGTGCAGAGGTTGAAAAGCACAAGAAGATCAGAAGTCGGTGATTTCATCTTCATCCTCACCTTCTAATGGTGATTCGGTGATAAAGATTTGGGAAATTCCTCCAAACAGGGAGGAAAACAGTGTTCGACGAGGGAGGAAAATTGATTTTGAAGATGAAGGTGATACAAGTGAAGGAGCAAAAGAAACTCGAAACTCATGGAGAGCAACTTGAAGATCAAGACATTTTCCAAACCGCAACCGATTTTACCATCGATGATATTTCCTTCGCAGAGCCAATTCTTGCCACCGCAAGTGAAGAATTTGATAATAAGGGTAAAGCAGTTATGGAAGATGTACTGACAACCTAAAGGGAAGGTTTCAAAGAAAAGACAAGTTCAGATTGATCATGATAGTGAACTTGCTAAGAAGATTTCAAGATCAAATTATCGAAAGAGTTCTTCGAAAAGAAAAGGTTGAAAGAAATAGAAGTTGCTAGCTTTTTGAAGCTCAAAGATTGGAAAGAATGGAAGATGTCGATTCAATTTCCACCGTCCAACCCATCATTATGAAAGAAAAAGCTCCGTAGTTTAGTTATGTTCCTCACCAAGAATATATTCGGCTTCAGAGAATAATCTAGAAATCAAGAAAAAGGCAATTGACCTTGTTGTCGATGCATCTTTAAGCGAGGAACAAAGAACCGCGGTTGAAAGATTTCATTATGATGAAGAACAATCAAGCACTTGATAATGTAATCAGTTCATTCAAGAAGAATCAAGAAACAAAGACAACCAACCAAGGCACAAATACTTGCATATATGAAGACTTATTGTTGTCATGTTGGTAATCGAAAAGGCATCAATTCATAGGAATGTCCGATGATCAAGTTGAAAGGGCTTACTACGTAACGTGAAACAAGATAAATCTTTTATTCCAATGGGTTCAAGAAGAAGAAAGAATATTTCCTAGATTGAAGAGAAAGGCCAAAGTTAGTGATTCTCAAACTATTAAGAAGACTAAGGTTGATGAAGATTCTACAAAGTCTATCGAGAAGGAGATTCCCCTTGAGAAGTTCACCAAGACCGATGACCGGAATGATTGTGATTGAAGATAGAGACTTTAATCCGTAACCACCGCAAATTCGACATCCTATTATTGATTGGGAAGTTTACACATGCGGCAATCTTGCTTCAACATGGAAGATTACAAGGTTGGGAGGAGAAACTTCATCTTCATAACATTTGAAGATCTTATTAAAGCTTTTGATGAGATGACCTTAATACATTATGGAAATTAGTTCAAGAGAGGTTTAATGGTCAAGATCTCAAAGATACAAAGGAGATGCGCTATGGGTAAATCTAAGAAGGCTTTTTGAACCAAATGTCGATGATGACTCATGGAAAACCTTATTCACATGTCTTGGTACAAAATGGTTTTATTATGATTCATGTGATGTTCATCATGTCTCTACAAATAATGGAGAAGACTTTTCATGCTTCGAGAAAGAATATCCACTTAGAGATGGAGCTCTTACAAAGGATGTTAAGCTTATACATACGAGTTAATGAAGACGGTGAGAAGGTCGAGCATTATTACAAAGGCTTCAAGATCGGTGTTCAAGAGCTATACAAAAGTTAAGAGAAAAGAAGTGAAGTGTTTGATTGAATTCCCCAAATCCTTGAAGTTAATACATATTGAAGAAACTTATTGATTTGCAGAGAAATCATAAGTTTAGGGAGGATTGTTGGGAATAATCCGTTACCACGGATAGTTGTGGTTTACATCGCTCAGATTAACACTAGCGGTGGGAAACGATTTCACCGCAAGTTTATTATTACCACCGCTATCGCTTATGATAAGGTTAAACGCGTCTAGATAGTATAGAATAGATCTTGTGTATATTCTATTATGTTAGCTATATACTTATCTTGTAAAGGACTCCTTGTTGTATAAAAGGAGATCCTAGTTCATTGTCTTAGGTACGTGACATTTTATAAGATTACCTATGAAAGCTTCAAGGTGTAACCCTAGTGATACCAAGATCACTCATATTATTTCATTAATAATATTGGAGCTTGAGTTTTGTGTTAACTTGTGTTTATTCTCATACATCATATAATTAGTCTTCTAAGTATTACTTAAGTAAATTCCGCTTGCTTGATAATATTATACAAAATATCATTGACACAAGGAGAGTGTCCCAGTTCCAACAACGTCTATCCTTATCACTCCGATCTGTATGACCTACTCCGAGAGGTGAATCGTAGTATGTGAGTACCATGGCATCCGAACGAGCCTCCGTATACATGGACCCCAAGTTACCCAGTTGCCTAGGGATTCCTCCACCTATGTTGAGCTCGAGCGAACTCTCCACATTAGGAGTTGCCAGTGGTTCGGTCTTACTTAGGTTTTCACTTACCTGGTCAGCGTCTATGCTTGAAACAGTAGTTATACCCTCATGTCCTTCACCCCTTCCACTCATGTCACCTCCCACACCTGTTACACCCTCATGTCCTTCACCCCTTCCACTCATGTCACCTCCCACACCTGTTACACCCTCATGTCCTTCACCACTACCACCAGCCTCAAGTAGCTGAGTGCCCTTCTTGGAAGTGGTAGCAGGGGGTTCATTAGTAGTTTTGGAAGTGGTAGCAGGGGGTTCATCAGTGGATAGATTAGGTTATGGATTTTCCTCCTCTATAAGTTGTGGCAGATTTAGCATGTGAGGAAACAAAGGTGTTATGGTTCCTGTAAAATTTTGACTCTTTTTCCTCATATGGGCAAACACCCTAGGAAGCATATGTAAAACGTCATATTGTTTCTTATGGGGAATGGGTTATGTTATTTGACTTTATGCTATCAATTGAACAAACCTAGGATAGAGGTAGTATTTGCCCTGTTCTTTAATGTTCTTTGAAAACCCTCAAAATCATTTGAGACCGCTTAAAACCCTTTCTTGAGATAAACAGATGATGTTAGCTTGCAATCTTTGAGGAAACTCATCAAATCCAATTGTTTTATTGCTTACACACTTGAGCAAGGTATGGATTAAAACTTCCATTATGGAGAAAACATACCTTTGTGAAACTTTATACGATCCCCTTTCTCTCATAACCCATTCTTTCTAAACCTTCAAATATTTCAAAGATCGACGATTAACAACTCCTTCAAAGATCCCGAAGCTTCAAAACACCTCTAATCACCTCCTCTGTGATCAGAATCTCCGTTTCATCAACAACCGCCCTAATAACCTCTTTTCCACCTCTTTCTTGAATTTCAGCATTCCTCCAAAACTGCCGTATATAAGCTTTAACAATGACGGGTTCTACAGTTAATGCATAGTGTATGGGACTATGTTTGATGAAATCAATCATCTCATGAAAACCTTCAGAATGGTCGTTCTTGACTAGGTATGCGACTAAGTTGTGGGTTTTGGAATATTTAGTTGCCATTGTACGTTGAAAGTGAATGTGATATGGGATTTGTGAAAATTATAGTTGGGAGCGGTTAGGGTTTCTGTTCAGCGCCAATTGGGAGTGTTTAAAAGATCAATTAATTGATCGGCAGTGAATTGGGGAATAAGTACGGTACAAGCAAAATGTTTCACAAAAGCCCCTGTTGTTTCCATATTCACCACAACTGCACTAGCAGTGTATTTACCATTACTGGCAGTGGATAGCGCAAACCAGCAGTGTCAACATCACTGACACTCCCATCCTTTGACCAAGGCTACGGCTGCAAAGTCGTTGTTAACTGAATGTGATGATGCATAGATTTGAAGGATTACTTTAATTCCACCTTTTATGGGAATACGTAAACTTTATAATTAATGGACATAAACAGTTCAAGTACATGACATTGGGCAGCAACATCATTTCAGTACGTCTTTTCCTCATTATTAAAGTTTATCCTACTTTTGTGCATCCCCGATTTGGGTTATTTCAAAATAACCATGCAATACTGATGAAACCATGTGCAACTGCACACATACTTGGAGTTCATGACATAAATTGTTAGTTATATTATAATTGTATATTGTTACAGAAAAATATAAAGTAAATGTACACCTAATAATACCATTTGTATGTTAACAACAAGGGTAAATAATATTTTTCCTAAGGCATACACATCATAATGTTATGGACCACGTGGCATACCTTACTAAAACATTTGTTTGAATTGCAAGTAAACAACATGCTAACTAGTTTAGTTGCCCCCAAATGGTTTAGTTGCCCAAAAATTGTTATCTTTGGGCCAGGAAGCGTATGAGTACTACATAAGCTTCATTAATTGCATTTGGCTTAATGTGCATTTCTAATTACTTGACAAGACGCAACTATTGACCAGTTGACTATCCACATTTACTTATATTGACTTTAATTGAAAATAAAATCCATGTCACCCCACACACCCCATTTTGCTTATATAAACGGACACCATCTAATATATTTTCAAACTACTTTTGTGAAGTGACACACACTACCCACAACAGCATTTACTACAACAGAAATGGATAACTATATTTACCACATGGCTAACACTGTCTTTGTGCGTGACAATGGACGTGATCTAAAGTTCATTAGTGACATGCATGCAACGGTGATGGAGCTAACTTGTCGATGCAGTGTGCGGGGTGAGCAGATCAAGCAGTTGGAGTGTTTTGTTGGGTCCACTGTTGCCAGTGCTTGTATGGAAATGCTGTGTGAAATCCAGGATGAGGAGCTAGAGAAAAACAAGACGCTGATGAGGCTCATCACTGAGACGCAGCTGCAAGTTCTCAAGAAAAGCTCCTTTCTGGCCATGATGCGCAAAAAATATTAAACCTATACTCCTAGCTTGTTATGTGCTCTCTCTCAAGTTCTGTCATTGTCATCTTTTTTTTGTTTTGGACTCATCATCAATGTTGTTGCTTCGTTACTCTCTTTTTTTATCGCTTAATGTAATGAAATGAAATGTATTATAAAAATTAATTGCGAAGCAATTGTCAAATGGTCGAATTTATACGTATCACGCATAACAAACATATTATACTTTTGGACAAATATTCAGTTAACAACACTATATATACTACGTATTATTTTTAATCCTTCTTGAACAAATAACTGTAGCTTATGTATAACTTACTTATTTCTAGTATACAATATTAACATTTTTGACAACCCTCCAACAAGATCAACCATGTATGTATTTTAACAATCTCGGTTATTATACAGGCCAAACTACCAGTTGTTCTAGAGTAAGCAACGTTTTTTGATAAGACTGGAATACGTTCGAATGACTATAAGATTACATGTAGTGAAGGGTGTATTTTTGGTGATTGTGGTGTGTGGGTTTGTATATTTTTATGTCGATTGGCATATTGTCAATGGTTGCAAGTTGATGATCCTGCTGACGTTGCGCTAGCTTATCGCGAGAACATGATTCGGTTTTTATAGAGTTAGATTTTATCCTTTGTGTCAGCTTTTAACTTATCTCCAACAAGACTTTCGTTGTTTTATCATGCACTATCGGTTTTCAATATACGATATTCTATCAAATACATTTTACAATCAAACATATATCATGCCTCATCCATTGGCATATTCATTCACACATTAACACCAACATTATTACACAAACACGCTAGACATAAAAACGCTTAACAAAATAAAATAACATTTACCCCATTACTATTTCCGTATCAAAATCAATGGATCATAAGTCTCATATAATATATAAGTACATTGTTAATAGTAAAATAATACTACCTTTGCTAATATATAGCAAATGTTCATCAAGATCACATTTGTACACTAGTCGATGCCTTTCTCCAAACAATCTCTTTCATCAAAAATGCTTCTAAGCCTTCGCTTGCCTTATTTGATCTCAAACTAAGGTATGAATACCATCACCCTTCCTAAAAATGTTTATATGTTACCTCGTGGTTCGACTTGCCTTGACTATATTTTTACCATACTTGCTATTCTTTTTATGTACATTTATATACCTTTATTACGGGACGCTTGTGGTCAGAGTCTGCGATCCTATTTTTGAGATTCACTACGATGGTACCTTCATTCGGTTGCCCAATTTAAGTTATGCGTTTGGCGAACCCTTTCGCTAAGGTTTAGTAACTCCACAAGGATGAACTTTAAGCAAATGCTTGACTTGTTGGCCTACAAGCTTGAGTGTGAGATACGGGCTTTATATTTTGCACGCCAAGATTTGTTCTTTCAACCGGTTTGACAATTGTTGAATGTGATAATGATGTTAAAAGGATGTATGAACTTGCCGAGGAATATGGATTAATCGGCTTGGCGTTTCACATAAACCTCGTTAACTTAGCATGTTTCTATTATCCTAACCTAACTTTTAATCTTCTTGATAAGGAAACGCATGCAAAGCTTGCGATACATGATAAACTTGTGCAACTTGCTACATCTAAGTCTTACTCGATATTCTTGCATGGGAGGAGGAAGAATGCGCTCACCTCCCTAAGAACCCCTCCTTCCCAACCTAGACGTAAAGGAATTGAATTCCAAGGAAAGAATCTTTTCATGGATTTTTGCATAGCGAAAGTGTTGATGACGCCATTGAGTTGTGATGATGAATGGTACTATGGGGATTTGTGGGTTGTGTAGCAATGGATGTTGGGTGGTCTACTTCCCACCATATAAACGGGTGCAACGGGTTATCGAATACGATGATGCCACTTTAAAGAATGTACCAACAAATTCTCTTCCAAATCGTGTTTTGTTGGATGCGGGATCTTCTTCCGCTCCACGTCAAGTAGGGAGTTGTGTCAAGCCTGTATGGACATAAGGTTTCGAGGAAACCGTATGCAAGGAGGCTATGCTTTGAAACACCAAGAACGGGTTTACGGAAGATCAAGATGTTGAGGCATTTGAAGGCTCTAACAAGAGATCGGCGCCGAGGATGTTCGGATTAAAACCAACTTGGTATTTAAGGAACGGAAGGTTGGAGTGTAGGTATTGTTATGCAAAGATGCTAATTGTGTTGTTAACGATTACTGTGCACTTGTGTTAACATTACTTTAAAGTTAAAAAGATAGTCTAGTCTAGGCTTTTTGTAAGGCAACGCCTATGCATTGGCCACCGCATTGTAACTATCTCTTCCGGTATAGTGCTCTATCCGCACTTGTTTGTGTTTACCCACTTTGACTTTAAAGAAAGGCACCCAAAAATGTATTTGATGCTTTACTGACTTGATTATACATTTTTTCATATTGTTTATCAATGTGTGCATTTACCCACTATTTACTAACAACATGTTTATGTTACTTGGTCTAGCAAGACTAACACTAGCTTTTAAGTATTAACGTGCAATAGCATATGTTTTAAGTATTCATTCTACCTTTATAGCAGCAAAGAACCAACGAGAGCAACAGCTACAACATTATCATGAATTTGTGCTATTCGCAACACTCGTGATCATATTCAATTAAACCCTTTGTATACTTACGTAAACAACTATAACAAATCACAAAATTCGGGAAACTAGTTTAAGATTGTTTCTACTTTATGAAATGCAACATCAGATAGTCTTGATTATGTATTCAAAAGATCTACACATGAATCATTACTCTAGGGGTATCCATTTTATGTGATCTATGTTGTTGCTTACATTATGTAAAGGTAATTTGTACCGTATATATTTTGTTGTTCCGTGGGCTTTACAATTTAACACCGAACATAAAACTTGCAACTTCTCCAAAAGTAAATTACATATATAATTAAACGTTTATATCTATTCCATTACATTACTTGCCTATTAACATACCAAGTCCAACACAAGTAACCGACAAAGATCCTAACATAATGAAAAACAACCTATCATACAGCTTCAACTTTGACTTTGCATCAGTCAACTCTTTGTCCAAGATTGACTTGTCCAAAGCAAGAGTATCAACCAATTGTTCAATATCCACCGACTTCTTCGATCTTTTCTCCTTTTCAAAGAACCCATACACCAGATCTTTATAGTATTCACTAGGCAGATCATCATCCAAAAACTGATACACATCACAAATAGAGCATTTTACGAAACGCTTCCCAGGGTTTGCCCTTGTTGTTGACGTCTTGACTGGTAGACGAAGACTGCATTTGCAAAAGTATTCAACTTTGCCACCAATTAGTCGGGTTGTAGCTGAAGTTCTGGAACTCATGATAAACAGGTTTTTAATTAACAAGTTTGTGGAAATGTAGGAAAATGTTGACCGACAAATTAGGTGGTGGGGAGTTTATAAAAGTTGCAAAAAGTACCTTTTAGGCTTTTATAACTATATCATTTTTTGCCCAAACAAAATTATAAAGACATATATTCAAATTTTATATTTGTTGTAAAAGTAGAGGACCTACCATGACAAACACTTAAACTTTTTACCCACACATCACTTATCCTTATGGTCCCGACCATCAACATCCCAACATTCCCGCTTTATACCCTAGGTCACTTTCATTGAACATTACAAAAATAATCTCGGTGTCCTTTTCATCTTATTTTAGGAAAAACTCCGTGTTTGTTGTACTATCCAAGATGTACTTTGTTACCTTATTCGCTCATATTGGTTGATATATTTATATATGAATATAAATAATCGTAATCTGCAATTTTATATTTTATATTCTATTATTAAATTATTATTTAATTCAAAGTTATTGAATTTGTTATTAGGGTTTATGTTTTATAGGTATGGTCAGTATACCTCTTTAAGTCTAGTAGTTGCTTCTAATTTTTATTAGTATTTATGTTTTATAGGACATGGCGGAAACCAAAGAAGTCATATTTAAAGTTCACCACAACGGGAAGTTTCAATTTCAGCCACTCCGCTATGTAGGTGGTCGCCTTGCTGATGTCTGGTGTTTTAGCTCCAGCACGGGTGCATTTACAAGGGTGCTTGATCATGTTTTCGCTGATATTGGGGGGGGGAAATGGGCTTTATTTTATGGTGCACCAAACAAGTCACTCAAAGATGGTTTAACTTTGTTGCACACAGACAATGACGTTCGGCGAATGTATGACATTGCGGAGGAGACTCGATCAATGGACCTCTACGTTCTGCACAAGCAACAGCCTTTGTCACAATTTTATTTAAAAAACATGGTTTGGCAAGAAGAGGACGCTGGCATGCGATGCGCTAGTGCAACACCGTTCAAAAGAAGGAAGCTAACAACCCGTGTGTCTATAAGGAAAACTGATACAGGGTTCGAGATCAGAGAAAAAGGGGGTAGTGCACAACAAACTGAAAAATGGTTGCAAGAGGAAGGTGTGGAACTCCGAATGGAATTCGCTGCCGAGAGGAAAAGAGATACCCTTTTATGAGGATGTACATGAAAGTAAGCCGTGTCATGGACCGCCAAGGAAAAGAACCATTGTTGATCAAGAGGTGTGTCAAGAAGTGGGAAAAGGGTTTCTATAACCACTTACAGGCGGGCCATACATAACGGGAAAGCGATTATGATGGAGGTCCTGGATGCCTGAATGATGGTTTTGGTACTATATAGACTGTTTTTTTATATTCAATGAATATGTTCATACCACATAGATGCACGACCCCTTTTAGCTAGCAACCGCATGACACAAATAAGTAATACTTTACAATCCATCCATTATTACAAAGCCAAATACACACAAACGTTTACCTTACACAAAACACACTATAGTAGGACTTAGGCAGTGAATGCATTATTAAAAACCATGTTCCCGCTTACTTTAAAAAGCTGTTTGGAGTAGGGAAATCGGATAGAAGACTGATGTGTGGAGCGGACGAGCTTGGTTGTTCAGTGGTTTGACTTGAGTTGATGTGATTCGCCGCATTAATCACCCCATGATTAGGGTCTCCGTTTGCCTCGCTTTGGCTGTTGCTAGTTAACTGAGATGATTCACCCATCTTACGAGCCTTTTTTTGCACCTGTTGTACCTGGCTTAGCCTTTCGTTTGTAGCCAACGGTCTCAGACAAGTGTGCTAATACAAAGTTAGTTGCCGCTAACAACATAACCTTAAAGTTTTTGTAAAGTCGAACAAATACTTACTTTTCTTTTCACCAAAGGTACTCTACATGTTACGCGGTTGTGCCCTTTTGTGCCACACCTTCCACAATAGTTGCTCTTAGGCGCCTCACCTTGAGATGGTATTCGGTCTTTATTTTTAGGCTCGCCTCGAATTACGCCACCGATAACAGGGGGCAACACAACCTCTAAGTTCACTTCAGTGTCCCACAGCGTCATATCTTTTAATGGGTAGATGATGTCTTGGTACGTCGCTTTAATAGTTGTATTATAAAACCAAGCTTTTGCCAACTTCTTAACACCGGTCGCTCGCAAATCTACCTACAAGACAAACATGTCCGCACGGCAAGCCTCGAAGTCGCCATTTGCGATAACCGCATTCACCGCTTACCAAATCAACAACATGTTTTTTTTTGTGTCGTGTACTTCATACACTTTGTCCTTTAGTATTCCCAAAACCTTCCAGCTTGCACTTTTTCCATTCTGTCTTTCACTTTGGCGGTCGCCCATCAGTAAGTTCATTATCCGATGCATCTAGCATTTACACATATTAACACATTACTGAATAAGACCGCTTAATTATTGCTCAATAAACTATCTAATAATAACAAAATATGCTCTACCGCATGTTTTTCTCGCCGCTCGTAATACCATTTTGAAGAAGACCTCTAAACCATTCCATCAACATCGTTATTGGGATCTTGCGCACATCCTTTGTTAAAGCATTGATCGATTCCACATCGCTTGAGGTCGTAGTTGTACTGCTTGTGGCAATGTGCCTTGACCATTTTTCAATACCGCCGCAACTAGTTTTCTCGTGAGCTATCGGTCGTGGCCGCAAGAATCTCACACATTAGGTGTGCAAATTCCTCCGTTGTGTAAGCTTTGCACGCCTTCCAAGATAAACACTTTAGGCTATCGCTTTGCATACGTGTATTCAACATCAAATGGCGACAACAATACCCGTGAAAGGCATTTGAAAAACATTTTACATGCTAGGGCTATTGCATGATGTCCGCCGATATAATTGCCAAATTAGCAACTTCCCTATGGATTCTTTCAGTTTGTCAAAACCATGTCCATGATTCACCACTCACCTTGAGAAACACCGTGGCAATCGGTATAATTTGATTGTTTCCGTCCATTCCCACGGCTACCGTGTTTGTCCCTACGTAGGGCCCTTTAAGATGTGCCGTCGATTATGATCGTGGGTCGATATAGCATAGGAAACTCTTAATCAGAAATATAAATGCGATTACATACTCGGATAACAAACACATTGTATATCAAGGTAAAATCATCATAAACCATGTATTTAAGTGAACTTTCTATACTATTGTAATGCATTGGTAAGTAAATTAATGTCAAATAATTTGTTTTATGTTTCTACCGACAGTGTGTCTGTGAAACAAACAATAGTATCGCATGAGTAGATCCAATTCAATGTTTTGTGCTTATCTCGACATAAATTGTTAGATACTTTGCTAGGATGCTCAACTTTTATAAGACAAGTAAAAACTAGTTGTATGTAACTATTTTCTGGTTTTATGTATGTATAGTTTTTTATATTCCATTTTGTGTTGATGTTGCAGATATACTACTAAACACCCGCATGCTAAACTAAAAACAATGCCTATTCACCAACACACTTGTATGAAAACCATATCATATATTAGACAAGATTTATTTAAAACATTCAAGGCAATTAGCTTACCGCAAAGACCGAAAGATATAAAAGGTTCTTAAAACGCCTTTGATCGTCTGTCTCAATGTGTGTACAAGCCCCTCGCTTATGAGCTTTAGGTTGTGACAAGAGTATGGTAATCAGCAAACGATGCCTTTGGACCCCGGTTGATTCCACCGCCAATTGTTTCCTCCAAGCTTTTGTGTATGAAACATCTATATTCAACTCCATATTCGGATCATGGATAATGTCCTTGGCTTATAAACGCGTGTAACATCCGTGATTTTCGGACGATTAATTTAGATGTGGTTTTTGTCGTAGCATTTCGATGATTTGGATTGAACTGGATTTTGGAACATGCATGACGGTCATTAATTGCGTGATTCTAAACTGGATACGCTTTGGAATCCTCTGACGCTTATGTGCCAATCACATTTTGGTCAGACGCATTTTATCGTGCACCTAATAGTGCACGATTTATGAACATAAAATTCATACCCTTCTTTAGGCACTTCAAAGATACCTCATATATGCACTCGCCTTATCATCAAATCTATCATTCACTTTCATAACACCTCTATCTTTACTTTCAAGTCCGCTATCAATAGGTGGTGGTTGGGGTGTGGGCGGTATATGAGTTAAGTTGTTTCGTTGCCATGTATTCGCATCTTGCTCATGTAACAACGTATCATTAAGATCCACATGTAAGTGTGGGGAACAAGATGATTGGGTTACCACAACGGGTTCTTTAACTTGGTTGATGCATATGGTTTGCACCTCTGACTGCGACCCATCAACCATACTTTTGAAAAAATCCAAGTCATCGTCGTCAAGTATGTTCGTTGTGGTTGAGGCGATGTTGTATGTTAGAGTTATCCCGCTTACATCATTAACTTTGAACTTTTTCTTGATGTACCGCACAAGACTCGAAAAATTAATGTCAATCGGGAGTAAAACACCACACACAAGATCTTCATACCGCATAAACACCTTGCATTTCGCAATGTAGTTCATTTTTTTTGTGATGTTATTTTGTTTTGATAAAACTTTTCTCATTTATGTGTTGAGTCAAGTAAATAAGCACATGGAAACTAGGGTGTGGTTATATTTGGTGAAAAGCTATAAACACACTAATAGTGTGTCGCAAGGTAGCCCCTTAGATCAGTTGTACCTCACGTAACACCGTCAAAGAACTTTGGGAAGAGTTGAAGGAGCGTTATGGTATTGGAAATGCTCCTAAGATGATATGCATATGATTTAAGGTTGCCCAACGACAAGACATATTGACCAAGTATGTCCTATAGTTGCCCAGATCAATGCCTAGAAGGTTTGCCCGAGGTACAAATTAAAGTTCCCACATGACACTAAAAGTTGTTGCCCATAGTACATCTAAAGGTGTGGGCCAAAGTACCAATAAATGCTAAGGACCCATTGTACAATATATTCTTTAAATATGTAAAGGTTGCCTAAAGTACTAACTTGGTAGCCCAAATACAAATTTAGTTGCCCAGATTACATCTAAAAGTGTTGACTGACGATATACCAAAACGAATTCATCGGTGCCATGTGTCGAATACTCCAATAGGCCTCGCTTGTTCCTTTTTGTATCCAAAATTGTGGCACGAACACTTATAAACTACTTATTCCGTCATTAACAAAATATAACAATAATTGCTTTTTAAAAGTAGTAATTCGACAATTGTTATACTTTTTTTAAACTTTAAGTTGCTCCAACTCGAGTGAATATCTAGTCGCAACAAAAGAGGTGCTATTTATTATCGAGCAACGGGCAAACAATTATTCCCTCGACTCAAAATTAATGAACCCGATTGTTTACCCTCGTGTTCAGTTTATTATCAATTCAAACCATAATCACCAATCCAATAATAATGTTTACTTTTTCAGTTTATTTTGGCCACAAATCATGCGTACAACTAGTTCTTTGATCAAGTATTTGCAAGCTTTTGGATGAAGCTTTATTCCTGTCTTAATTTTTTTTGGCGGCTTTAGTCCGTTTTCCCGCCCAAAGTCTTGGAAACCATCCATCTACATACAATACTTTGGGTAACCCTTAACCCAAAAAATAAACTACAAAAAAAAAAAAAAAAAAAAAACGTCCATTTACATCTACAACCTCTTTATAGCATCGATTGTATACCAAAAACAGATGTACATAACACGATTCCTTACAAAATTACCACATCAATGGCTGCAAATGGTTACTTTGAAAATGATGCAGAAGAGTACGCGTTTGTGTTAAACAACTATTTGTTGTTTGACGCGGTTATTGATGCTTTCGGGGAGGAACCCATTTCAGAATTTGGGTCCTATAAGGAGGTAGATACGAGGATGAGGAAAATTATTTTGAACTGGCTCCATACAAAAGACTTTTACTGGGATGAGGTTTATGGAATGAATGATCTGGAGGAGGACGACGAAGATGAAGATGATGAGGAGGCTGGAGATGAGGAGGATGATCAACAGGGTGCAGAGGTGGTTCAAAGTCAGGTGGTGGATCAGCAGGAAATTCGGGTGGAGAGTATAAATGTAGAAAAGAAACCGGGAGGAGCAACAACATGGGTTTGAAGCCCTTATGATCCGGAAACAGGATTAGCCGTCTTGAAATTTTGTTTCAACAAGTCAAAGCCGTGAAGGAAATGAAGGAAAACAGGAAGAGAGTTGTGGTTCTAACAACTTGGTTTGAAATGGGGTGGGTGGAGCATTCACGATGATGGTGGAGCATTATTATTATTATGATGGTATTATTATTATTTTATTATTTTTATTATTATTGTTATTATTATTATTATTATTATTTATTTTTATTTTTTTGTGGGGTATTTCGTTGTTTTACTTGTTTTCGATTTTTTATCATTTTTTTTTAGGTCGGATAATTAGATGTATGGTTGCACTGTTATGAATGTTTGTTGGGTTTAAAAAAATATGAATGAAAAACTAGCAGTTGCAATTGACTTTCTGCTGCCAACCATGAGATAGTGCTTCTAACCGTAACCAAGATGTTAGATTTATGATGTTACGTCTAGAATTTATTATAGTGGAATGGTTAAGAATTATGGTTGCCCGATAGTACATGACATATTGCCCAAATATGGCATTTAGATGCCCATATTGCATATTGCAAATTACAGGGTGGCCTTAAAGTCCAAAAGAAACTGCCCAATTACATCGTTATTACAACATAAAAAGGTTGCCTGAGGAACGAAACCGAATGGCCAATTAACTAAAATTGTGGCCCACTAAACAAGTGGCTCTACTTTTACAAAAAGCATGACCTACTAGCAGTTCTGCAGTTGTAGTAAAGTACAAAAGTTGGTGTAAAGTGGAAAATTTACTCTTAAAAACGTGTCATCATTTCGTTCTTGTCTTCTATCACTAGCAGTAGTTAATATAACCAGCAGTTGTAAGTATACAACCAACTCGCTTTTAGTATTTAAAATAACTAGCGGTAGTAAAATAACTAGCGCTTGTATGTATACAACCATTTCATTTTATAATTTCGGATATTTTATTTAAGTAATCGAGCATAAAAGTAGTGTCGTATTTTTTAACGCTTAGGAATGTCACATAAAGTTCGAAATAATAAACTCAAATCAATGTAACTCTACACATCCGATAACTCGAAGTCGTTATGTGTTTACGCCAAACTCAACATGTTGATGATTTTAGAATAAGTGATGGTCTATAAAATAGTTTTGTTCCATCATAGAATAAATGTAGTCGAAGGTAATAACAACTACGCAATTATATTGACTCAGTTATAACCACTTTTAATTTATCGTTTTATTAACCAAGGCAGCATTTACTTTGAATATTTACGCCGTTAAAATTATTAAAGTAAACACTCACATATGCACAGGGTATAGACATTAAGTGCAGTACAATATTACAGTTGGCCATTGTAGAAAGAATTGTACATGTCCAATGTAAAATATTAGTTGGACTGTGTGCCACAAATAGTTGGCCAGCTAACTAAAAAAATTGCCCAACGTTTGTAACTAGTTGCCCAATAAAACTGTAACTAGTTGCCCAAAAACTGCTGTTGCGTTGTAACTTGTTGCCCAATAAAACTGTTTGCGTATGAGACAAACCTCAGTAACTCAATATTTAATAAATTCAACTAGTCACCACTTGAGTACACCTATTACTAATTTTTATTTGACTGAAATGCAAATAAAAAACATTCAACCACTAGCCATTTTGCATACATCACCGTTGTACTATATGTACTGTAGCAGTTGCCATGTGTACACTATTTTAGTTGCCCAAAGTACCATTTTCTAGCAAAGAGTTAGCAAACTCGTCATAAAAATAGATTGTGGGTGGGTACCTATTTGGGGTTGTGATCCACTTGTCCATGGGAAATAGACAAATGTCATAACTTGTTTGTCAGAATTTTTTGTGTCTCGATAATGTATGACGCTAACGGTTGCTTTTGCTGATTATATATGTAACTAAAAGACTTATTATTATTTATTTTTATCTCTATTAGTGAGAGTCTTAGAAAACAAACATAACAAGTGTCCCAAAATTGTTTAGTCTAAGTTTCTAACAATGTCATCGCCATGGTTATATGTGATGAATTACTAAAAGAGATTACGATCGCACTATAGGGATGAATTGGATGTTGCTTTACGTGAAGAAGCAGATCAAATGAGGAAAGCTGTTGAAATTAGGGCCCGTGTCAACCGTAGATAGCTAATGATAGCGGAAGTCGAGCTTCTATGCGGTTTGGATTGTTCGTTGCCAACTATTAATCACCTCCTAAGGATGCAAAATGAGGATCTGGCTGAGAGTTCCAAACTACTTCTTACTTTGTTTAAGAAACATGACCGTGTTAAAGACCTGAATGGTTTCATCCAAAAGTTGGAGTCAATGGAGATTTGATGTGCTATGTATTGCTTACTTTGGAGCTGGTGGCTTTTGTTTGTTAGGGGATCGTTGTTATATTTTTGAGTCACTTATCTCATCTTCTATACTCTGCCTATGTTATGTTAACCTATGGATTTGATCCCTTTTATGTTAGTTGTATATATTTGTGGACTGTTACTGGTATGTATTCTGTTGCGTAGTTGTTCAATTGTGTGCGATATAGTAAGTCATGTTACAAAAAAAATTTAAATAAACAAAATAATAAGCAAAATATAAAAATAAAAAAATAAACTTACTGCTAAAGTAAAGACCGATTTACATGTACCCAAAAAAACGTATTTAGTTAAAAAAAAAGTCATAATGTGGGTGTGTACTTGTTTGGGCTTCTTACCAAGTTGTCGATGCGTGGAAAGAGAGATAACTCTTCTAATAATGTGTGTAGTCTGACATTTTGTGTCTCGATAATAGAAAGAAGATGACGTGTTGAGTTACATGCTTATTTATGTATTATGTATTAAAATAATAATCCTTATTATATCATTAAAAAAAGAGAGCGATAACTACGCAAAGAAATTGTAACAACTGCTACAAGTGTTACAACTGCTTGGTCATGACATAGTTTAGACCCACAAAGAGCGTCATTCGGAAACCCCTAACATTCAGTTGCAATCAAGTTCGAGATAAACAAGAATGGCACCGGAGTATTTTGCTAGAAGTCACAACATGATTGCGTTTTTGAAAAAACCAAAGGAGGCTACAGGGTTTGAACAAATTATTGATTTCCTGAATGCACACCCGCTTAGGTATGCACTCACTGCCAAACCTGTTATCTACGTTTGTTGTATGAAGCGCTTTTGGTCTCATCGCAAAGACTAAAACTATTGGTGAGGAAGTACAAATCCATGGTAGCGCACATGGCATGCAGATAATTATTATCGAGGCATCAATTAGAGAGATCTTCTCTAGATGATGTCGACGGTGTTGTGTGTTTGGATAATGATACCATTTTTGAAACACTACCGCTTTTGGGGTATGGAGGTGAATTAGGACCAAAATTAAATATTTTTAAACCAACGTTTCTCCCACAATGGAAATTCTTGATCCATACCATAATGCAGTGTCTAAGTCCAAAGACAACTTCCTGGAATGAGTTTAGTACAAACATAGCATCTTTTGTGATTTGTGTAGCTCTTAATAAGAAATTCAATTTATCCAAAATGATATTTGATGGTTTAGTCAAGAACTTGTTGGATACGCATGCAAAATATTATATTTATCCAAGGTTTTTACAACTGCTATTTGACAACCGTTATGAGACACCACCCAAACATTCAAAAACTTGGCATGTCTGTTGTCACACTCAAAAACTTATGAGTCACATGAGAAGACATGGCAATAATTTTGATGGGACACTAACACCATTGTTCCCACACATGGTGTTGCCGCCTCGAATTTGGGGAAGGATCAGAAGTCCTCTCAATCCCAAAACACACCCGGACGCTTCCTTCTACATCCCAAACCAATGAAACTTCAAATGAATCAATTTCAGTGGAACAAGTTTCATTGATGAACCCACCCAAGCGGAAAATATGGGGATCTTTCTGTTCATGGTAGGCAAGAGATGAGGTCTCGACACCTGAAGATTCACCCTACCAGAGTTAACACAATTGGAAGACAGACAACGGTCCGATATTAAATAAACCGGTGGAAAAGTGTGATCAACTATGTAAACAGTATGTGAATTAACAAAGAAAACTTCAAAGACAACATGCGATTTAAAATATTTGAATAGGAAGTTTAAGCGGTTGGAGAAGAAAAGGTGTACCACAAAAATAAAACGTTTGGTGAAGGTTCGAAACATCGTAGTTGAGTCATTTCGGAAGAAGCAAGTTGTGATCATGCGGAGGATACTACCAAGGTGGAGGCGCGATCAAAAGAATGAAGATGGTTCAGGGGAGGGTGGTGTTGCAGTGGAGAAGTCCGTCGAAATTAATACAAGTTATCACGATGTTGGTGCCTCATTTGAGCCACAACAAAGGTATGCGTGTCATTACATTTCTTAAGCATGTTCATATGTAAATGCATAGTTGTCGCTTGCCTTGACTAGTCAGTAATTGCACAGAACGGCCGTGAAGGATGTGGATGGTTCAGGGGAGGCGCCGAATGTAGTGGAGAAGACCGTGGAAACTAATAAGACTGATCACGCCGTCGGAGCCTCATTTGACACCGAACAAAGGTATGCGTGTCATCAACTCTGCTAAGTATTTGTCGTATATAAAAGCTTTGTTGTCGGTTGCTGTGACTAGTCAATACTTGTACAACACGAGCGTGATGAATGAGGATGCTTCAGGGGAGGCTACGACTGGACTAGAGGAGACATTTGAAAGTAGTAAAATTGTTGAAGATGTAAGCGTCTCTTTTGATTCAAAACGAAGGTATGCGTGTCCGCACACTTCTTAAGTATGTTTATATGTAAATGCGTGGTTGTCGCTTGCGTTTACTAGTCCGTAATCGTACAGAAAGATCAGGGTGGATGTGGATGTTTCAGCGGATGATGCTAATGCAATGAGAATAGAGTTCGAACTAAAAGATCTGAAGATGCTGCTGCCTATTTTGGTTCCAAAATAAGGTATTATTGTCATTACTCCTATTTATTATGTTGATGTGTACATGCATGGTTATCACTTGGATTGACTAGTCCATAATTACACCATTGCCATCGCATTGGGAGGATGTTTTTTTGTCAATGCTAAACAATCTAGCGGATGTACAAACGGGATCCCAGATTCTGTTGCCATGACAGATAATTTGCCGCTTGTTCAACAAAACCAAAGATTTTGTCACAAGTAACTGATGCTTGTATATCTATTTATGACGTTGCAGCAGGAACAGAATAAGCAACAATTGAACATGACAATATTAATGCAGATGTTACTGGTGTGATTAATAAATATTTCACCTCAAGTGGAAATGAGGAGTCTCCTCCAAGTGAAAATAGTGAACCTTAATCTGTTACTAATGATACTCATGTGACTAGAAGCAGTGAATTGCCATTCAGTAATGATGCTGCAAAAGATCTTGTTGGGCATATGACTGATGTGACAACAGAAAACACAACGGTGAAAGAGACTACGGATGCAGGTGGAAATGGTCAACCTGAAACCACTGCTAGTGTCGCTGCAACCACCGCCGCAACCACTTCTACAACAAATGGTGCAACCACTTCCATTACAACTCAAAAAAATATCACTCAAACAAACGTTGTCAATGAACAAGATGATGCACCAACAACAATTTTGAACAAAGGTACGGATGCTTGCGCATATGTTTATGTTGGTGCTACAGTTGAAAGTGAATTACTTAGTGTGGAAACTATGGAAGCTGGAGATTTTGGTAACGCTACTGACGTGCATACAAGTGTTGAAGTAGCAGTAATGATAGATGGAGGTGATGAAACAAAAAACCTTGGGACAGCGGAACTTGGGCTAGCATGTTTAAAGAGCGCAAGTGATATGCAAGCTATTATTTCTACTGATTCAAATGTCGCTGCTTCTGTTCTAGGAAAGTGTCTGTTTGTTAAAGGAACCAACACAAACGCTTTATCTAAAGAAAACAAAACGAAGTCTGATAACGACATAGCTGGTAAGTTGCATGATTACTTTTTTACAGAAAAAAATAAAGATGACAAATTATTTCAAATCGATGCAATTAGCCGATAAGATTGTCACGACAATGTAACTAAAAAGCGACAATGAAAAACCCGGTAGATTCTCCCAATGCAAAAGGCGAGCAAGGGTTAAAAGGAAAAGAAAGGTGGATGTTGTAGCTAGACAGAAGCTGCGTTGGAACATTGGCATTACATTAGGTCAACAAATTGAAGCCGATGAGCTACTAGCATCTAGGATGCGTAACAAAGAAATTGAAATCCTAACATGTGAACAGCAAAAGAAGCTCTTGATAAAATAGTGATAGAAAGGCAAAATTCTACATTAAAAAAGAGCACAAGAAAGGATCCAAAGCCACCAACGAAGAAAGAATAGAAAATCTTCATGTGTGAGTACTTGGAGAGGATGGGAGGAATAAAGTAAATGTTCTTGGAGGCTAACTTATGATAAAGTGAAAGAAATGTTTGAAAAGTGTAGAATGAGGCCTGATAAGTTGACTCCTATGAACAAAGGTACACGTGAGAGAGATGAAGGAAGTTCCAAAAGAGCTTTTGATGATTTAGAGCAGGATCAGTCAAAGAGGCAGAGGATTGATCCAAAACAAAGGATTGAAAGGTTAAACCATTTGATTGTGCTTGATACGACTGGGCAAAGACTGGGTGCACTTCAGCAGACAATAACAAATAGTGCACGTAACGTTTACTTGACAAATGGTGGCACTGTAATTACCATCAAGAGGTCTGACGGGCTTGAAACTACATTTAACAGCTTGGGCCAGTTGCTACATACTATAGACAGAGAAGATTTGGAAAGTGTTTGGCAGTGCGTTAAAATTGGCTTTCAGCGATTTGGGGACTTGAGTTAGCTAGGAGTTGATAAGTGGTATGGGATGAAATGCATGTTTGAGCCCGATATAGAGGACGTTGAATGGAAAGAAACACCGTCACGAGTTGGAGATTGTAATGAACAGTGTGGAGTTCATGTGTTTACTACCGACAAGTTATCTGCTCATGCCGGATGATGGATTACCCTCTAACACCAACTCTAGCTTGTAACATGTTGTTTAAGAAGTCGACGACAAATAGAATAAGTGAAGTGGCATATGTGCTTGTTGAAAGATAGAAGGAATAACGCGTATGTAAACTTTAATAATGTATCCATTTTTTATGGAAAGTTGCATATTTTGGACGCAAAAATCAGGTTTATGTGTGTGGTTTAATAAGATATTCAAAGAGTCCCTAAGGTACAAAAAAAATGGTATTTGCGAATTAAAAGGTCAAGTAGTTAAATTCAAAGTGTTTATAATTGTGGACAAGCGTTATCCAAATACCAAAAAGGATAGAAAATCTGCTAGTACAGCTATGTTAACTACTGCTAGTAGTTAAATAAGAACTGCTAGCTATGTTAACTACTGCTAGTAGTAAAATAAGAACTGCTAGCTATGTTAACTACTGCTAAAGATAGAAGAAATCAAAGAAATGGTGGCACAGTCGTATTAAGTCAAACCGAGTTGGTTGTATTGTTACATTTGCTAGTAGTCAAGTAAGATGTTATGTCACTAGTTTTACAAACACAAGTAATATAGAAAGAGATAAGGCGATTGAACAAGTAAATCACACACACACACACACAAGATAAGAATACAGTTTAGGCGTAGGAGTGTGATGAGAGAAATAACTTGAACAACCAACCCTCAAGTGAGGGTTTACATAAGGTATTTATAGGAGGAAAGCTAGGGCAACACTCCTAGTTTCCATCCTTTCCTTAATGGGCTTGGGCCTAAGCTCATGGGCCTTCTACCCAAGCTTAAGGCTAATAACAAACATAAAGGCCATAATAAGCTACCTATTACATAAGAATAACTAACACTTGAATTATAGTCTAGGAGTGATTCCAACAATCTCCCCCAGTGTTGGTGATGAGCAGTGAAGGCATTGATGTAATAGTAGCTCGACGTCTTCTAATATTCTTCTTTCTTGTGAGAAGAATTTCCTTGATTCGAACAATCTCCCGGTGTAGAAATTGTCTTCTTTGAATGGTTATGCTTTGACGTCATCTTTAACTTTGTTCTTTGATCATTGTTCTTTGTGATGAAAGTGATAGTATGTTGATGTCCGCATCAAGTCCGCTTCAGTGCCTCGCCTCGCTTTCATGATTGTCTCCACGTCATTCTTCAACATGCTCACACGCTCTTTGACGTTGGAATTCGATCTTGATGAAGTTCTTTAAGTCTTTTAACTTTGTAGATTCTTTGATTTGACGAAGAATCATTACGATTGTTGTGTTGCTTTTGGATAGAACTTCCATTAGTGATGATGTTGGCGTGAGCATGAGAAGAATCAAGACGATCATCCCGCCCGTAGCTTCCATAAGAAAACATTTCAAGCGGTTAGTAATAAGCGGATTCCGCACTTACAAGTTTGAACTTCGAGAGTGTTAATGACATAGTGTGAAAACACAACTCTAATTCTTACAAAGGTCGTTCTCGAATTGGAGTCCCACAAGTGAGATAACGCGATGTACCAAGTACATCTATAGTTCGAGATGAGTCATTGAGGTACACAAGTATCACCTCACGATGTAGACCGTTTGAGACACACTCAAGCGTAATCCATGGGAGTTACCGAAGTGACTGCCGTGGCTGTTTGATGTTGACCCCGGCGGGAGTTTCCATTCAATCACCGAGGATCACAGTTGTGAACCTCTCATAAATGTTCTCGATGATTGCTAAGATCGTGAAGGACTCGATATGAACCACCGATGATCTTATTTGGTGATCAACAAGTGATGAAATGTCAAGTGTTCCTAAGAGATCTTTTGATGAATCTCGTGGCTCTAGACTCAATAGTGCATTTTGGTTTTCTGGCGGAGACTAGGAGAGGGTCTCCTTCTTCAATATCGATCTCAAGAGAAAGCCAATAGTTTACGTAGGGTTCCTGTGAGAATGAAACAAGCTTCGCTGCGAGAAACTTGAGTGGCTAATAAGGTTTAGTGCATGCGTCATCGGGTCCATGACGACTTTTAATCTTCAATACCGGTGTCACTAAGTGACAACAAGAGTATATGAATTGAACCCGTGTACGCCCAAAGTTTAATAACTGGAGGGCTATTTCTTTTCACCCTTTTCTTTGCATTTCTTTTAATTCTTCAACTCCTTCTTTCTCCGATTCTCATTTTCCTTTTTATGATCATACCTAAGGACTTCTAAGTACTAACTATTTGTGATGTCCTTGGGTAGATCCTCCGACTCTGGCGGATCATAAGACGGTAATTCCTAACCTTAGTCACCTTGCCATAAAACCGCTTTTAAGAAAATCTCTCAAAGGGTTTGTAAATGAAAAACATGTTTGAACCATCGAGAGTTTTATCTTTTAGCGTAATACTCCCCTCCACATGTGCTTTAGAGTTTTGACGGAAATTTGCACTGTGGGAAGAGCGCTTTTGAATTGATCAACTCAAGATAGACAATCTCCGCGAGACACGGTTACGTTGCATAGTTAAAGAGTTACATTGATGACTTTTAGGTGACAACTAGCTCTAATAACTACCTTGAAGGTGTAGACAAACCTCGAAAGGTTGTCATACCCGTCGAGTTCATGTCTACCAAGAGTATCTCGAATGGTACTTTCTACTTGGACAAGTCCTTCATGAGACACGTTTACATTACTAGCGAGCTAGCTTGAAATTATTACCCATCCAGACAAGTCTTTTCGAGTTACTAACAGTTTAGTATTGTCAATTCATTGGTTAAGTCCAAGTACAGATTCATTTGCATTTTGCACAACATATTTCTTATCACACAATTTTCCCCTCAAAATGGCATATAAAATGTTATTTTTGAATGGTTGAGAATAAATATGACCATTTCGAGTTTCATGGAAGAGTGACCACTATGAACAATTTGTGAACAAAGTTTTAATTCAAATACTCCCCTCAACAAGTGATATAAGCGATTGAGGTTTTGAAAATCATACGGGAAGTACTTGTTCTTTTGAGCAAAACCTTGAAAAATGAAAGGTTTGATAGGTTTTACTAAAAGTAGAAGCTTTCGCTCCTTTTATAAGGATTGTGGCATCAAGCGCACCACGTGGTCCTTTCTTGACAAGACGGGTTGTACAATGTTATGTGCACAAGCCATAGACATATTTAATCACATATCCAAATTTATAATGAAAGAAACAATTCAAGGGTACCGGAAGTCCAGAGATGTCGCCGGGAGTGTGAATCGGGCGTTGAAAGCGGTGATGTTAATCTGGGTGGACCACCAACATAGCTTTTCAATCTTACGAATCGATCCCTTCTATACAACCTTTCATCAATCATTCGATGATCCTCCTCACATCCCTGCGATCACGAGAATTCCATCGCTAGGAGACCCAATCTTTTGACGTATGTCCTTCAACCTATCTCGCTAATCCGTCCCTAACCATCTTCAAAGTGTGATCCCCAAACTTGTGAAGTTCACTACACGCCATTAAGCAATTTCTTTGTAGTTCACTATGGTAAACGACGCCGAAAGGTTTGGTTGATAAGTGTATATTGTGAGCTGGTTGATGTCGGGAAGATCTAGGCGAGGTGGTGTGAAGTTGACACGAGTCCGATATGATTCAAGCGCAAGTTGGAGATCTTCAACACGTTCTTTGATGACTATGCGTCGATGAAGATGAGCGGTGACTTGATGAATTCACGTTGTACTTGGTTGAAAATTACCTCATGCGACCTTGTACTTTAGCAAGGTACATGTCTTCAATGTCGTTGATAGACAAATTCTCAAAGTCGACTTTAGAAAGCATAGTCCCTTTCATCTTGTCGTTTGACCACGATATTCTTAAGGAAGGTGTAGTCCCACTTAGATGATAGAACAACATGTTTGATGGCAATGATATCCTTAGTCTTGAACACCGCATGTTGAGACTTGAACTCGACGACCACGTAGTAGATTCTTGGCGTCCGCCAATGATGAATCTCGTACATTGCATCGCGGTCGTATGCTTCCACTTTGTCGGAACACGTGATTGGCACCTTCCTCGATGGCTATGCGTTTGAGTATATGGTCGCAGGAAATGGAAGTGTCAAAGATGTAGCGTATTCCTTGATCCATCGCCACCATGTAGAAGAAATTCCAGGTCTTTGTTGAAGAAATATCTGAATGGAATCCTAGGTTCATTTGGTTGGCCAATTGTTGGTAGAGGTTTTGACCAATCGGTGTAGTATGGAGGGTTGTCCCGTTTAGTGAAGTCGATGTTTGCTTCTCGGTTGAGCCAATCCATGTTGTTAGACATGGCTCGAGCAATGTTTTCAAGGTGATATTCGACCTCGATGGCACTTTCGGAGCTATCTTTTAATAGTTGAAATGCTTCATTCTTGATTCGCTTCAACTTGGATTTCGTCATCTTCTTCACATGGAACTTTTCTTGCAAAAGTTTTGCATGCTCCAATGTATTACCGTCTACCAAATTCTGACCTTTTTCAGGGTAAGGAGTGTTGTTAACAAGAGTAGAGAACCATTCAAATTCTTCAGTTTTATCGTCATCTAGCCATGATACGACGTCAATCATGGGTGCCTTCTTCTTCTTCTTTTTCGAAGGCCTAGATGATGATTCTGGTTTCCGAACTTGTTTGGGAGAGGTGGGTTGTTGTAGGGGCTCAAGGAACTCTTCATCGTCACCACCCATATACTCAAAGTGATCACCGGTTTTCGAGTCGGGGTGGTAACTCGGAATCGCCCCGAGGTTTATTTGTAGAAGAACGAGGAGGGACCTTTGTTGAACAGAGTTCGTTGAGGAGGGTTGCATAGATAAAGATTCACCGCATCGCTTCGACGCTTAGGTGCGAGTCCTTGTCCGCATCATCGCCATCTCTTGGCGTTTGGGTTGATCGGTGACTCCTTGCATGAAGATCTCGAGTTGAAAGTCAAGGAGACCTTGAAAAATTTAGCTTCATCCGAGTAAACGTTCGGATCGCTTTGACATTTGCATCACCGGTTTAGCGAGTAACCCGATTCGAAAGATCGACTTCTTTGGCCATTATATGTTTAACCAATGCGGCGATGTTTGGAGTGAGTTGTCCGAAAATACTTCTCTCGGTCACACCGGGGGCGGTGTCGAAGAAACTTATGAGTATATTCTCTTGCGGTCTTCTCTAAATCCTTTGTGACTTTTGCGATGATATCCGGAAGGTACTTTTGAGTGTAGCCTTCAATCATCTTTGTTCGGTTCCTATTGACGATGATTTTCATGAATTCTGAATAAACTTCCTTTCTCCTTTCATCTTTTCATTCTCGTCATACAGATCTTTGATGTGATCGAGAAAGAAATTCAACTTCTTGTTGAGCACGTCTTTCTTTCGACTTGTTTGACAAAGATTCACAATTCGTTTATGAGTATGAAATCCAAGAACGAGGTGGTTTCTTCAACGATTTGGATGATGATTTGGTTGATCTCTTTGATGGTGGTGGTGAGCGGTGAGATGATGAATCGATGAGGAAGAGACATGAGGAGACTCGGGGTCCTTGGGCGGTTTAGAAGTTTCCTTCGGTGGCGTGTAGGACTTTCCGAAGCAACTTGTCATAATTGGCATCTTTATCTTTCTCGGACTTCTCGTTTGATTTCTCAAACTCATATTCGATAGTATCCTCCACAAGCTTTTGTTGTTGCATAAGAGTGGTGGCACCGGATCCCTTATCGGGTCGATTAACCGCATCGGGATGCGGTGAGGTAAGCAAGCACCACTAGATCCTCTGGGGCCACCCATTTGGTCTTTGCAAATTCTTGACTTTTTGAAGGTGTCGGCTAATTTAAACTTCTTCTGTATGATTTATCCGGTTGCTCTTCATCACTTTCGAGCTTGAGCTTTGATCATACGGCTGTGACCGGAGTCTTCCCTTGCCATGTTAATTTGGAGGACTAGGAGGTTTCGGTACTAATGGAGTGTCATCCTTGCGGTTTCAGTATGTAATCTCTTCTTCCGATTCGGTACCTTGAGGCTTTCGTCCATAAGCTTTATTTGCGGTTCGGTGTGGGAATAGGTTCAGCCTTCCTTACGGGAACAATCCTTTTGCGAGGAGGATTCCTTTTGGGAAACTTCCTTTGACTTTCGAACTTACTACACTTCCAAAGACTTCCTCTTACGGTTCTCCGAGTAGGAGTTCCTAAAGGTTTTCATCAAGATGACCAACTTTGCCTTCTTTTCGCTACTAGATACCTTTTATGCGTTTCAAGCTTCTTGAGTTCTTTAGATAGAAGGTGATCAGGCAACGACGGCACGCGCTTCTTATTTGTCGATTCCTTGATTACGATAGAAAGGATAGGTTCGGACAACAAGTCGTGATTGTCGGGGTCATTGAGCCTCTTGGGGATATCGGATTAAGCCCAAGTGCTCTGGATCAAAAGCTTTGTGTATCGACATAGGAATCTTTGAGCCAAGCTTCTTGTGAAACAAAGATCATGTCTTCCCATATTAGTGCTTCGATTTGATGTCCTTCATATTGATCGTGAGACGGAAGATTTGCGGTTCCATGAGCTTAGGATGCTCATAACCACCGCCACGCACCGAAAGCAGACTTGGTAATGATGATATAGAGGGTTCTCCACGGTTGAGGAATGTTCTTAAGCTCCACGTGAGAATGCTTAGTAATAATCCCCAAGCTTCATCATAGCCAATGTCAAGAAGAAATTGCGAACTGTCTCTTACGTGGGTGTAGCAAAAAGTCGGTTGGAGCGATGTCGGAATGATGAGAACAGCCCGTAAGTCTGCGGGAGTGATGGTGACTTGTTTGTGATTAAGATTCACTTTGTCACAAAGACTTTGACTGTGATCCTCGCATTGAATTCGAGTGCTGAATGTAGATTTACGATCATCAGAGCGAGTGTGAGAGCATGTTACGTATGGATGATTCCTTAGAATATCCATAGCAATGAGACAAGAAGATTCGAGCATGTGAGGGTTTCAAAGTCAACCCTAAGGTTATTCTTTCCAATCTTTCTCGGATAGCCATTTGGGAAGATATCGGCAATAGTGAGAACCTCGGGTGCATCCACATTCATTTGAGCTGTACCATGTCGTGATCCGAAATAGCATTAGCCAAAAGAACCAACATATCGAAATATATAATGTTAGTCAACAGAAGGTCTTATTGTCTAGTTAATGAATGTACAGTGTCAATGATTGTTACGAGTCCTAAGAATGATTGTTACGAGTCCTAAGTCACTTGTTTGTCCAATAGTCCAATGACGTCATGAAATATTTCGTGAGTTAGTTAACTTTAAGTTTTAAAGTTATGTTATCACTTATTGTTCATAACATATCAAACGATTAAGTTTATTAGTGACATTATTGGATTCGTGACGTTATGATTAGTTTATTTACAAGTTTGTACACGTAAAAATTCATAATGAAGGTCAATCAAGGCATAGGCGTAGATTAGGCAAAGTTACTCGTAAACAGAAGAAGTATATGCGAAAGCGTAGGCTTATGCGTAGGATCCTTACTTACGCGTAAGAAATGTTACGCGTAGGAAAAGGGGACCTAAAGCGTAGAGCTTACGCGTAGGCGTATATAAACCTTACGCGTAAGGCTTACTCGTAAGAGTAGACCTTATGCGTAGAGGTCCTTGTTCACGCATATCCTTCATGGGATACGCGTGGTCCCATTGTAGAACCTTGTCGCATGAGTTCTGGCGTGGGATTTCTCTTACGCGATAACTTCCTACGCGTAAGGTAATCCTATGCGAGAGTAACAATCAACCTTGATTCTGAATTTTGCGCGTAGCAAGCTCGAAATAAAACCATCATATCATCAATCTTAACACATATATTCATTCTAAAATCAAATCATGGCATGAAAGCTTGTTAAACATTTATGCGTAGAATCACTTACGCAGTAGGTCAAAACCCTAAGGGTTATGAATTACGCATAAGAGTTTTAACCATAGGATTAGCACCAATTCAATTCGGTAGGTCATGGATGTTATGAGAGTCTAATAACGGAGTTATAACATCTAAATCGTGGTGAATCAAAAATACCCAAACTCAAGAACTTTAAACCCTAACATCTAATTTTTAATCAATGAGAGTTTCTGGGTGGTTATAGAGCCTGGAAACCTTTAATTCAACATGGTATGAGTATCACACAACAATCTTTTTGACCAAGAACCTTCACATTTGAAAATACCCAATTCGACTTAAGAACCCTAATTTTCAAAATCACTCAATTCGAGTTTCTGGGTTTGTTTTGAGGATAGAAAACATATCATTGATGTTATTAAAACATTTTGACATTATCATTTTTACCACAAACACATAACACATGATCATGTGTTCTTACGCATATGCGAAGAACACAAAATCAACCATATAAGTATTTTTAACGTTGGATTCGTTTGAAAATCAAAACCAATGTTTAGAACGTGTTACAAACGCAAAACACTTACAGATTTATGATCAAAACTTGGATTTCTTAAGTGAATTCTATCGTAGGATTAGTTGGTTAGGAGTAATAAATGTGAAGTGATAAGTTAGGTGGAGGACTTTTATTAAAATGACTTTCATCTTTGACAGCTTTGGTCCCTCCACTTTTCCATTTTCATACAAAGCCATTTAACTTCCATTTTGGTTACCAAACAAAGATTTTAGGAAATAACTTTGACGACCTCCCCTCGACTTAGGTAAATTCGAAGGTTGTAAATTTTAGTCCGAGGAGTGTCATTTAACTAGAAATGTTACCACCATTGATAAAAGGTACAACCGGGATAAGATAACATGCAAGTACGAGATGTTTTGAAGCAGTTAGGTGATAATATTCTCCCCTCAACACTTGATCGGAAAAATCTGAATTTTGAAAGATTAAAGTGTTGATGGAAAAATGTACTTGCCATGTTGAAAGAAAATTAGATTAGAAGAATATTTTTGTTGTTTTATAAGATTTTATATTTTTGTATTTTGTTTTTGAAAAATATTTACAAAATATGTTTTGGTGTTTGAAGGTGTTTTAAGACTATTTTAGGAGGTCATCCAATTCCTCTTGAGTCAAACACCTCATACCAATCCGGTGGACCAACTCATTAAACCTAGCGGGAGGCAAGGCTTTGGTGAGTAGATCCGCCAATTGGTATTCTGCACCCACAGTATAATTCAATGGTACCTGCTTCACGTGGTCCTTGATGAAATGATAGCGAAGATCGATGTGCTTTGATTTTGAATCTTTGGCGAGTTGCACGAGATCGCAATGGCACTTCGATTATCGCAAAGACATCGGGATTCTCAAACACGTAACCATAGTCTTTGAGTTGTGTTCTCATCCGATGACTTGAGCAAAACATGCGGACATGGCTACATATTACGCCCGGTTGATGACGACTTTGGACAATCCCACTTCTTTGATTGCCAAGACACGGTTTATCACCAAGAAATTGTAGAGCTCTCGAAGTACTTTTCCTTGAGTCTAAGCATCCTGCGTGGTCGCTGTCACGAAAGGCGATTAGTTCAAAACCGAATCCTCGGATACCGGATCCCCAGTTAATGGTTCCTTGATGTATCTGAGGATTCTTTTAGCCTCGAGAGGTGGGTTTCAGTTAGTCGCGATCGATAACGGGAGCATAGATAAGCGGCAAATACAATGTCGTCGCTGGTCGTTAGATACATGAGAGACCCAATAATACTTCGGTATTTGGTAGGGTCAACTAATTTCCCATGTAAATCAACATCTAGTTTCTTGGTATGAGTCATTGGTGTGGCATAAGTGTCAGAGTGTTTTCATTCCAAATTTGTTTAACAATTCAAGGGCATATTTGGGTGACTCAAGAAAATACCAGGGTGATTCCGAACTTGTAATCCTAGAAAGAATGTAAGTTCACCCATCATGGACATTTCAAAATTTTTCTTCATTAGTTTTGCAAAAGCGATTGAAAACTTTTATGTGTTGACCCAAAATGATGTCATCCACGAATTTGAACAATTAAGATATGTGCCCCATGATATTGTATAAACGAGTTGGGTCAACCGAACCTTTGGTGAAATTATTAGCAATGAGGAAAGATGATAGCTTATCGCACCATGCCCGAGGGGCTTGTTTGAGACTATAAAGAGCTTTCTTCGCTTTGTAGACATGGTTGGGCACTCTGGATCAACGAATCCTTCGGGTTGGCAGACATAAACCGTTTCTTTTCGGTTGTCCGTTGAGGCGCAGTTTGACATCCATTTGAAAGACCGTCATATTCATATGAGCCGCAAACGCGAGAAATATCCGAACGACCTCAAGGCGAACAACCGAGCAAAAGATTCTTCAAAGTCTATACCTCTTCCCGACGATAACCCTTAGCAACTAGATGTGACTTCTTTGGATTACGTTCCCTTCAAAGATCCAATTTGTTTTCCAATCCATTTTAGACCAATGACGTAGACCCCTGTTGGTCTTTCAACCGCCCCATACTTCAAGACGTTTGAATTGGTTGAGTTCTTCTTGCATGGATTCTATCCGGTTGTCTTTTGTCATTGCGTCTTTAATGTTTTAGGCTCGATTAGCGAGACGGTGAGTGCATAAATGCAATGTTCACCATCTGTGTGAAGACGTTGTCTCGTAACGGTTGGTTGATTCGGGTTGCCAATAATATTAGCCGAGGATGGTCTTTTGTCCATCGATGTGTAGAGGTTGATGTTGGTATACATTGTGCGATTCTCGAGGATTCAAATGGTTTGTTGATGATTCCGCAACATCGTGCAGCAAATGTCATTAGCAAACGGGTTAAAGAAACGATTTGGATCAAAATGCGGTGGGGTACTTCATTCGTAATATCATCATTTGGATCATCATTGTTGGAGCGGTGTGTTCAACTCATGTGGTGGAGTCAATGGTGTAGGTGCATTTTCAATAGTAGTTGTTGTAGCGGTGTATCGTATAAGAGTAGTATCAGTTGAGCAACGGAACAATGGATACACCGGAGCACGTTCATCAATATCGCCACCGAAGCAATGACAAATAACCTTTCCATTTGTTGACGAGTGAGCTGGGGCTTTGTTCAATGATGATGGGGGTTGAGGAAGTTTAAATGGTTGTGACCGGGTTCTAAGTTGTTATACTCGAAGCCATTTCCGTGAGTTCATCAAAATGAGCATGAATCGTTTCTATCACTGTTTTGTCGATTTATTCCAGATTCGTAACCTTTAGAATTCTCACAATATCCAATAAAGACTCCAATGTCGACTTTGGCTTTGAGCTTTCTAAAATCATCACGATCATTATTCGGATAGCAAAGGGATCCAAATACATGAAAGTGTTTGAGATTCGGTTTATGGTTGTGGACAAGCTCGAAAGGTGTTTTGTTGTGGCATTTTGTAATCATAGAACGGTTTTGAGTATAGCATGCAGATGAACGACTTCGCCCACAAGTAATCTGGAAGTTTAGCATTGATTAACATTGTTCTTGCGGCTTCCACTAACGCTCGGTTTCGTCTTTCAACAACTCCGTTTTGTTACGGTGTACGTGCAATAGATGTTTGATCTTTGAATTCCCATTTTTCATAGAATTCACGAAGGGTTTGGTTAACAAATTCGGTTCCTTTATGCATTACGATTAGTCGATGGTGTTGCGGAGCTGAACATATTTTCGTGAGAAAGGTGATGATCATTTGTGGAGCTTGGTCTTTGCTTGAAGAAAATAGACCCAAGTCTATCGTGAGTAGTCATCAACAATTACTAAGATGTAGCGTTTGCCATTGATCGTTTGCAGCGCATCGGGCCACACAAATCCATGTGAAGAAGATGAAGCACATGTTGAGAGTTGTGTTCCACCTTTGAAGGAAAATGAGCACGAGTGCTTTTCCTTGTTCACAGTCGAGCAAAGATGATCTTTTGAATACCGGAATCGTGGGAGACCTTCAACTAGTTTGTGTCAAGCAAGGTTGGTGGCGGTTTGAAAGTTTAGATGTGAGATAGCGGTGCCATAGCCGGATTTTGTTGATGTTGCCTTTGAAAGTAAGCGGATGGGAGATGAAGCAACCATGTCTTGCATAGAGATAGTGTAGAGACTAGAATTACGCGAGCCGGACATAAGGTCATTTCCTTGTAGATCACGAATGAAACAAGTTTTCTCCGAAAGCAACCTCCAAATCTC